>OX387324.1:17056130-17656130 GCA_947562085.1 Eudonia lacustrata
ACAACTCTTCCTATTGGACCAACTCCCTGAAATAAAATTCAGCTGTTCCATACAAAACATCAATATTCATTCGACCAAAATGTATGGAACAGCTGAATTTTATTTTCGAGTTAGGGAGTTGGTCCAATAGTAAGAGTTGTTCGTTTGTATCACGGGAGTCATCTCAGAAGATTTGGACGGTGATAAAAAGTCACCCTGTCATAACAAGAATTGCTCGTTTAAAGGTATTAGATTAGATATTAATCATTACTTACATATAATTTTACGCAAATATTGTTGCGAACAAATTACAATTAAAAAAAAGATAAAGTGTTGAAAAAATTCCACAAGCGGGATTCGAACCCGCACCCCATGACATGCCGGCTCAGGTGCACTACTATCTTTGCTAGAGCCACGATAGCAAAGATATAATTATTTCAACATTTTGTCTTTTTTCAAATTGTAATTTGTTCGCAACAACAATTTTGTGTAAAATAATATATAAATACTAGCTGACCGGCGGACTTCGTACCGCTTTGACAGTTTCCATGATGACAACAAAACAAACAATTTTGTATTGGAAAAAAAATGCTTGGGGTGGACCACCCTACACTTAGAGGTACAAAAAATAGACTACGACCGATTGTCAGACCTACCGAATATACACATAAAATTACATAAAAATCGATCGAGCCGTTTCGGAGGAGTATGGCAACTACTTAACATGTGACACGAGAATTTTATACATTAGAAGTGTTTTTAGGTAGATAGTTTTACTTTATCCATATGTCGTTAAACGAGGTCAGCTTACAACCATACTAAATTATGTTTGATCGTGACATCTTAATGGAATAGCAAGGACTCGAGCAACTAGAAATTTAAATGCAATTTGCTGAGCCCGTTAGTTTTAACGAAGTATCAAGTGAGATCATCCTCTCTACTCAGCAGTGTTCCTAGATACTGTTTTATAATTTATGTATTCCTTCTACTATGGATATTACGTAGGTATTTATAAATATGTGAAGGTACCTATATTTTGTTGCGAAGTGATTGTAAACATATGTCAATGCGAAAAAAGTGTCGTAAAAAATATATAGTCATGATTTGAATCCTCTATGATAATAATAACTGGTGGTGCACTACCAAATACCTAAACCTAATAACAATTTAGTTCCGAATATTTTTTTACGTAAAATATTTATTGAGTATTCTTAATAAATAAATAAATAAATAAACTTTCCTACACTTACATCAATTATCTAGCTAATCCGAGAGAAGCTTCGTTATGAAACTCGTTAAATGGTTACTAGACAACGGATAAACATACTTAAAATACTTATACATACTTATTGTACATAGAAAACACCAATTACAATTTAGAAAAACAATAATTTCTAAATTGACCCGACCGGGGATCGAACCCGGGACCTCAGAGATGGCGACACCATGAATACCGGTGTACAAACCACTCGACCAAGGAGGTCGGCTTAACGATTAATAATAATTAGTAATTAACTTGCTTTCTCTTTAGAGAATACCTACGTAGACAACAACACATTTCTACCGTTTCTATACATCTCTAAACGCGACAGGAAACAATTGACCCAACTATTTCAATCCAACGAATACCCAAAACTATACAATCTAATCTATAATTATTACTTCAACAACCGCTTATTCAAATGGTAATACAATAGTTATCTAAAACAAGAGCCCTTGTAAAGGGTCGTTCACATCAATACAAGCGTGTCTCTCTCATTCTTTATCTAAGGGGCATATCACACCCGAACGCCATGGTTGCGAGCTATGTAGCGTTAACGACATAATTCTACTTTTACGTAACATTTATGAGACATAATTATTGTTTTGCATGTTTTTCAAATAATGAAAAATTAATATTAATCATAAAGCTCTACTCTCAGATTTTTAATGTTTTTGAATATCTTTCATTTGTTTCTCTCTAAGTCCTAATGTGTAGTAAAAAAATCAACTTTTTGCAACTACGACGCCTAACGTCACATTTATGCAGAATTATATCCCCCCTGATTCTTATAGCTTTGATGCAATAAATTGAAAGCTATAAAAATCTAGGGATTTTTTACATTTTGTACAAGGAAAATTGTTTACAATTGCAATAATGTTTTTTCATTTCTTAAATATAAAAAAGCAAGATTTTCACTCGACAAATGTTAGAGATTTAGCGGCTATTAGAAATTATTTAGGACACAGTAGTATGACACAGCAAAGCTGGCAAGTAGCATCGGTCGAATTTCGCATATTAATGCATGATACCTCAGTATTTCATCTGTTGACAGATTGGCAAAATATACGTTTTGGAAGCTTCTGAACGCTCACAATTATCAGTTTCTTGGCCAATTAAAAAGCTTTTACAGTATTCAAGCAAATACTGTGTTCAGCCTGCTTGACGTCCAAAATGAGATATTTTATTTAAATACTTAGATTGCCTATACAAATAAAACTATAGCACAGTTAAATTGTACGTTGTCAATTCAAGTAGATATTACCTAAAAAGGTCTTACAATAACAACTCAAACTCTCTTAAGCAAATAAACTTATTTCTATTTCTCATGCCAAAGTCACCAAAGCTTCTGAGTGAGATACAACCCTAGTTTCGATGCTTATGGCCATTCTTATGTTTATATTTGGACGATAGCTTACCGGCTTATTGAAGGGAGATTCGATACCTACTCACAATAATAGAGCGGTAGTAAAAACAATGTTTGGAGCACCCGAAATAGAATCTAATGTCGGCTGCTGAATGACGGAACTATAGTAAAATATCGAATGTAAATAATTTACTTTTTTTTATTAAATTTTACACTGTTTTAAGTGCATTAGGGTTTAAGTGCTTTAGTAATAACGTAAACAATGCGATTTAACACTATATTATTATTTATTTATTTGATAGGTTCTATAGCAATTATTTATAGTATAACTGTGTACAGTATAGTTCTTAAATAATAAATAGTATCAGTTTAAATTAAAATAGGCCTTGTGTATGAGCCATACTCTCAAACTCTTTTTTAAAATGTTACCTTCTAACTTTTTAAACTCTACCGCCAACTTATTATATATTTTAATTGCACTATTAAAGGCTCCCTTGTGGAACATTACATTATTGCTTTGCGGTACACATAGGTCAAACTGATATTTTGTGCGAATATTTTTTCGGGTGGATGATTTTGTTGTAAAATATTCTTTATGGGTTTTAACAAACACAGAATTTTCCAAAATATAAATACAAGTAATAGTCAAAAATAATTCGTTTCTAAAAGTATCACGTAAAGATTCAGTATTGCACATTTTGTATATAATTCTTAAGCATCTCTTTTGCATTATAAAAGTAGAATCTACATTAACTGAGTTTCCTCAGAATATTACACCATATGTTAACTGAGGATAAACACAACCGTAATACTTAGGCAGTCTTGGCAACTTTAAGGGAGGTAATACTAGAAATCATGGACAATAAGTAACAATAACTCGAGATTTTTTTATTTATTTGTATGATGTGTGATTTCCAGTTAAGGTAATTATCAATAAAAACACCTAGAAAATTCGTTTCAGACGCTTCCTCTATCTTTTTACCAGAATTGTGAACATCAATGCTCAAAGGAGTTCTTTTATAATTTGTAAATTGTAAAAACTTTGTTTTTGTTAAATTAACTGATAAATTAATGTTCGATAGCCAGTGAACAGCACTCTCCAACGTATTGTTTATTTTTTTATTTAATTCTTAATTCTACTAAGCTTAAATTTTCATTTGATATAAATATAGTTGCATCATCGGCGTACATAATACATAAATTTTTATTTATAAGAGGAAACTCATTGACATATACTGCCAAGTAATACTTCCTTGTTGTTCAAAAGCAGATAGCGAACCATAAAATACTTATAAACATGCAAAATCAGGTGTAGTATTTTAGTAAAAAGTAATTTTGAATAAGTTATTCTTAAAGCAGATATTTAAAAAAAAATCTGATTACTAATTAATCGGATTTTTTTAAAAATATCTGCGCCAATCGTAACATGGTATAGGCCTATGCTATACTCACAGTGGGTAGATATGGGTAGATACCAGAACATGATGATTACAGAAAACAAATATTACATAATTAACGTAATATACATAGCGCGTGTGTTGTATAGTGTTGACGAAACAAACTAACTTTGTTATAGCCAGGTGTATACCCCGAAACTAGGCATTTATACAATTATTTACGGACACAGATTAGGTCTCCTAGAATAAGATAATAACCTAATACGTGAGGCCGTGTTTTAACTGTATTTTTTATTAACTTTTTATTATAGATATAAGAATCTAGGATCTTTCTTTCTATAATCCTTTTTCTTTTTATTTTGCGAATTTTCTTGAAAAAAAAAATTGTCAGACACATCTAAAAATCTAACAATAACTACCGGCTTCAATGACTTTGCATCTCGAAGTTTCCAGAAGTTTGGCGTGTTGGTTCTACGGATGGGTTGGCGACATCGCGAAAGTTGCTTAACCTGCAGGATCACTACTCAAACACACTATACTTCACCACACCGATACATAATCTTCTTCATCGTTTTATTCGGTAATTCAATTATCATATAAACTGTCAGGCTCTCAAAATTAAATACTTTACACATACAAATATGCTTTGTACCAGCCACGGTAATGGTCCACACATAATTATCTATTCCGCGAACGTCTATGTTTGTGAACCTTCTTCGAACAGACGAAACGACACATTGTTCTAATATTTCGCAAATAAGTTATTGACTCATAATGTTAAACAGACAGAAATGATAATGATATTTATTTAACTACCTATCTAAAGTAGGTACATTAGTAATGTAGTGTCGCCAGTTTTCGACATTAACCAGTAATTGTCATGTTTCCTTTAATCAAGTGCGCAAAGCAAAAAATGCCAAAAGTACAGTCACGGTTAAGTTGATATAATTGAAAATACTATCGTATTACATAAACAAAATATATATGTAGTATCAAAGGGAACGTGTTTACAATTGGTCCGATCCATAAATTCGTAACACACTACAGTTTTTTCTACAATATCATTTAAAGTTGGGCAAAAATCATGAAAACGAGTGGCGGCGTTTAGTTAATTTCTCATAGTTTATCTAAATTATTGTAATCACCATTGTCTAAACTACAAATCGACCGTCTCACATTTTCGATTTATCAAGCGGTTATTTCAATTATTATTTTAAATTAAGCACCTTAAAAAAAACAAACATAAAAAAATAAAAAAACAGTGAAAAAATTTAATGCTTACCCGACCCAGCCAGGAATTGAACCTGGGTCTTTCGCAATCAGTGCAGCCGCCCGGATTGCGGAAGACCCAGGTTCGATCAATCCCTGATCCTGGGTCGGGTAGGCATTTAATTATTTCACTGCATTTTATAAATATTTAATTCAGCTTAAGTGCAGCAATTAGCACTTAAAAATAAAAAGTAAAAAATACTGAAGTGTACTATAAAGATTCTTAATCAAGCATTGTTAAAGCTTGAGGGGCCTTGCAAATAAATACAGTAAAAACATGGATAGATATTCCGCGGTTTGTTCCCGTCATGTAAACTGAATACTCATTTTATTTGTAAGAGAAGAATTGGGTAGCTAAAGAACGGTTTTTTGAATGAAATCAATGATACGTAATAGCCCTAAACTGTAATCTTCCGAAAGGACTAGAAGTTGACTTGTCATATCATATACATTTTTATTCATATACGGCTCTACGGTAGTACTAAAGGCTTCATCTCCTGATTTTAAGTGACGACAAGACCAAAGGTGGAAGCCCCCCTCGGCCATCGCCCCGAACTCTCAACTACTGAAGAACTGGCTATCTTATATCTAACTGTGTTATGGTTACATTTAGATAAAATGGTGGAAGCTAGCCAAGCGGACTGTAACAAACCCTACAAACAAACAGAAAACAATTAGAACCCGTTGTTATAACACAGGCTTCACTAACAAGAGCGCGTCATGAATAAATAGGAGGTTGATTCTGTTATTTTGATGCATATTCCGGTCCCAAAGGTAAGTTAATATTCGTATTGGTATGAGTATCTAGGTTTAGTTATAATATAAGTACATATATCCAAATATAACTAACAAACAAATATAACTATATATATATATTTTTCTTTTTTATTAGTGGAAACGAACGTCACCTCGCACAGGCTCTGCCAGAATACCAGCGCCGGCGCCGTTGCGATGTGACTTTCTCACACTGTAGCGGCATATGCTGAGGTAGGGTCCTGATTGGCTCGTCACACTTTTGTGTTTATTTATTTTTTTGTTTTTGTATTTCATGTCTTTTTTTAAATTATTTTTTCTATTTTTAATCATTATGTGAGAGTCAATAAATTTTTTTCATTCATTCTTTCTTTCTTATTTTATTTATGTACTTACGCCTACACATCAGACTACTAAAAACTGACATTTTTCCTCAATAGACTATAAACTTTATATGTATACTAGCTGACCGATGGACTTCGTACCGCTTTGACAGTTTCCATGACAACAAAACAACAAATCATTCGTCCGCTTAAGAACACCCGTATCCCATGATGGACTTTAAAAGCAGCGCCACCTACTGGGTCCAATTGTAAATCTAAACCATTCTCGAATCCACTTGAACACGCACAGAACTTTTTATCCAAATCGGTCCTGCCGTTTAGAAGGAGTTCAGTGACATACACACGCACAGAAGATTTATATATTTATGGCATATGGTTGAGCATTTATTTATGAAATTTGTCAGTTTTGAATAAGTATATGTGCAGGCACACTTGACATTAATAATTATAACAAGAATATCTTGATCAATAACAAAATGTTTCAAGTTTTTAATTAGCTAAGTACATGAATATGAATTAAGTGCATACATGAATTCGGAAAAGCAGTATAGGTTTTATATCCGAAAACCATTTCACACATGTCATCTTGTTGGTTTTAAAAGCTTTTGATTATAGACTTCCCTTCACCCGTTCTGTGGCGTAGTGGTCAGACCATCGTATCTAAGTCTATCGATAACATTTTTGTACTCGATCAGGAAGGCTGATTGATTTTCTCTAGTACCTACCTATTTTTTTGATGTGTAACATCTTTCCTCTCGCTTTCTTGCAATTAGTGGGAGTGATTTCGTGAAATGGGACGGAAGTGTGTTACAGGAAGTCGGGAGACGCGCAAGCCATTTGATTTGACGAATGAGCGCGCGGTATTGCATTACTCTTAGTGTCAATTAAATAAAATACAATTTTCATTAAAAATAATAATTCTTTGTTATGAAAAATCTTTTCAAATAATAGTTACCTAACCCATTTTTTCAGAATATAATGTTAAAATTGCTTATTACTAAGGTGAGATGCCAAATGTTACACATCATATGAGACTACTGTAAGGCTCGCTCGTTTTTTTTTTATCTTGTAACTATGCAATGTCATTTTTAGTTTATTCGAAACCTGAAAACTGTTTGTTCAGAATCAGTAATAATCGAATCGATTTTAATATTTTTTATACCATGTTTTATATTTTGACCAAATAATATTTACAAAATTTCAAATAAAGTATACCCTACTAAAAAACACAACGGGACAGCACAAAAAGCTTGTAACTTTTTTTTTTTCTTTTATTTGATGGCTTCGTGCGATTAGCACATTTAGCCAGTGTCAAAGTAATTTTTCGTACAAGTAATACATAAATAAACAATATTTCCATAAATGATGATGAATGATAATAGAAATGAGAAGTGAGAATGATATACCCCCCAACCCCTCGAGTATCTTAGTAAAAATGTGGGGCTTTACTAAGTCCTCACGCGGAATTCTTGAGAGAATTTGAAAAGTGCCGTTGCACTATTTTGTTTCATTTGCCAACACTCTTGCACACTCACGAACACTTAACGGTTAATAATCCACCATTATTTCACATTAATGTTCGAATTAACACAAATTTTAGAAAATAAAACTAAATTGCAGACATTACTCTTCACTTTCCCGCCAAGAAGCCCAGCTTGTAACTTCATGAGTTTTCAAGATATATTTTTTTTTATACTGATTCTTTAAATGAAAATATTTGACCCGTGTTTCGATTTTCGTATAAACTAAAAATAAGGTTGTATACCATTGTGGATGCAAAATTCTACAGAATAAAAATAAGTCTTTCGAGATAACCCTAACCTTTCATCTGCTGTGAATACAGACACAATAGACTTTTAATTGTATATGGCGCTGATCATTGCTCAGTTAGAGATAAGATAACCAGTCCAAAAAAGAAACGTCAAGTATCTAGGTCATCCATCAGGGCCCATAGTGGAATTTTCGAAAGATGCGATCTACCATCAGGGTAGCTTAAAATAGTATTCTTTCAAGGTGCCTAGTGCGAGTTTTGTTTACTATCCGTATTAATTCGATTACGTTTACGAAAACGAAAATTAGTATGGCATTGAAGCAGCGCCTCCTGGCGGCATACGAGAAGAGTTAACATTTTGCCATACAAATTCTCGTTTTCGTTAACGTGATCGAATAGCGAAAGGAACTCGCACTTGGCACCCTGGTTTCCTACTTAAGTTTCGAAAAAGATTTTTAATGTAGATTCGAACTTATACCGACTGGTTTCTAAATGTAGCAAAACAAAAACACAAATGTTGAAAAATTTCCACGAGCAGGATTTGAACCAGCACCCTTCTGACATACCGGGTCAGGTGCTTTCCCAATTGAGCTATCGTGGTTCTAACCAGCCAGTCGAATAATTTCGGCGGGCTGACTAGACCGGGTCAGATGCTCTCCCAATTGAGCTGTCGTGGTTCTAACTAGCCAGTTGAATAATTTAGGCGGGCTGGTTAGAACCACGATAGCCCAATTAGGAGAGCACCTGGCCCGGTATGTCAGAAGGGTGCAGGTTCAAATCCTGCTCGTGGAAATTTTTTCAACATTTGTGTTTTTGTAATTTGTTCGTAACAAAATTTGCGTTAAAAATTATATAAACAAAACAAAAACATTTTGTAGCAAAACGGTTTACAATATTATTGCGTTTAGTTTTGAGTCATCATCATCATCATCTCAGCCAAAAGACGTCCACTACTGGACAAATGCCTCCCCCAAATCATAATGGGAGGTATTTGCCGTAATCGCCACGCTTGGCAGGCGGGTTGGCGATCGCAGTAGGTTGAGGGTAACCTCAGAGAGATGCTGCTGCCCATCCTCTGGAATGGTCCCTTAGTCGGCTTTTACGACACCCACGGGAAGAGATGGGGTGGTGCAATTCTTTATCCCCGGCACCACACAGGGAATGAACAATAGTTTTGAGTACCTACCCTCTATTTGAAAGCGATGAAACGGGAGTTCCAGAGTAGAAATTCACAAACTGAAATCAAGTTTCAAAGGAGAAAAACGAGGGTGCTTGTAAAGTAATATCCTCTGTCTTTTCCATGTTGAAACAGTATCCCGTCTATGTGCCCATAGTTGTGTGGCCATAAAATAATAAACATGAGACTTTATGGTTTGTGCGTGACCGGGATGTAAGGACCACCCTGACAATCCTTTTGATCTTTATTACAAAGCTTTAAGAGTCAAAATCAGACAATGTATCATATTCATAATGTGATGACCATATTGTTAATACTCCACAGTGTAAAGATGTATTATTAGAAACAGTGATTAAAACTAAATTTTGAGAGAGATTTATCTTTTAGAAAATTAAAAATAATTTTATTTTCCACAAGATAAATCGATATTATATTAGTACCTTTCGAAAATATATAATTGAGAACAAAATCAACAATTAAATTCTAGAAGTCCCCACTACAGATCAACCAGATTTCATTAATAAAGATTGCAATACATTGCGCTTGAATCTCTGCTGTTTATCTTGATCAGTTGACCTAGATTGTGGTAAGAGTTTTTTTATTTGACCTGTTTCGTCCCACTGCTGAGCAATGGCCTCTCAAGCCTTTCCACTTACTGTCAATCCTTAGCTTTTCTCATGATCCATCTGAAGGCAATGACATCATACCGCCAACGCTGGTGCGGCTGACAACGATGACGTCAATACACCATTTGTTTTTTATTAAGTCTATTTTAAACACATACAGCAAGGAAAAGGCTTCCTTCAAACCAGCACCTTCACTCTTATGTTGTCGGAGCAAACCCTTGCTGCGTTTATTTACAACCTCAACTCATATATTCTACGTGTCCCGGCTCTATTAATCTACGAAGACACAGGAGATCGTTGAGTAGGTACCTGTGGTAGGTACTTATTGACCAAAACCAAAAAAAAAAGTACAGATTGGATGTTGAGGACGTAGTTGTTGACATTGAATAGAGCTACTTTGGCTTTCAACGTAGAATGGGTCGAAGTGCTACTGGGAGAGCGAAATCTCCATAGGCCTCACTAAGAAAAGATAAGATTCAACGTAGATATATAACCTAGAAATCTCAAATCTAGTCTGGTCTAAGGGTGCTAGTGCATTATATTTTGACATAATTCTATTCATTCTACTAGCCTGCCTATTCTTATAACACAGCTAACTCGACCTACCTATTCTTGCGTACAGAATATACCTCACGTTACTATTGGCGTATTGGACATTATAAATTTACTGTTTACAGCGGGACTGTGGGACCGAATCCGCTACTCGTTTTCTAATTCCGAATGTGATGACATCACCGTGAATGCAACTGTTGAGTCAGACTGCCCGGCGCGGCGCTTATATGAAAGAAACACAAACCGCCGATAAACAGTTACAGTATGACGCAAACGCACTATTAAGGTGGAAGGAAATTGAGTTGTTTATTAAAAAAGTTTTTGTTTTGTTTATATAATTTTTAACGCAAATTTTGTTGCGAACAAATTACTAAAACACAAATGTTGAAAAAATTTCCACGAGCAGGATTTGAACCTGCACCCTTCTCACATACCGGGTCAGGTGCTATCCCAATCAATATCGATAGCTCAATTGAATTCAACATTTGTGTTTTAGTAATTTGTTTATTCAAATAAAGTATAGTCTACTCGTATATACTATCCCACAGCAGGGTAAAAGCTTCTATCAATGAAATCAAGTCGGCCCTCGCTTTCGACGACTTCGCTACAATTACCATGACTTCGATGTTGCTGCGAGCTCAGGAAGCGCCAACACAAACATGATTGGTGACCGCATGGACTCGGCACTTTTTAGACGGTTCACTGAACTACATGTTTTCAAACGTGTACCTACACCAGTGAGCCGACCAATGAGTTATTTTAATTTTAATTCAATATTGTATTGTTGTTACTAACACAGTTTCCATGACCAGGGTCCAAGCTACCGGTGGTTAGGGCTCCAGAGACAGGAACCTCCTCACAATGCGTGCCGTGCCGAGGAGAACTGCCTTCTGAATCAGGCCCTTAATCCAGCCGCCTAACGAGAGCCTAATGAGATGTTGATCGAGGCTCTTGGCCATCAGGCCGTTGGCCGTAACAACAATCGGCACGATGACAGCCGAGTCCACATTCCACATTCCATTTTTCATTTCATCATTATTATTATAAATCAACACGCTTGTCAAATGAGGGTTGGTAATGTGATAGTAAAGTAGAATATAGTCTAAATGGTACTGTAGTGATCGGGACTGCTTGGAGGCGCGACATCGACATGGTGGAAGCGCCACATCGATTCCGGATACATTCCATATTTTATTAGCTAGGGCCAGTCACGGACAGTAACCGTGTAGAGTAGGTTTTCGCAGCATAAGAAGCAAAAGGCGTTGCAGAGAGCAACGGGCCGTTATTTTGAATCAACAAGAGTTGTGTGTTGAGACATTCGCACACACGGAAGAATCCGCGCAAGAAGTTGTGTGCTGAGACGCTCGCACACACAGAAAAAGTTGTTACTGGAAAACAGGCGATATATGATTTTTTAAATATTTTAAATGAGCAACCATGCCGAATGTTGAGTATTTCAATGGTTTTGATGGTGTATCCGTCGCTGATTTTGCTCACGAGTTTAAACGTGTCGCTGCTATTTGCGAATGGCGTGAGAAAGATTTGCCAATTATTTTTCGTGCTTATCTAAGAGGAGCGGCTCGTCATTTTTATGACATGATATTTAAACCTGAAATGCACTTAGATGACATTTTTTCTATTCTTGATAAAGAATTCCCTGTGAATTATTATTGCCCGCCATCTCCCGTGACGTACCCTCCGAGAGATGAAACAGTTTCGTCACGCATAGTACGTGAAAATAACACTTCGATGTTCAATAGCGCAAGTCGAAGAAATTACAGCCGTCATGATGGATGTCAACATAGTGATGCGTCGAATTGACGTGCCAACCGAAGAGGAAACGCTGAGTTACGCACCGAGTGCGAGATCCGAACAAGCCCCGCTAGCACGGATCTTTTATCAACTGATAAAGTGAAATTAGACGATAAAATTTGACAGTTCAAGTCGACAAATTAACATCGGCAGCATGGGACTTGCTTTATCGACCCGTAGATATAATCGGTAAATTTTATCTATTTAGTTTAAAAGCTAGCATGGGACTCGAAAATGACATTTCTTGTGGATAAATTCTATCGATATGTAGATAAATTTATCGGCATCTAAAAGTTGGTAGATAAAGTTATCGACGTTTTCGACGCCATTGTAAAGTTAGTAAATATTACACTTTTCTTGGGCGGTCGTGAAAAAATGGATTTCGGGCACCTTTTGCTGGTTGCAAAAGAGCGACGTCGCGAAGAAACTAACATCCGGCGCCATCTGAGGCAGAGAAACAACCCCAATGATTTAGCAGATTCTGATTCATGAGGTTGTTTCGCATATCCCGAGAATTAGGCTTTGTGGTTATCGAAAGCATTTGGGGCGCCATCCGACGGATTAGATCAAACGAATTGCCCGTCCATGTTGTTGTAAGTAGCAGGAATTTAGTTTTTTCTTTTCCTATTTCATATTTTTATTCTTACCTCAACAATCTACTTTTTGCCGGTCCTCACTAGCAGCATTAGGCAAGAATATAACTTGGCGTTGGGACAATGCACAGTTAGCAAACTTGTGAAGGAGGTCTCTAAAGCTATTGTGTGTCGTCTTTTGCCCGTCTACATTCGATTTCCCAGCACCGCTGCTTAAAAGGGCTATAATTGCTGATGGCTTTTTACAAAAGCATGAAGCAAATATTCTACTAAAAGTAATCCACTAACAACTAAGTAAATATTAGGTAAGATGTTTTTTAAACGACTTAGAAAAGTGATACTTAGGTACTTTGGTGGTTCCGACATAGTAAAATAATATTAAATAAATAAATGGATAATATTAAAATTCCTTTAAAAACCCTACACGATAAGAAACAGAACACAAAACTAAGAGAATTTAATCACTAACAATAAAAAATATAAGATTCGAATGAATGATGAACGAACGGGACGTTAAAATTGCCGTGTTGCCATTTTTAAATATCGCTAAAATAGAACACGGTAAAACTTACCGACCCGAGTCCCGTGCTAGCGGTTATAGATAAAATTCGATAGACAAACGGTTTTGTCTACCGATAAATTTATCGATCGGTAAGATCCGTGCTCGCACCACTGGTCTCCGATGCCCGCACCCAGCGTAGACACACATACTGTGTCCCAAGCGCAGTCATCGGTCCAGCGCGCGCCGAGCGTAGAGACACACCTAATGTCTCGAACGCAGTCACCGCCACGAACTTCGAGTGCTGAGATACGCTCCGAGCCCCGAGCACAGTCGCCACTACGCGCATGCTTCGCAGAAGAAGTTATGTTGTCAAATTGTGTTGATTCCCCTTTATTCCCAAGTCCCGATATTGAAAATGTTAAAATAGATATGGTAGATGATGGTATGAAAGAAAATCAAATCGCTTTCGCTCCAATCCAATCAAATTTTAATAATTTGTCTATTATTAATAATGTGTCTTGTTCAGAAATAGAGAACGTTATAGAAGTTAGTCAGGATTGTAACCTAGTAGGTGAGATAGGAAGCGAGATCGCTCCTCCTACATCCTGCGACGACGGGTTGCAGAATTTGCAAAATAAAGGTTCTGATGCTTTCAATAATTTAGAGGTCACTAGTCTACAGGAAGATAGTGCGAGCAGATGCGGAAGCGCTTTATTAGTTGAAAGTGTATTAGAAAATAAGGTGGGCAGCTCAGATGTTAGTAAGGTAGTAATGTTGCCAGGAGATAGGTCTTCAGACATGCTGTTGGAGCTGCACGATGACGCATCGCCAGCTGGTTATGTAAGTTGGTCTAGAGCCTTATCCAAGGTTCGGGAGAAGTGCAGTTTGCCGGAAGCAGAAAGGAAAGCTGAAAGGAAGGTCACGAATTATGTTAGAGTTCGTAGTGGGAGTCGGGTGAGGAATAAAATTTTGCCACGAGCTAGTAGTAGGTTTAAGGTTTCGAGAGTTTATTTTTATAAGGTTGAGTCTAGGAGGACGCAGCACAAGCGGAAAATCCGCAATGCAAGGAAGGCTGCAGGTCAGGTGTTCAGTCCAGGTCGTTTGGACAAGGTCTTTACCCCAGGGCGTTTTACTGGCCGAACATATAGCTTAGCTAGGTCTTTTGATAAAGCTTTTCGTGTTTCTTAGCATTTTCTATTATCTTTTATTTTAGTAGCTTTAATTGCGTCGTAATTTTATTAACTTCAACTTCAACTTTTTTGTTTATGGCAAATTTGTTCATTTAATTTGTTGTTGTCATTATGGGATTGACATCGAGTTGTCATTTGAGCAGATGTCAAATGCCTTCTATAGAGGGGGATGAGAGCAAAGAGTTTTGATGACGCGTGTAAGGTGCACGATGTCATTTAAGTCGATGTCATTATGAAAGAGTTTTTATAATGGTAAATAAACTTAATGAAGTTTTGAAAAAGTTGTCATGACAAGTGTCTAAGTGATGGATGACACTCTGTTACTAATAATTTATTATTATAATGTTTACGTAGTTTAGATGTGTGCACTAACGATTTGAGTTCCAGAAAACGAAGCCCGTAGTATAGCTACTTGTCGCTAAAATAGCCGTCGAAATTATGAACTTTGGTTCGTTTACTGAAACTCACCAACGGACTTATATAATCCGGTGAGGTGTTCGAGTCGAACACACTCAGGAGGCAGCTAAATGTTTATAGTTATTTACGGTTATGTTTACGATTCGTATAGATAGCGGGTGTAACTTTAGGTTTCATTTGATTTGTTATATGGTGTAAAAACTATATTTATAATCTAATGTATATCTAGATGTTAGGCAGGTAAAAAGGGGGTGATAAATAAAATGATTTATGTGCTTTGTCTCTTATATTTGTAACTTATGTTTAGTTGGATGAGTCGACCTTTGTGTGGGGAGGTTTTGTCGACTCTAGCTCACATCACGTGTCAACTTCAAGTACCTCTTCCAGGTACTCCTCTGGCAGAATGTGATGTTAGCTAGCAGACATGAGCTGCATCCATATTCGTCCTCCCCTGAAAGGCAGGCATACTCTCAGCTGTTTTACCTTTGTTACAGTACCTACTGTCGCGCTGCTGGGCTAAGACCTCCATCATCAAACTCAAGTCATCCCCATAATTGCGTTTACCAAATGCGAGCTGCAAAATGACAAACAGCAAGCACAGCTTGACCAGCCCCCCGACCGCCTAACCGATCGCTTTGACTACGCGTATAGTTTATGACGTCATCTTGCCACCTCGCATCGCCTATGAAAGCAATATCAAAAGCTAAAAGCTATAGCTTTCGATATTGCTTTCATAGGCGGCACGAAACGACAAGATGACGTCATAAACCACATCAAAGCGATCGGTTAAGCGGTGGGGCCCCTCTGGTAAATGGAACCTACTCGTAAACCTACGGTTATATGTTGCGATGAGTCTGTAGGTACCTAGCTTACCTTTTTATTTGAGACTAGCGGCCACTCGCGGTTTCAACCGCGTGGTTCCCGTTCCCGTGAGAATATCGGGATAAAAAGTATCCTATATTTTAATCCAGGTTATAAACTATCTGTATGCCGAATTTCATCCAAATCCATTCAGTAGTTTTTACGTGAAAGAGTAACAAACATCCATCCATACTTACGAACTTTCGCATTTATAATATTAGTAGGATTTGAGATACGATAATGAAAGGCCACCAACCTGTTTAATTATAAGAAGCTTTATCTTTTTCAACGCCTTGGTGGCCTAGTGGTTCAATTCCCAGGTCGGGCAAAATGTATTTCGGGTTTTTCGATGCATAGCCCTGGTTTGTGATTACCAACCCGCATTTGGCAAGCGTGGTGATTTAGCCATTAAACATCAATTGCAGCGATGACTTGATTTCAATGATGGAGGCCTTTGCCCAGCAGTGGGACAGTTATAGGCTGTTTACTAACTTGCTTATTTATCTTTTTCTAATTTATATTTCCGCAACGGGGAATCTCACCTGATGGTAAATGACGATAAGGTCGAAGATTTAAAGATTTTTTTGCATCAACTGGAATCCTCATCCGCTGAATATGTGGCTAATATTATCTATATGTGATATGTCTAAATGAAGCAAAAACTTTGTACACCTTTTTACGAAAATTGCGCGGACAGAGGAGTATTAAATTTCTCACTCTTATTATAGAGAAGAAGTGCAGAATATTAATATTTTGTTTAATTATGCATAAAAATACATTAAATCAATAAAACAAACAATACACACACTACCATGTATTTGACACACACGCGTATCTGCCACACGCTTTACTCTTTTCAAAAATTTCAAAGAGGAGCGGCCGATATTTGTCAATGCCAATCCAAACTCACATTCTATCTTTTTAATTTTTCATTGCTTAGGATACAATCCGTGTAGCCTTAATAAAATTACGGTCGAATTTCGACCACTCTGGGCGACCACTAGTAGAAATTAATTTGCAAACCGAGGCGTTAAATCGCTCTAAGAATCATTCCCGACACCTCTGAGCCTGAGCGGTTTATTTATTTATTATTTGGGAAACAAACAATTAACATAGCACATACAATTTTGCGGTGTTGTAATTGTCCCGTCACCATTCTAATAATGCTATAATAATGACTAATATTAGTGGTGTCATCTTTTCATGACTGATCTTTTTATTAGTATAACAGTTGTTATAGGAAAAAAAATGCGGTTGTCTTCACAGCGTAATCAGACTTTACAGGCTGCGAGAAACATAAATAAGATTCCTCAAGCGGTAGTGACGGAAGCCCTTAAAGGTCTTTTTAAGGGGATGACATCACCCAAGTGTATCGATGTCTCTATTACATTTTAGAAGGCATTCGAGTTAACCTAACGGGAGTGGAAAACCCGAGAGCGCTCTAGGCTAGGACCTCAACTCGGCTTGACCGTGAAGTTACCGTCGTCGTGACCGTACATTTCTTGAACAACTGTACGGTCACGACGGTCACGACATACGGGAAGTATTACCGTAATACTCGCCGTTTACGGTTGTACAAGAAATATACGGTTGGCATCAGAAACAGCAGAGTCCAAAGACACATCTCTTAATAAATCTAAAATACAAAAAGCGTTTTATAGCCATATGGCATGAGTCAATTGGAACAAAAATCTTTAACAAACACAACTACCGTAATTTTATATTCAACTCTAAATTGTACGAAAGAAAAACATACGCCTACTTAAAAGAAACGAGAGCACGGAACTTAGGCGGTCCGCAGTCAGAGCAACTTTAGTTGCAGAAACTATCAACTAAGTTGAAGAAAGTACCTATCAATGAAAATTTTCGTAAAACGTTGCCAGTTGCAGCAACAGCAGACCCAGTTTACAGTTGCCGCGATGCTAAATAAACTTTTTAAATCCATAGTCAAAACAGTCAGTGTACATCATCATCATCATCAGCTCATTTTTAGGTCCCCACTGCTAGGGCACGAGCCTTCCCTATGGATAGATAAGGAGAACGGGCCATAAACCACCACGCGGGCCCAGTGCGGGTTGGTGGTTGTTAACGACTGCTAATGCAGTAGGGACCAATGGCTTTACGTGCCTTCCGAAGCACCGAGGAGCTCGAGATCATACATTTTTGGTCACCCATCCGATGACCGGTCTTTGCGAAAGTTGCTTAACCTCAGCACTCGCAGACCGGGCGCGTTAACCACTGTTGCCATCGAGCTCCTCAGTCAGTGTAAAACTAGTACAAATTTAACAGTTGCTTGTTGCAGCCATTTGAAACTGATTCTATCATGGAGTGCAGCCTCTGAAAACTGTTGTCGGTCATCGAAACTCACAACAAAAGTTGCTATGTCCGCGCAGTTTCTTCAACAGCTGGTTGTGCGTTGCCTGTTGCTGCAATATGAAGATTAAAGTAGCTATGTCTACGGACAGCCTGAAAATTAAAATGAGAACTATCTCTACAGAATCGCACACATTCACAATAAATCACCGCACGACGTATGACACACGGTCTATTTGTATCTAATCCACTTTCCTTTATTGATTCCGCAGTCCTATATTTCTTTACCCTGGGCTACAACAGCTGATCTCTAATTCGGTCTGCGGTGAGATCATCGACAGCGTAGTGTAGGTAGTAGAAGTATCATACCTTTACATTGTGCTTCAAAAGCACATGTTTTTGGTAATTTTTTATTATTCTTTTTGTGCTAAGGCACAAATAAATGTTCTTGGTGATTCTTTATTTGAGAAGAACACACCATATGTCGCCTTAGCATAGTAGCATAGTCTGGTATATTAGTATGGGTAGTATGCCATCCAGACGGGTTTGGTCAGAAACCCTACCATGGGCTAGTAAGTTAATGGTTTATTTATTGCAGATTATGATTTTTATGAGCCTTCTAAAACAAAGATGATTTCAAGATGTTTTAATTTGGTCATCCGGAGAGCAATGCGAAAAATTGCTAACATTTACAATTCCAATCATTATCGATACTTTTATCATTTTTGATATAAATAAATTTATGTACATTCCAATATCTTTGGTAATGAATGATAGGTAAGTAACTCATCTATTTACTACCTGTCTATAACTGTAGCTAGATACACTTTAGACATAGCGTGGACGAGCTTCTCTATAAAAACAATAATATAAAGCGCATAATAATATAATATATATATATATATATATAATATATAAGCGGGCGCGTTAATAATATAATTTACTATAGCGTTGTGTTATCAAATTTGTGGTATTTCATCTGCAAAGATGAATCTGCATAGCCATCGGTTGCAATTACCTTTGGATAGATGGCGCGCTGTGCCGCTATTAGCACTCAAAAAAGCATTATAAAGCAGTGACAAAATTTAGCGCTTACGTTAGCCTTCCCGGTAGCATAGCGGTCAGTGCATCCGCCCGGATTGCGGAAGACCCAGGTTCGATTCCTGGCTGGGTCGGGTAGGCATTTAATTATTTCACTGTATTTTTTTAAATTTTATAAATATTTAATAATATAAAGTTCATCAGACGTGTGTGGTCGTTACTGCGTCTAACTTCACTGTACATGCTGCGTCACATCATCAATAAGCACGCGACACTTGTGGGCCAAGTGTAACCCAACGGAGTTTCCAATGGCGGCCGGCACAATAGCGTAGTACTGACGCCTGCTCATCAACCTATACAAAACTGTAAAATTTATTCGATAAAATGCTCAACTTTATGTCGTATAATTAAAGTTCAAAGTCTATTGAGGATTGACAGCTTGTGGTAGTCACATCGCAGATGCGGCGGAGCGCAATGGCGACTTTGTAGAGCGCTTTTGTTTGCTTATACGACGGCATCCGCGGCGTTTCACGCATTACATTTGACAGGGCGGCATACTTCATACAAAAGCGATGCGACCTCAGACCAAAATAGTAGATCTGTGGGCATGACGTTTGGATGGCTTCATTTATTTCATACAAAAGCAGTGCTTATACCTTATCCGCAGCGTTTAGATATATAGGTAGATTGAGCAAGGAACACAGGTACATTACAAACAAATCCAGATATTAAGGCTAGTACAGTTTCACTGGCTTCCACTTTTACAGGCGTTACATAATAGTAGTTTATGCAACTGTCATATAATGAAGGGTATTAAAACACGAGTGTGAGTTTATGAAACGAGCGCAGCGAGTTTCATAATAGTAACGAGTGTTTTAATACCCGTGTTATATGCAGTTGCATACACTACTTTATCTTCACTAATGCAATTAGTCAAACAACAAGAGTAAAAGCTGACAATAGTTTATTTATAATAATTGTTCAAATTTCTGCCATTAGAATCTAACCAATGAGAGCGTAGCTGCGCGCGCAGTGCCAATCAGGAGCGAGCGCGCGCTGTTCTTTTTTTATTTAATTGGCACAAGATCTTACCAAAGAGTTTTGTGTATGTAAGTTTAGTAGTTTCGACGAAGTTTTCACGTATAACCCAACTGTTTTCAAAAGCCAGCCTAATGTCAAAATTTTATACAACTTGTATGAGGATTTTGACATAAGGCTCGCCAGGTTAATTGGTCGCGTTTTATTGATGTTATAATGAGATTTTACGATATCGATGTCGATATTATACCATCATGTGAAATTGCTTAAATTGAGTGTTTTGTTGTCTGCGCTATAACAGTAGTAATTATAAGTCAAGTATTGGAAACATAAGTAGAATGTTACAACATTAGTGTAGATAAAAGAAACTATTGTGTTTTACCCATTGCACTTCATACAAAACCTTGGATGGTTTTATTTATTTATACTATACTACATGTCACAGAACATGGTAGGTAAGTATTTAATTGTGATCCTGGGTTAAATTTCGAGGTCAGGGAAACTGTGGGTTCAGATTGTCTGATGCATAGCCCGGGGTTGTTATCACCATCAACCCTCATTTGGCAAACATGGTTATTAAGCCAATACCTATCAATTGAAACTATGACTTCATTTCAGTGATGGATTTGCCAAGTAGTGCGACATTATTAGGCTAATACTATTATGTTTACACTGCTGATTCAGAATCCCAATACGACAGTAAGATAATACTTCACATTAACGTATTGTTCAGTACTAACGTGACACTGTGTGTGTGATAATAATACTAACTGCTCATTGATGTCTAAAACAACATCAATTTGATGCAACATCTAAATGACATCATCACTATGACAACAACGTTCAGTGTTTATAGACGCAGCGTGGCCATGAGAGGGGACCACGCGAACCACGAAAAATGGAGACTACAGAAAGTAAACTTCATAGACACGTGCTCGAGCAAAGCACCCATAAACAACTATTACGGACACGGAATCAGCTGTTGAGAGATTTCGTGTCCGTGTTGGCTATGTGTAGTGTTGCCAGATGTCCCGCTTTTGGCGGGACGTCCCGTCTTTTTGCCCTCTCAGGACGCGTCCCGCCAGACCCCAAAACGAGACGCCCAAAATCCCGCTTTTTCATTATAGTATTGATAGTAGCCAATTTAGCACGGTAGGTATGGTAAGGTAGTTTTGTATTTTTGTATGTTTGTAACGAATAAACTCAAAAACTACTGGACCGATTTAAAAAATTCTTTCACCATTAGAATGCTACATTAGCGTTGAGTAACATAGGCTATATTTAAAAAAGAACAAAAATGTTCACCCGTGCAAAGCCGGGACGGACCGCTAGTAAAGTATAAGTAGATACATACGATTTTTTTTCTTTCCCGATTTTTTCGTCCCAGTCCCGCTTTTTTTACGTTGAGGTCCCGATATTTAGAAAATCGGATCTGGTAACACTAGCTATATGGCTTATTCCCACCCGCTCCAAGATTTTGTTCCCAAGCGCTCCAGTGTAAAATTCTACAACTTTATTTTTGGTTTATATGAAAATCGAAACACGATTCAAATATTTTCATTTAAAGAATCAGGACAAAAAAAATTAAAATAATATCTTGAAAATTCACGAAGTTACAAGCTTTTTGTGTTGTCCCGTTGTGTTTTTTAGTAGAGTATACTTTATTTGAGATTTTGTAAATATTATTTTATCAAAATGTAACATCGTATAAAAAATCTTGAAATCGATTCTATTACTGATTCTGAACAAACAGTTTTCAGGTTTCGTATAAACTAGAAATAACGTTGTAAGTATATGAATATTATTTTGTAAAATCTTTCTCAAGGGCTCCAAAAGAGTACCTATACAAATATATTTTTTCAAAACCTCTGATTTCCATACATTGATTCCCAAGAGCTCCGAATTATATTACAATATTAATTATAGACCTATTTACTAGCATGTTCCCGACGGCTCCAAAACAAACTGTACGGTTAACAGAATAATATGGCTGTGTCTTGCTTCTCTGCTATGTTCTAAGCTTACCTTCTAGTGTCTCTTTTTTTTTTTTGACGTAAACTGATATTTTACGGTAAAACAATAAAAATGTTGTTTAATTCCAATGTGTAGTGTTCGCATAAACTTTAGAAAACAATAAATAATAAACACAGATGTCATAGCCTCGCTACTGATATTCTGGTACTTACAGGTATGGTTGTAGGTACACACGGCGGCAGATCAACCTACCCAAAACTGCCAAATTTCTACAATCAATTTTGAACTTTATTATTTGGTTATAAGGATCAATATTCATTGGAGAAAATTGACAGATTTGGGTAGGTTGATCTGCTGCCGACTGTACATGTATCATGAGTTGCTCGCTATTTGCTAAAATGACATGCCGCCTCCCATTTGAACACAGTAGTGGATCTACTCTAGAACCGCAGTGAAAGCTTCTAAAACATTGCTTTTGATAAAATCAATAATATCATTTTTTTATTTTATTTTTATTAGGTAGGTAACACATAGGAAACTTTTATCCCGATATTCCCACGGGAACGGGATCCACGCGGGTGAAACTGCGAGCGGCTGCGAGCGGCGAGCGGCGATTCTATAAATTAACATGTGAAGCGACAACTTCGCACACGGAGAAGTGTGAGATTTGGTAAAGTTAAAGTTAAAGTTTATATGGAGCAGGGGCCTGACCGCCTAACCAATCGCTTTGACTTCGTGTGTGGTTTATGACGTCATCTTGTCGTTTCGTGCCGCCTATGAAAGCAATATCGAAAGCTATAATAGTCTTTAGCTTTTGATATTGCTTTCATAGGCGGTGCGAGGTGGCAAGATGACGTCATAAACTACACGCGTAGTCAAAGCGATCGGTTAGGCGGTCGGAGGGCAGGAGCCGCGAAATATAAAATGTATATATGTATAATATATAATGAGACGGCCGATTTTGACCACTGACCAACCACCATATTAGAGAAAAGAATATGGAAAGTCTACCTGACACATTATAGAAAGAGACATTACTATTCAAATCATTGTGTTTCACACGCCATGTCCTATCAAGTTCGTGTTCATAAAGAGAAAAATAAAAGACGACTTGCATATAATACGAGTATAACATGTGACACCAGACATTTCCTTTTACACTCGACAAAGTATGTTATAAGCAATAAAATGGAAATTGCAGAAATAACTCCCCCAGTAAACATATAAGAGTTTTCTCAGACCGATCGCATTCAGGTAAGTGGATACGCAAAAGAGTTGTAAAATTTTCTTGAGCTATAAAATGGGAATATTGTGCAAGCGAGCTGGTTGGTTTTTCAAATGAGCACTATACTTTTTAAGTACCAATTCATCTATCCTTTATAAAATATAGGTAATTATGTCGCCAGTAGGTAAATAGATGCTGGAGATATTTCACAGCTTCATAATCCTTATGTTTTCTAGAGTTTACGCAAACACTACTGTTGGCAGTGGACTGTATTGTAGGTAGCAGGTGGTAGGCTCCAGGTAGGTAGTAGGTGCTGGTACTTGCAGAGAAAGAAGGCTTCAGGTCGTATTTGCTTTATTCCGTGTTCACAAGAGAAGAGTAGAGCTCGTACTGAATCGAAAACATAATTTTCATACAAATCGGTGTTATTTAAGTGCAATTTGTAGGTATGGCAACTAGCGACTTGTTAACGCATACGATTTAGCATCCGTTACAAATTTCCATACTAATTCTTCTAGCTAACGAGGGGACTTTAACATGATTGGCTGGGTCAAGTTACGACTTGTTTCGACAAGTCTGATCCTACGCTAGTTACATATATAGCTATATCTATCAATAACAATCATCCTTAAATTATCTTATCATACAAAACAAAACCATATAATTACTTATTCTACGCGACCTAACGACTAATTACAATTGATATTGACTACTCTACGAGGCTGTCGGCAACAGTCTCCCCCTGGCGCAGGTCTTCCGTAGCCACTCCGGTAGACAGGCTCGTCGCTCAGGGTGCTGCCGCAGGCTCTCCATCCGTCAGGCTCGCAGACCGAAGTGAAGCGCGTCCTCTCCCACTGGTCCGGGGAGAGTGCGGATCTGGAACCGGCGCGTCGGCGTCCCTCGGCTCTGATAGGGTAGAGCCGATGACAACCAACTTCGATGCTAGCCGGCGGAAGATCCCACCTTTCGTCTTCACCTCGGTGTTGCGCACCACCCCATCAGGTCCGGGGTGAACGCAGGTGACCACCCCACGTGGCCATGTGTTGCGGGGCAGGGTCGGGTCCGCGACGATCACCAGGTCTCCAAGTTGTATGTTTGGTTTGGAGGGAGTCCCGGGTCGCGGTATCAGGTTCGGCAGGTACTCCTTAAGCCAGCGGCACCAGAACTGGTCAGCTAGTGCCTGGGCTGACTTCCATGTCTTCTTATCGGAGTCGGTGCATGGGCCCATGAAGGGAAGGCCCATCGATGTCCCCAACAGGAAATGATTTGGGGTCAGCGCCTCTGGATCATTCGGGTCAACAGAGACGTGTGTCAGCGGTCTGGAGTTCACGGAGAATTCAGCTTCCGTCAGCAGGGTGCTCAGTACTTCTGGCTTCGGTGACTTTTCATGGAGGGTGGCGGTTAGTGCGCTTTTGATAGAGCGTACCAGTCGCTCCCATGCTCCTCCCTGGTTCGGTGCTCCGGGCGCGATGTACTTCCACGTCGTGTCGTACTTGAGGCCCCACTCACGTAGATGAGGCAACCATTCTGCGTAGGCTTTCTTCAGCTCGACGTCAGCTCCCTTGAAGTTGGTGGCGTTATCGGAGTAGATAGTGGAAGGCCAACCACGTCGTGCCGCCATCCGCCTGAGCGCCATTATTGCTGAGTTCGTTGACAATGATTCCACAAGTTCTATATGCACGGCTCGTGTGGTTAGGCAAGTGAAGAGTGCCCCCCACCGCTTTTCGTGCCTCCTTCCTATGGTGACTACTATTGGTCCGAAGTAGTCCAGTCCGCAGTTGCTGAATGGGCGCTTGAAAGCTTCTAGTCGCTCGTGAGGCAGGTCTCCCATCGGTGTTGCTTGCGGCTTCGCGTTTCGTATGCGGCAAGTTAGGCACGATCTCGCTATCGCCTTTACCGTTGGTCGTAGTCGTAGGATCCAGTACCTCTGTCTCAGATCGTTCACTACTCGTTCGTTGTTAGCGTGACCTGCTCTTCTGTGCTTCCGCTCTATCAGTAGTTTGACGAACTTGTGTCTTCCATCTAGAATAATCGGATTCCTCCCTTCTTCCGGCACGTCCGCCCTCTTTATTCTTCCGCGCAGTTTCAGCAAGCCGTCGTCGATCATGACGTCCAGGTGTCGCAGCGGGCTGTCTCTAGAGAGCTTACCTTCCGTTCTTAGGTTATGCAGCTCTTTCCCAAAGTTCTCACTCTGTACTTTGTGAAGCCATAAGTTCGTTGCGCGTCGGGTGTGCTCGGTGTCCATCTCAGCGGTTTTGTTCTTGTCCTTACACCGCTGAATGAAGAGAAGTACTGTTGCTGTTGCTCTAATCAATCGATCCTATGACGAGAACCGATTGATGTCCGGTAGCGAGGCGTTGGAGGTGTTCAGTACACATACCAGTTCCGTGGTGTCGTCCTCCTTTTCCTCCTCGTGAGGCCATTTGCTCCTCGGGCCTCTCAGGAACTCTGGTCCGGTAAACCATCTGTCTTCTATGTTCGATGGTAAGTACCCGGGACGCGTGGCTACATCTGCGACGTTAGTAACTGTGGGTACCCATCTCCATTCTGCCGGTGTTGAAGCTTCGACGATCTCCCCCAGCCGGTGCGCTACGAATGGCGTGTAGCGCCTGCTCCCGTTCCTTATCCAATGAAGCACGGTCTGAGAGTCGCTCCAATATCTTACCTCATGAATTGGAATGCGGTGATCTTCTTTTATCGTCTGTGCAAGCCGCACGCCGATCAGCGCAGCTTGTAGTTCAAGGCGCAGGATCGTGAGTGTCTTCAACGGTGCCACTCTCGCTCGCGCTGCTATCAGCACGGTGTCGATCCTCTTGCTGCTGTCCATGAGCCTCCAGTACGCGACGGCAGCGTAGGCGTCTTCACTGGCGTCGACGAAGACGTGAAGCTCTCTTCTGGTCACCTCTCTCCCCCCGTTGTAGGACCGCGGGATGCTGAGACAGTCGATTGTGCTCATACCACATAGCCATTTGTCGAACTTACCGGCTATTTCTTCCGGCACCGCTTCGTCCCATCCGGTTTCCAACTTCCACAGTTGCTGCAGGGCGACCTTGGCCGTGATGGTGTAACAGCTCAACAGTCCGAGCGGGTCATATATGCTCATGACGGTGCCTCTCGTTTCGTAGGCGGCCGTTCCCTCTTCTTCACTGCGTCCGGAACTCGATGGAGTGAAGTGTTGAAGCGCAAAGTGTCTGCACTTGAGTCCTACAATAGTCCCAGCATCTTCTCACCTTCTCCAAGGGGCGTCGTCTTCGTACCGGTTCGTTTCTCCGGCTTGATGTTCTTCATCAACTCGGTGCAGTTGCTGTTCCACTGCCTGAGGTGAAATCCTGCTGCCTGGTGTACCTCATCGACCTGACTGATGGTAATACTCGCCTGGTTAATGTCGTGGAAGCTTTCTACAAAATCGTCCATATAGTGAGCTTCTGTGATGGCTGCGAGGGCTTCCGGGTGCGTCGCAGCGTGGTCGTGCGCGTTCTTATTCCTCACGCTGTGCGCCAGAAACGGAGAGCTGGATGCCCCGAAGATCATCGATACCATTTTGTACTTCTTTACTGCTTCAGTCGGGTGATCACGCCACAAGAACATCTGTGCCGGTTGATCTTCCTCTCTTATTCTGATGCGCAGGAACATTTCCTTTATGTCTGCTGTGACCGCATAAGCTCCTTCACGAAACCGAAACATTATGCGTTGAAGCGATTGTAGCAAATCTGGACCCTCCAGTAGATAGTCGTTGAGGCAGACTCCATTTGACTTTGCTGCTGCGTCAAACACCACCCGCAATTTCTTCGGCTTGTTCGGGTTGTGGACAGCAAAGTGAGGAAGGTACCACGCCACTGCGCTGGTATCTTCTGTCCCGTCGCACCTCGTTGCGTAGCTTTTTGTCATCAGGTCGCCTATCTGACTGCTGTACTGCTGCTTCTCTGCTGGGTTCCGCTCCAACTTACGTTCTAAGTTTTTCAGTCGTCGTAGGGCTGCGTTGTAGCTCAGCGGCAACTGCACGTTGTCTTCACGCCATGGGAGTCCAACTTCGAAGTGTCCCTCTTGTCTCCTCGCCGTTTGCTCGAAGATCTCCATTGCACGCCTATCGGTCTCGCGTACATGTTGCAGATTGCGGGAGACACCTAAAGCGTCGACTTTGAAATGCTCTCTTACCATCTCCTCCAGTGGGTCGGTCTTCACTGTCGTGACGTGAAGTATCTCGTTGACACGTCGAAGCCCTCGTCTCGGAACTGTCCCATGTAGGACCCATCCAAGTTCTGTCCTCGAAGCGGCTGGCTCGTTCGGTTTGCCTGTCCGCAGCTCTCGGGTCACTATCAAAGGCCAGTTGTCTGTTCCAATCAGGATACGTGGCTTCGCATTCGTGTATGTTGTCTCTTCCATGCGCAGATCCTTGAGGTGTGCTAACTTCAGTGTCTCTACTGGAATCGTCTGTGTGGCAAGGTCAAGGTTAGTCATCGTTCGTACTGCAATGTCGAAACCGCTGCTCTCTCCATGCTTGGCCTTCACGTTGACGTTCACCACCCGGCTCTTGAAAGCGCGTGTCTGGTCGTTGATTCCCTTCACTTGGAGACGCGTAGTCGGTCCATCAGCGCCTACCTCCTTTGCCAGGTCCTCGTCCATGATTGTGATGGTAGCGCCCTCGTCGAACAGCGCGAACGTTTCTCGGGATCCTCGCTTACCAGTCACGACCACCGGGCATATTTTCAGCTTCACATCACCGCAGGTGGCTGCAGTTTTCACGGTGGCAGTCTCCTTGGGACCTTCTTCCTTGGCTTCGAGGTGCAGCAGCGCGTGATGCGGTCGATTGCACCCTCATACTCCACACGGCTTCTGACGGCAGTTGAATCTTCTGTGTCGCCAGGAGATACACTTGAAACAGAGCCCCGCGTTCTTCACTACTTCCCAGCGTTCATCGAGCTGCAACTGTTTAAACTTCTGGCAGTCGGGAAGGTGATGGCTTTTCTTACACGACGGGCACGGTCCAGCTGCTTCCGTCGTCGCTGCCTTAACGGGTGACTCGGTAACCGTATAAATCTTCTTTCCTTTTAATTCCGGTCGCAGGGCGGGACGTGTTGCTTCTCTTCTCGGAGCCACGGTGCTCTGCGCCATTGTACTGTAGCTGTGCTTGAGAGCTCGGTCAGCTTGCCTGATGAGGCAAGCTGACCGGGAACTGCGAAAGCTTGCAGATCTCCGGTCCCGATCCGTAGTGTTCCTCTGCATAGTCGCACCATGTTGTCTTCAGGTGAGGGCTCAGCTTTTCCAATATTTCTCGCACCAGCATTGGATTATACAAATATCCTGCATCCACGTTCCTTAATGCTGCAACAACAATCTGCACCTTCACTGCGAACGCGTTCAGCTCCATTGCAGTAGTGCCTAGTTTGGGCAGCTTCTTCAAATCTTCTAACGTCATATCCACTAAGATCTCCGGTCATCCGAAACACTGCTCCAATGTTCTCATGATTTCATCCGGGTGCGTGGCCGTACTCAGCAGCGGTGTCACTACTTCGCGGGCTTCTCCACGCAGGCAATTCCGTAGCCTTGCTAAATTCTCCAACGGCGTAAACTCGTACAGTCTCGTTGTCTCTCTCAGCGTTGCGGAGAATTGCAACCATTCCAATGGCGATCCGGAATATATCGGAAGATCAGTCGCTTGACGAGGCGCCGGTGCCGGTCTAGTGCGGAGTACCTTCTCGATCGTTTTAGCAAGATGCTCCACTCGTCGTTCCCTTGGCGTAGGCGATCGTCTTCGTTCGTCCGGAGTCGTAGCCCAGTGTCTTGTTCGGCGAGCGTCGGGCGTAACAGCTTCGGCCACTGTACGCGTTCTAGTCGCATCGTCGTACATAGGTACCGGCTCCGGTGCGGGCGCGGCGACGGCGGGTGCAACTCGTTCCGGCTCCCCCCGTGGCGCGTCATCCATGGGCATGCTGTTGTCCAGCCAGGCATGCACTCGTTCCATTTGTTCACTGGGTTCATTGACGTCTTCATTGGCGCTATCGCCATCTTCAATTGCCGTGACGTCAGCTTCCAGCTTCTTTCTGATCAATTCAGCTTCAATCTCGAGCTCCTTTCTTCTAATGGTGGCCAGTCGTTCTTCCGCCTCGTACCGAAGCTTCGCGATAGCGCTAGCGGATGATCTCGTAGATCGCGCTAAACGTACTCGCGATATACCGGGCGCGGGTGCTGGCATCGCGCTAGTAGCGGTCGTTGCTACTCTCGAGGCACTCGCGACGGCAGTGCTACGCGGCGGTTCAACGGTCATCAGCGGTCGCGTATTGCTTGGCGCTGCAGCGGTGCGGCGCTCGATCAAGCGTCCCTCAGCGGTTCGCGGCGGCGGTGTCGCTAAGGCGTACTGTGCAGACGTACCCGTTTGGTACAGCGCCCTTACTTCTGCTAGCACCGGTTGCTCGATAGCAGAGGCGACGCGGTGCGCGGGCGCAACGTTCGTATGCGCTTGGGGTGTAGGTCGTACCTCCACACCTTCCGATCCGAGGTGCGGAGCGAGACTACGGAGTCTCAACCCCATCGCGGCGCGTTCACTCTCCCCTGCGGTCGGTTCGAGCGGGTCGCCCCTTCGCGGTGGGACGACAGTCGCAGTGGTGTTAGCGGACGGTGACTGTGGAGGCTGCTCGAAGGCGTGGTGATGACGAGCTGGTGCTTCCTCCATACCGCTTTGACTTCTTGTGACGACCATTTATTCTTTCTTCGATGCAAATTCTTCTTTGTATCCGTCTCCGAAGGACCACGATGTTGGCAGTGGACTGTATTGTAGGTAGCAGGTGGTAGGCTCCAGGTAGGTAGTAGGTGCTGGTACTTGCAGAGAAAGAAGGCTTCAGGTCGTATTTGCTTTATTCCGTGTTCACAAGAGAAGAGTAGAGCTCGTACTGAATCGAAAAAATAATTTTCATACAAATCGGTGTTATTTAAGTGCAATTTGTAGGTATGGCAACTAGCGACTTGTTAACGCATACGATTTAGCATCCGTTACAAATTTCCATACTAATTCTTCTAGCTAACGAGGGGACTTTAACATGATTGGCTGGGTCAAGTTACGACTTGTTTCGACAAGTCTGATCCTACGCTAGTTACATATACCTATATCTATCAATAACAATCATCCTTAAATTAGCTTATCATACAAAACAAAACCATATAATTACTTATTCTACGCGACCTAACGACTAATTACCATTGATATTGACTACTCTACGAGGCTGTCGGCAACAACTACAATAATGAAATTAAACAAATATTATGATCGGATGTTAATGACGGTAGTTGTTAACATTGAATGGGCGCCTTTGGCTTTCAAAGTAAAAGGTAAATAGTGTTGAATAATTTCGGCGGGCTGGTTAGAACCACGATAGCTCAATTGGAAGAGCACCTGACCCGGTATGTCAGAAGGGTGCAGGTTCAAACCCTGCTCGTGAAAATTTTTTCAACATTTGTGTTTTTGTAATTTGTTCGCAACAAAATTTGCGTTAAAAATTATATAAACATTTATAAATAGCTTGCCTACTTCTTAACTGATCTTTAGTATTTGTAAAAATATTATGATCGGATGTTAATGAGATTTATTCGCATTTTATACACTTTCTCTTCTAGTACACTTTTTAAATACTTGATACATCCTATCGCAAATTAATACGGTAGTTGTTAACATTGAATGGGCGCCTTTGGCTTTCAAAGTAAAAGGTAAATAGTGTTGAATAATTTCGGCGGGCTGGTTAGAACCACGATAGCTCAATTGGAAGAGCACCTGACCCGGTATGTCAGAAGGGTGCAGGTTCAAACCCTGCTCGTGGAAATTTTTTCAACATTTGTGTTTTTGTAATTTGTTCGCAACAAAATTTGCGTTAAAAATTATATAAACATTTATAAACAATCCTTATTAATATTATAAATGCGAAAGTAACTCTGTCTGTGTGTTACGCAATCACGCCTAAAAAATTAGAAATGCTGCCGAAAATCACTTCTTATTACACGCGGACGAAGTAACGGGCACAGCTACTTAGTACTCGTAGTAGTACTCATAGTATATTACTCTCCCTGTGACCTTGTAAAGGGTCAAGGGCTCGCTACGTAAATGACGACAAATTAAATATGTAAAAAGAACATGAGCAAATTCCTAAAATGTGCTTCATTTCTGCATATTAATTTATCAGGTTCACTGTCCATAATGGTTATACCAATTGTTACGTACCATAATATGGCGTTTGGACAGACTAGGGGTTATAATTATTGTGCAATTGCAGTATTTTGAGTTCTGACAAAATCTAATATTTAGTACATTTAATGTGACAAGAATTTGCTTGTTTTATCCATTGCAAGCACTCAGGTAAACCTTCCAGATACACGTGTAACGAAGTTACATTAAATAGCAACAATTCAGCCTAAAACAACAACGATGATTTCGCTCGATTAACAGTCTCGAAGAAAAAGTAATCGCCGTAAATGCCTGCAGATAAGTCCTCATTCCCTATCAGTCTGTCAGAACAAATAGATCAGGCAACATTAAGAACTCGTGTTACGTAATTGTTGTTTCTATATTTTTTTATTATTTAATAAATCCTGATCGCTCCAACAAATAGATTCTGCGGCGAAGGTGAGCTCAATAACGCAGCAGCAGTAAAGACCTTTTTAGGGTTCCGTACCCAAAGGGTAAAACGGGACCCAATTACTAAGACTCCGCTGTCCGCTGTCCATCCGTCTGTTTGTCTGTCTGTCCGTCTGTCACCAGGCTGTATCTCATGAACCGTGATAGTTAGTAGTAGTAACAAATACTAAAAAACAGATTAAAATAAATATTTAAGGGGGTTCTTATATTGTGATTGTTTGTTTGTGATTGACCCTGAGCACTGTGGACATTCACAACCCGCCGCGGTGGTCCTTTCGGACACATCACTGTATGAAGCGCTAAACCGCTGGTGCGGAAGGGGGGGGGGGGCTCTACACTTTGAGGAGTGAGCGTGGGTAGGATGGTATTCCCCATCCCCGCCGACATGGCTAGGACGGGTAGATTTGGATTCACACCATTGTTTTCTAAATTTGTATTATTGTTGTTAACTTTTTATTTTTATCTTTTTGTTTTCTAAAGATGTTTTTGTTTTCTATTTGTTGTTACTTGGTTTGTATTTTGTTTTGTTTTTAGGTGTATGCCTATGTTATTTTTTATAATCTATAAGGTTACAAATAAGTATTTCGGCATGCTTGCATCGCATGCCTGAATTTCGGATTCCCAAAGTCGACATTTAGTGTACCTACATGATAGTTTAAAAAAAATAGATTATTCCTCTATAAATTGTATCAAAACTATGTTCAAGTATTTTGCTGTCAAGTCAAACAAGTCATTCTATTCAGCTTGGTCTCTTTACAAAGCTCTTGATGAAGCCTTAAATGTAATTGTACAATAATAGAAGTGTCTAGACTCTACACAATCATAAATAAACAATTATATAGAGAATAACCACTTACATAGAGAAAATATTTCTACGTTTTCAATGTTCTGGGAATTTCTAAATGTTACATATCAATCAATTACAATAAGTTAGTAAGAAAGTTATGATATTCTGTAGCCACCTGCCGCCTTTACTTTTTTGAGTAAGATGTCCTAATACTCGTAATCTAAATATTTAAAATAAAATACAGTGAAAAAATTAAATGCCTACCAGACCCAGCCAGGAATCGAACCTGGGTCTTCCGCAATCCGGGCGGCTGCACTGACCATTATACTACCAGGAAGGCTGACGTAAGCACTGAATTCTTTCACTGCTTTGATTTTTGACTGCTTTTTAGCAGCATCAGTGCCATCTATCCAACGGTTATTGCAACCGATTGGCTATGCAGATTCATCTTAGATGAAATACCACGATAACACAACACTATACTTAGTAAATTTTACTTTTTATTTTTAATTGCTAATTGCTGCACTTAAGCTGAATTAAATATTATTAAATGCAGCGAAAAAATCAAATGCCAACGTAATCTATCAATAAATCTATTTTTTTCTGTTTAACGTACGACTTACACACTTACACACTTACGTCGTACTTACGTACACTTTAGGACACAGAACATTAACAATCACAACAAAAAACTAAGTTTATATTATCTTATCATAGCAATAGTAAATCACAACGACGTTATTAACTTCACTGTTTACATTTTGGTAAGTAATTCACTCTGTTATCTCATAAACGGTGGCCGAGATAATTTCGGCTGCAATGCAGTTTGTTAGCAATTGACATTCGGCCAAACAATTTAATGTTACCACAGCGGCACATTTAGAATTTGTAAACTGGGAAGTTACCTATTTGGTTTTAGTGCGTTTATGACTGCTGTGCATACATGAACGCAACTGTAACACCAATTTGAACTGAATAACTGCCTTTTCAGTTCAAATTAGGTATGCGCTGCACTATTACTATCGCCCATACGGATATACCGTTGTTCTATGCCCAATTTCCTGAAAATTCTGACTTTCTATAATACTTTAGCAACATCATCAGCATCATCATCAGCTGAATTTATATCCCTAATGCTGGGGCACGAGCTTCCCCTGGATGGAAAGGGAGAACGGGACATAAACCTCCACGCGGGACTATTACGGATTGGTGGTTGTTGACGACTTATTCAGTCGGGACCAAAAGCTTTACGTGTCTTCCGAAGCACGGAGGAGCTGAAGATGATACTTCTGGTCACCTATCCGATGACCGGCCTTTGCGAAAACTGCTTAGTTTCAGCTCTCACAGACCGGGCGCGTTAACCACCGCGCCATCAAGCTTATATGTATTGTATATCTGCTTTTAAATTTCCCAAATTTTTTTTTGAGTGTGATTGCTGATTGCCTCAAACGGCATTTTCAGCATCACCGGGCTTTTTTGGGGGCGGCGAGGTACGTAAAGGGTACCTCAAGCCGTGTGAAACGAATCACCTTCGGAGGTTTTCTAGAGGGAACGGCATCACACACTTAAAGGAGCGTGCCCCCTACTAGATTCTCCGAAGGGTTCGGATCGGATCGGGGAGCGGAACTACCCGGGGGCGCCTCTAAAGGCACGGACCTCGGCTCGGGTAGACCGGGCCTGTACCTGTCTGTACCTGGTGTAGAGGGCGTTTGAACAAGTTCTTCGTGCCCTTGTTCTACGAGTACGGTGTCTTGGGCCTAAACTAGTGTGCATGTTTAGTGTATTCTGTAACTGTGTAGTGGCATTTAGAGGATCGGGCGGGGGGTTTCCCAACCTGTAGCAGAGTGAGGAAATACTCAATCGATCTCTGGTTCACGTGGTTCAATTGTCATAGCCACGTTAAACTAACCATGGTTATGATGGTTTTCTGAAGTAAACACGAACAGGGTGCCAAGAGCGAGTTCCATTCGCCAATCGTTAACGTTAACGAAAACGAGAATTTGTATGGCAAAATTTTAACTCTTCTCGTATATCGCCAGGAGGCGCTGCTTCGATGCCACACTAATTTTCGTTTTCGTAAACGCAATCGAATGAATATGGATAGCAACCAAAACTCACACTAGCACCCACTACTTGTCTTGCCCCTTGGGGCAGTCTTCCTGTGACAACGAAAGCTGTGAAGTCTCTTTGTCTCTTTTACTCTAATTTGAAATGACGTTTACATGACAGGAACAAAACACGGAATAACTATTCAGACCTTACATCACTTAATTGACTTTTCATCGAATGTGACAAGCTTTTACAAGGTGCATCGCCATTTGTTCACTAGTGAGTTGTGATTTTGTATATTAACAACACACGTACTAATAGCATTTAAAACTGTTTATATTTTAACACAGCGATCATTTAAGGAGCTTTTGTCATCACCACAACCTTTCCTACAGAAATGTATCAAGCACGGTGGTCGGTAACCAAACAAACGATCGAACTGTTTATCCGAACGCTTGCGGAATTCTATTTTAGACTTATAAACGCATATACTTGCCACTTCTCTTCGATATTTTGTTCCCGTTACTATCTCAATCCCGTAGTGTTGTTTGGTTTAATCGAAAATAGGTTATATTCGCATTGATCTGGAATGACAGCAACATGAATTTGAACCAATTTGCCAGCCCTTTTCTGAGTGGTGCGAATTTTAGAACTGACAGGACTACTTTAATTTAAGTAGTATGTTACTATTAGAGCTTAAAATGACAAAATAGAACAATCGCTTTAGCAATAGATGGAACGAAACATTTTTTTAGGATGAGTGAACATCTGACGACTTCAAGCTTGATCTAAATGATTGTTTGAACTAGCAAGTTAGTTTCCTCAGCTATTTGTGTTAATGAGCGTAGAATTGTGTTTAGATGTGGTCCGTATGTTTAACTTCTAAGATACAGACGGCACTCTATATAGGACATTGGCACTCTGCGACGCTAGAACGTTGGGGGTTTTTGAGTTACGTGCAAATAAAGAAGATGCACAATAAAGTTTATAAAAAAGAGGAAGTAATCATTTATTAATACTTATTTCGTTGAAAATGTTTTGTTTACAATAATTAAAGGCTGATCTCCTGTTCTAGATGACTCCTTTCTTCCATTACAATAACTATGTGTGTTATTTTCTCTGGAAGTGGTTTCAAAATTATTCTTTTTAATTATGACGGGATGTGAGTCGACCATGGTACTAATAACATTAATTATAATTCCTAGCCTATTCATTCAAATTATCTACTTCTAGGTCATAAATACTCAACGAAAAATAATATAGAATTTGTTTTTTTTTTTAAACTTAATTTCCACTCTTAACCAGCTTAAGGCTATAGACATACCGTACCGATGTCTTAACTTTTGAAAGTTGTTAAAAAATAAAAGAAAAACAATGAAGATAGAACGATTAATTTTCTCATTACTTAGCATCGTAAACTAACAAGGTTTTTCGTCAATCAGCTTAAACGAATATAATCCTTCAAAAGCTCTAAAGAAACTCTTCGTAGCAACCTTGACCGTTATTTCTTTCATCTCCCACTGTGAGTAGGCGTTTAGGTTTCTAGGCAGTAAAGTTTTAGTGTCCAGTGTAATATGGTGGAAACACACGGAAATATATTTTGAACGTGCCTGAGTGCAACTCGATCTCGAGAGTCGATTGATTACATGAGAAACACTTCAGTGATGTTAATGAAAAAGATAGTTAAACGTGTATTTACTCAATTCGAGTTGAATGAGTTTACTATTTATTTTTGTAGATGCCGATTATAAAAGAATAAAAAACTTTAGTGGCACTAGCTAGTGATAAGATGGTTTCACAATTTATTCGAATGTTGTTATTGTATTTTTATTTAAAAATATTTTAATATCTACAGTTCTTAGTTTATCTATTATTTAAAATAAATGCTTTTAATTTAAATTTTTAGGGGTACACCCCTAAAAAAGGGAGCACCGTGTGCTCCGGGCAATTAATAATAATAAATTCAGAAAATAAAAAATATGAAGCATATGATTCTTCTTACAAATAAAGCTGGAGCAAGCTTGAAATAGTAATTCAGTGTTTTTTTTATGTCACTCAAACATAATTTAAATTCGTATGAGAGAGAGAGAGACAAAACACTGAGTAATTATTCCAAACTTATATTTAGTTTAATTTCAAAAGGGTATACTTTTATCATGACGACCTCCGTAGCCGAGTGGCTTACGACTTTGGGCGGCGCTAACTCAGAGGTCCCGGGTTCGATTCCCGGTCGGGTCAATGTCGAAATCGAACTTTTCTATATTGTGTCGGGTCTGGGTGGTTGTGGTACCGTCGTTGTTTCTGATTTCCATGAGACGAGGGCTTTAGCTACTTACCTTGGACCTTGGGATCAGGCAGATTTCCATTTTTTAACAATGTATGTGATGTTTTCTAAATGTTGTATTTAATATTTATGTATATAAAGTTCATTTGAAATTTTAGATTGAATGGATAATAATCACATCATTGAATTTATCAAAGACACAATATAGAATCGTATGTTGTAAACAATAATGCTTGGTGAGATCATCAACAGAGAAAATATTGCAGGAGCCACTAATAATCCTAGCACTAAGACCGCAGATATTACAATACTTCGCAAGTTCGTTGTAATCTTACGCAATTCTGCAAACGCAGTCAAGAATAGGTACGCATTGAGTTGCAAACTATTTAATATAAATCTTGTCGACTACTCCAGAAAGGTATAACGCGATTGTATTAGAAACGTTTTCGGGAGTCTGGTAATATTTAAGCAGAAATATGTCAATCGAATTACAAATTTGAGTTTACGGTCGGAGATATTACAATAAAAATATTTACGATTTTTTCTAAGAAACAAACTGGTGATGGTAGAGTAAAGTAGAGTTTTATCGTATCAAGGCAAAATATTGTTATTTGAACTACAGTATTTTAGTTATGTAAATACTGTTGCGTGCACAATAAAAAGAAAAAAACCGGCCAAGTGCGTGTCGTTTAGGGTTCTGTAGCCCATCTCAATAATGCGGATACTACCAGTTTCACACAGCTGACAACGTTTTTTAAGTAGTTCCCAATGAGGAATTCGTACTGCGCCAAGTACATTTTATAAGTTGGTCGACTGTTACTCGTGAACTTGTAAAGTCTATTTAGCTGTGATAGTTTTCCTTTTTATTTCGTCATTTATACAACTAACGTGAATTTTTTCACGTATCCAAAAACAACCATTTGGCTGAGGGGGGGGGGGGGCTACTTGACTCTAACAAAATTTTGCACTTTCAAGCTTAACAGTTCACTTAATACATAGTTCACAAACGGATGCCTCAATTGAAAGTTTCCACAAACCCGCAATATTCTTGAAATTGCTATCCAACGACACCCCACACTATGGGGTAGACAAGGAAATAAAAATAACATCCCTACTTCACGTGTAGGGGAGGTAACCTCAAAAAAAATTAGACTACAAAAATTGGCTCCTATTCATTTATGGAGAAGCTCGATGACGCCGAGGTTAACGCGCCCGGTCTGTGAGCAACTTTCGCAAAGGCCGGTCATCTGGTGATCAAAAATTTTGCACCTTGAGCTCGTCTGTGCTTTAAAAGGCACGTACAGCTGTTGGCCCCAGCTGCATTAGCAGTCGTTAACAACCACTTATCCGCCACTAATGGCCAGTTTTCCCTATCCATTCATAGGGAAGGCTCGTGCCCAAGCAGTGGGGACATAAAAATGAGCTGATGATAATGATTATGATCCATTTACATCATAATTAGCGCAACGTCGTCATTAGGGCTTATTCCCATGCGCTCCAAATCTATTGTTGTCCAAAATTAAACTTATATACATTCATTTTATTAGCCCTTGGGAACGATTTTACAAAATAATATTAATATATAATTTTAATCTTGGAGCGCTTGGGAACAAAATCTTGGAGCGGGCGGGAATAAACCCATCAGATCGTAAGTCTACAGAGCGAGATACCTAGTTCTGAGAAGAATCATTAAAAACTTAGCAAGGGCATTTATTTTCTTCCCTTCTGTTACAGCTTCACCATATTGGAAAATTCCCTCTCATATTTATCATATACGGAGAGTATAACAGTGTCCTGCATTGCTGCGTTCCGGTTTAAAGGGTATAAGATCCAATTAAGATACCGGCATAGAGGCATAATAACTAAGGCGTTAGGTAACAATACGCAAGGAATATTCATAGTGATACAAACATCAATATAGAGCTGAAATATATCATCAAAGATAAGAATATAACTACAAATTATAATGATAACTCTATGTTTACAAATTGTATCACCTTAGGCCACATTCTGCTTAATAACAGGCTACACAAATTGGGATCCCTTTTTTTCGACTCATTGTTTTTGTCCTAATTTAATTTGGCATAACGAGTTAAGCTTATATTTTTTGTCATAACCATATTTTGACATAATTGTTTTTTGGCATATTATTTCAGTAAGCATAAATATAGTTTAGGGTAATGTTTTTTGCCCTAATTTTAATTTGCATAAAGTTATAAGGCATAAAGATCAAAAGGCATAATGGATACATACTTATTATTTTACCTATCAATTTCTAGCAATACTAGCTGCCATACTCCTGTAGGTCACGTGGCCTAGGCCTATCACGTGACCTAAAATTGGGTAATAATGTTTTTAACACTTTAGGAGCTAGATATTTATTCGGCGTATAATTATTATGCCTATAAAACTTATGCTTAAATATCATTATGCGTAAGCATATTTAAGCTTAAGAATAGTATGCTTAACAATTATTATGCTTATAGTAGGTATGCTTAAAAAAAATGTGCCTTAAAGTTATGCCAAATTAATATTGTGCGTAACTATTATTAGGATAAGTAAAAGTACTTATGCCATGTTAAATTATGACATAAATTTTTGTGCAAAAAAATAGGGAACCCACAAAATAAGTAGACTGCAGAAGGAAAGCTTGATACAAAGCAAATAAATTTATTATCTTATCTTATCTTATCTTATCTTACAAACGCACTCGAGCAACGCACTCGTATACAACCTCTGAAGGACACGTAATCTCTCAACAGCTACAGTCGGACTATAGTTGTAAAAAACCCGTTAGCTACCGTTATCACCAAACTTGTGGCATCTATCTTTGCAGAGGACGAAGATTGAAAGGATGGGGTTGCACAAGAGATCCCGATGGGTCGAAGTGTTACTGGGAGAGGGAAACCTTAGCAGGCCCCACTAAGATAAGATGAGAAGAGAGCAAGGTTCAGTCAAAATTTTAAAAAAAATCTAGGCGAAGGAATAAGTTCACACAACCTTAGCAACGAAAGCTGGAGATATTGTACCATGCGACCTTAAAAGAGTGAGGATTTATTTCCTCCGTCGGAAACTTCGTGTCATCTCGCAGGTGGCCCAATACAATAAGCCTTCTCCCAGATCCCGCGGGATAGTGTTCGCGAATTTAATTTAAAACTTTCGCATTCTCCGTTACCGAATAGTGGGAACGATGATAGGGTGAAAATATTTGTTAGGTACCGGTTTTCCTAGAAATTCACGTCATAACGGAGAGCCTATGGATCGAAGTGGTTTTTTGCACAGATATCGTTGCGTTGAAAGTGTACAGTCAACAGCAAACGTAGCTGATGATTGGTCAAGTTTCAAAATATGAAATCAGTATGAAAATCAAAACTTTTTAAACACATATCGAAAACCTTCGAGTGTCTACTAGTACCTGCAGACTTTCGACTGTAGTTATATAAAAAATACCGACTTACACTATCGAAACTTAATTTTGAAATCTAGTAAACATCATCTACTTTTGCTGTTGACTGTACGAGAGTGCTTTTAAATACAGAAAATGAAACATTTAAAAATACAACTGGCTTTAGATGAGACTTGAACTCGCGACCTTTCACAAACTGACATTACCGAGAAATAAGTTTCTCTTTTTTTATGACTAGGTTGCTGTATTTAGCGAATGCTTAACTCTTTCAGGGATGTATATTCCCACCACATTTTGAACTTTATGTGATTGAGTTAAGATTAAAAACCAAATGAAATATGTGGTCAAAAAATCAACTACCATGCCCTAAAGAGTTAAAACAGCAGCCTATTGATGAACATCAAGTCTTGGGCCACCTTTTGTGGAACTCTCTTCTTCTCTCCCGCACTCAGCCATGAAATTCTCGACTTGGCAATCGCACTAAACAAGCATTCGCTTAAAACAGCAGCCTATTGATAAATATCTAGTCTTGGGCAACCTTTTGTGGGACTCTCTTCTTCTCTCCCGCACCCAGCCATGAAATTCTCGACTTGGCAATCGCACTAAACAAGCATTCGCTTAAAACAGCAGCCTATTGATGAATATCAAGTCTTGGGCAACCTTTTGTGGAACTCTCTTCTTCTCTCCCGCACCCAGCCATGAAATTCTCGACTTGGCAATCGCACTAAGCAATCTATTTTAATATAATATACTAGATGACCCGGTGAACTTCGTATCACCTACTGATACTTTTACACTTTTTTTTTATTTCTAAAACAGAACTGTTTTGTATTCCAACAAAACAGACCAAAGAGATCGGACCTCGTACTACAGCTATGAAACAGACACATTTCTGAACGCACCTATAAATATTTCACAGCTAGGAACATTTTGTATTGGAAAATTAAATTGTCGTTTTTAGTATTTTCCGTTACTTATTATTTATGTTTCTCACCGTTTAAACCTTCCCTGAACTTCCACAAATTTTCCAAATCAAAATTAGCCAAATCGGTCCAGCCATTCTCGAGTTTTAGCGAGACAAACGAACAGCAATTGATTTTCATATATTTAGATGTATTACATGTGAGATACATTGAGTTTTCATGCGATGACTAAGTCAATCTATTTATTTAAAACATAAAAGATTTTTAATATTGGTATGGTCACTACATGATGTTGTTAAGTTAGCTAATTACGTAATAACTTAAGACAGCAAGTCCCTTAAGTAGGGACTGAATAAATTAACCGACTTGGTATTATATGGATCTCACAACTTTTTACGGTTGAAGAACTGAGTGGCGAGACTTGGTTTTTTTTACAAGTTTGTTTTTGATGGTTTTAATATAGAGCGACTGCCTACTCTATCTACTTTACTATTCTCATTCTCCAACGCGAAAGGCCTTCTTCGCATCTGTTTGTTGTCCGAAGGTTGATAAGGCGACAGACTACATAAAATGGAGATAGCACAATACCTTCTCTTCCATCGAGCAATTCTTAACAATTGCTAATGTTGCCTTCGCAAGAGAAAACTCTGCCCATACATCCTGATAACGAAAAGACTACATTATATATAATCAGCAAGCAGGTCCATTTTCAAAACCAATATCGAGTAATGTCATATAAAACGTCACATAAATATAGTTTTATTTATAGAGGGACAACCCTAACGCAGTAATGGAGGGATATGAATAGAAATATAATAAATTTAGGTTGTTATACGACGCGATCGACGGAGCTATCGGAAACTACTTTTTGGTTGAATAAATCTACGCATTTACGTACTTTATTACGTAACGTTACTTATATTCTCGCCTTGAATTCGCTAACAGCTCTTAGATACTTAACCTTTTAACCGCCAACAACTTCTATATCAAAAAATAAAAAAAAAAACAAAAATGCTTTATTCATAACAGACCATTTGATTACAATTTAACTGTGGTGACATACCTACTAAGTAAGAAAATACCTGTTTTAGGTAGTCACCGCCCATAGAGACCGTGGTAGTTACAATTTGATCGATCGATTATCGAATTAAATAAAACTAAAAACTATAAGTAAATTACATTCCTACAAAGTTGAATAACGGTAATAAGTGTTTTAGTGTTTGTATATAATTTCGTACCAAATATGCGTGTGCGTGTGCGTGTGTGTGTGTGTGTGTGTGTGTGTGTGTGCGTGTGCGTGTGCGTGTGTGTGTGTGTGTGTGTGTGTGTGTGTGTGTGTGTGTGTGTGTGTGTGTGTGTGTGTGTGTGTGTGTGTGTGTGTGTGTGTGTGTGTTCTATAGAAGTTCGAGATTTTCGTGCCGTCCACGCCAGCACTTCTATAGAAGTTCTTCTTTGTACCTACTTTATTAAAATACATTTATACGTTGGCGTACAGCGGGACATTGCGTGCAGGATAGATGGGCGGTGAAAAGGTTAAAAACTGTTGATACAGCCCTTGGGGGATCATTTTCAAATGCAGAAAATACTTAAGCTTGTTTTAACAGTCACGCTGATCGTCGGCGCTTATAGATCAATATGTATGTAATTAAAGGAAACGTTACTGAGTCACGCTGATGGCTCAGCGCTGACATGCGCTAGAAGTTCATATATTTCGGCTGTCGGCGCCGACGGTCAGCGCGACTCTAAAACCAGCCTTAAGAGAAAAAAAAATATTATTACTGAATGTGAAGTAAACAAAAATCAACAAAAACAAGGTTAAAAGCAGTAATCCAGTAAATTAGAGAGCTGGTCGAAATCATGTCTCTAACGTAATATTGTGTTCAAAAAACCACCCCAAACTAAGTTAACTTAAATAGTATTTCAAATAGGTACGTTTACAACAAATTCTACGAATCACTATCCCAAGGATTAAATTATGGACACTGAAATTTTCAATCACAACAGGGCTCGTTGTGACGTGTCCCCACACTTTGATAATAAGGGTGCCCCCAACTTTAGTTTTCACTAAACATTAATCTGCTACTAGACCCTATATTTGTCGGACGTCACCCGGGATTAACAAGACGAGATGTTATTAATGTTCTGACACTTTGTAGTCAACGGTTCCGAGACGCCAAGCACAATATAAGGAGGCTGCAGAAAGTAAGTTTCGTACTAATAAATAATTAAATTAAAAAAAAAATACTTAAACTTTCTTATACTCACACCAATTATCTAGCCCAAGAGAAGCTTTGTTATGAAACGCGTTAAATGATTACTAGACAACGGATAAATATACTTAAAATACTTAATTACATACTTATTATAATTATATAGAAAACACCCAGGCCCGAGACAATTTAGAAAAATAATAATTTCTAAATTGACCCGACCGGGGATCGAACCCGGGACCTCAGAGATGGCGACACCATGAACACCGGTGTAAAAACCACTCGACCAAGGAGGTCGTCAAATGCGCTCAAGCAACGCACTCGGAGACAACCTCTCACGGACGCGGAATTTCGCAACGGCTGGGCTCAGTCCGATCCGAACCCTTCGGAGACCGATCCGATCCGAACCCTTCGGAGACCAATCCAATGCGAACCCTTCGGAAAATCTAGTAGGGCATGAGGACACGCGCTATTGCGTGATGCCGTTCCCTCTAGAAAAACCTCCGAAGGTGATTCGTTTCACGCGCTTGCGCGCTTCCCCGACTTCCTGTCACGCTGTTACTACTTCCGTCACATTTCACGAAATCACTCCCACAAATTGTAGATACACCAAGACATTTTAGTGGTTGTTTTCCCGCAGGTGGGTAGATCAGACCTTGGAACTGAACCACTTTCGCCTAGAAACATAGGTCAAAAAACGAGATAATTTTTTCACTTTTCTATACAAAGCCTCTATTGACCGAGCATGGTTTGTATAGGAAAGTTAGGTGTATAGGAAGCTAGTGGAAAGATGTTACACATCAAAAAATGCTACGCTCGGACTGTTCCGAGATCTCGGTCCGTGCAAGTCGTTGTGTGCGTCTCTCGAGCGCGTCATGTATTAAGCTTACTTTCTGGCCCTCCTTAGTTTGTGCTCCGAGGGATGGGACGGAATGCTTTAGATTACGGAGCGACAGATTTTCTCGGTTGTTGTTATATTAAACTGCTATATAACAAGCCGCCCGTGTATTTTAGAGAATCCCGTCTTGCCTACGTCACATAATAAGGAGACCACAGAAGTTAAGCTTAATACATATGGTACATCCAAACTAGGTAAATGATTTCTAGAAGTACTGGTATTGTATCCGAACTGAAATGGATATTTTGTCTTGCTCATAATGTAATGTGTGACTTCTACTTCTCCTGTAGGCTACAAAAATAAAAGAAACGCTCCACACATTACAATAAAGTATAGTATTTTAATAAAAATTTTAAACATAACAATACAATAAGTGTGAACTTACAGTTTTAGTGAATAATCTATAAACAACACTATTGCTAAGACAATAAGGGTACCAGGAGTCCTAAGGTCAGTTTGGTCGACAAAAGTAACTACTTGATAAAGAAAAAAAAACATAAAAACAATAATAAAAGGGTTGGTAAAAAGGGTTGGTTAGTAAGTGAAATATCTGTAATGTTAGTAGTAGATCCTTGGTGTTAGCTCGTACAGAATACCTCTAATGTGTCTGGGGGTTTAAAGGTATGGAATCTGTCGCTAAAGAGCCCGGACTGCGTTATTTCGTCAGCATAATATCTTCTGTACAGCAACAAGCTCGTCCCTTGTTTTCAGTGGTTTGGCGGAGACTGTGGCTCCGTCCAAGTGCCCTTTTTCAGAGAATTATGATGATTGTGAACGATATAAATTTATCTCTCCGGGTACCGACTTTCGCTTCTTGTGGCTTTGGCTGGTGGGCGACTTGATACTTCAATTAGGTAATTTTACGGTTTTTGTTAGGGGAATCGAGGGGCAGGTCGCTAGTGAAGTCATAAACGAATGCTTATGACAGAGACAACCCTTAGCACGTGACGATTTTACAGGTCAGATTTAGGGTGCCATTTGAGTTTTGTTTACTATCCGAATTAATTCGATTACGTTTACGAAAACGAAAATTAGTATGGCATTTTAGCAGCACCTCCTGGCGACAAACGAATTTTGCCATTATAATTCTCTTGTTTGTTAACGTGATAGAATGTCAAAAATAACTAAATAAGTACTCAACACACATAACACTTTTACACTCTCTGCCGAAAACGAATTATACTTAACTAATTACGGTTTCCCAAGGCTGACCCTCGGGCCTTGAGCCTAGTCTAGTTTGGGAACCCCTTGTAACTAGGAAATAAGAATTTTGGTCTGTTTTTTCCTAATATTTTAATTTATTTTTTGTTCTATTTTTTTCAATAAACTTATTTTTATTCATAATCATAATCTTACTTACACTAGGCTCTCAGAACGCCCCGGGCAGAACGGTATTGAGTTACGTTGATATTGGCCGGCTTAATCACATGCTGTTTATAGGGTAATCGTTCGCAGTAGTACTTACCAACTTTTGCAGAGTTCATTCGCCGAATGACCAAAGTTTTAAGCTGTTCCGTACTTCGGAGTACATGGTTAAAGAAACTTTATTTCTCATTTCCAAAGCATTTATTTGCTGAAATAATGACGCACATTATTACATTGTTTAGCTTTAGCACAATGAACGTACACAAGGTATTATCGTTGTTTTCAGTGACCACCAACCAGCATTGGGCCTGTGTGGGAGGCTTTAACTTGAACTATCCGCTAGCAGCAGCCAGTTAAAAAGTATGTTTTCTGCACTTAAGGGTGCGCCGACAAAAAAATGCCAAAAATGCAGTTACGGTTAAGTAGATATAATTGAAAATACTATCGTATTAAATGAACAAAATATATATTTAGAATCATAGGGAACGTGTTTACAATTTGTCAGAACCATAAATTTATAACACGCTATAGTTTTTTCTACAATATTATTTAAAGTTGGGCAAAAATCATTAAAACGAGTGGCGGCGTTTAGTAGATTTCTTATAGTTTATCTAAATTATTGTACCTCTGATTTTGTCTAAACAATCATCAATGGATAAACTACAAATTGCTAGACTACATTTTCGATTCATCAAGTGGTTATTTAATTAATTATTTTTTATTAAGCACCTTAAATTCCTCATACAAAATTAGCATGGCCGCGCGGCATCAAATAAATATGGACGACGACATTTCAAATAAAACATATGACACTTGTCACTTATGGACGGCGCACCCTTAACAGATATTTCTAATTGTTAATGTATTAAATTAAATATTGTATGATTTGGTACCGACACACCTACGTTTTCTTTTTGTATTTAACGTTACTTCTATTAAAGCTGTGGAGTTTCTTGCGCCCATTCCACCCGCTCCACATCTAAAAATAGAGTAAAAAAATATTTGGACGATTCAATAGCACTTTTCGTAAGTTTATTTGAATTGAATAAAAATAATTTACTTTGTCTTTGTCAGTTTCAAAAAGACGACATGAAGTTTAGTAAAGTACAGTTTTCCCTTTATGATAATGATAAGTTCACTTATCTCGATACTCACTTGATAAAGTATTTTACGCGCCAAAAAAAGGAAAACACTTCCGTTTTCCCCTTATCCCGTTTTAATATGTAAATAGATTTTCTCTGTTTCGTTTTCAATACATGTACGAGTAGGTAGAGCTTTATAAAGACGGATTTTTAGTAGTATTATGAGCGGGTGGCTAACGTTTCATCGTATTCATAAGTAGTATTTTTTTTTTTTACAGGTAAGCACAGTGCCTTGATCTCACCTGATGTAAAGTGATGATAAGGCCAATGATGGAAGCGCACTTCACCCGGGAAGTAGTAGTACTTCCATAGTAGTGTTGCTAAAGAATTGAGTCTTTTAGACCTAATTTCGAGAGTTGTTTTTAGAACTCGCAACTAAGTATTAGTCTTACGAGTCATGCATGAGTCCTTTAGATTTTTTGGAGTCCTTTGAGTCTTTTGACTCAAATCCCACATGACTCACTCATGGGTAGTAGACCTGAGCACAGCAGTAGAACGTATTATAGAATGATGATAAATAAATAAAATATATAAATAAATGTTTCCCACACTTACACCAACCTTAAAAAACTCGAGAAATGGTTAACTAGACAACGGATAAACATACTTAATATACTTAAATACATGCTTAATATACATTGAAAACACCCAGATCCGAAACAATTAAGAAAAACAGGTATTTCTAAATTGATACGACCGGGGATCGAGCCCACCAGCCACCCGGGGCTTGTTGTAAACTCACCACACTTGAAAATTCACCACACCATTAAAATGAATAATTACATTTTAGCTCACGAAAATTCACCACACATGAAAAAGTAACGTCAGCAAACAAATTTTGAATCCTTTGACATTACTATTTATATTATTTTTAAAGGATAAACCTATTTTAATTAGAAACCATGCTCATATGATAGTAATAATATTAAAAAAGGGTTTATATATCTGGCTAGGCACTCGGCGCCATGACGTATTAATTTGGGTCCGCTGCGCCGGCGCCGTGTCCCGTGTTACGAACAGAACAAACATTGTATTACCCGTTCACTTATTAAGAATCCTTTCAGGCAAGTAAAGACGCTGGTTATGATTTATTGAGTGCCATACCAAAACTTTCCCACTTTTCTCGGACACTCTACAACGCGAGAAATCGTAAACTGAGCGTACCAAAAACTTGTTTTTTAAAACGTAAAGATGTGGTAATACCAGAAAAATATAAAAATTTATTTATGTTATTCGATGATAATAGTGAGCCTGAAAACAGAATCATTGCTTTCTCTACTTACTACTTTGTCCGCTCGTGAAGCAATATCGACTCTAAATACTTTTCTGTTGGATTGTACATTTTCGAGCTGTTGCACATCTTTTTATCAGCTATATTGCATACATGGAGATATAAATAGCACTAATGACATATTAACTAACATTATTCCAATAATCTTTGTTCTAACGCCTAATAAGGAGGAAAGGTCTTGAACGATTATTTTTGTCACTGAAACTCTTTCTACCAAATTGGAAACCACAGATAATGGTAGTAGATTTTGAAGTTGCAGTCATAATGGCAATAAAAGTTATATTTCCAGATGTACAGCTGCAAGGATGCAATTTTCATTTCAAACAGGCCCTTGCAAAAAAAGCTAACGCCTTAAAATTTAATACCGCTGAACAGAAAAGTCATTTGGCTAAGTGTGCTGCATTGTCCCATGTAAGAAAGCAGGATATTAGTGAAGTCTAGTTATTTATTATGGAAGAAGCTCCATGTGATAAAGCAACTGTTGAATTCAACGATTATTTTGTAGCGTAGTGGCTAGAAAACAAAATCATAGAAAATATATGGAATGTCTAAGGAGTCCGCCACAGGAGACTAACAATTTAGCTGAAGCATTATAATATTATGGGCAAAAAAAACCTTGATGTTTTAAGAAAATCAGCTGATATTCTAGATTGGAGATTTAAAAAATACTTTGTTAAATATACCACAAGGTTTGAGAGATCGTAGATCAATTGTACTTGATAAACAATTAAGTGCCATTGAGGAAAATTATGACAATATGCTCCTATCCGAAGTAATTAAAAAATTTGCTGCCTTGCAACGTTTTAAAAATGTATAATGCATGCATTAAATAACACATATTTTTTATCTTTTTAATATTTTCAAAAACTATTTATATTTTTTAGATATAAGTTTGGTTGAGCAAAGAAAACTGTGATTTATAATTAGACTAGATTGAAAAAACTTTTTTAAATATTATTTATATTTTTGTAGTTCTAACTTTGATTGTGCAAAATTAAAAGACTTTATTTATGGATTTAAAAAATATATTATTTATGTTTTTGAATTTCTAAGTATGATTGTGCAAAATTATAAGACTTTATATTAAGATTTTATTTTTCTATAGTTATATATATACTTAAGCAAAACTTTAATCTATAATTGAAAGTACATGATTAGGTAGTTATAAATTGAATAGTACTACTAAAAGTCTGTGATTTATATTTGAACCAAATTTAGATTGTAACATGGCTGTGAATTATAAAATAGATAAGTACTGCTATGATTTTTAAAATTAAATATGACGTGACCTTAAACTTTTGTAATGTTGTATATATATATATATATATATATATATATATATATATATATATATATATATATATATATATATATATATATATATATATATATATATATATATATATATATATATATATATATATATATATATATATATATCGTAATCCTCTATTTCATTTTTCTGCTATCTGTATAAACAGAGCAAGCTTTAGGTACCTGTGGTGAATTTTCTGGTGTGTGGGTAAGGTTTCACTAAATGTATGGAGTTAAAATCTGTGGTGAATTTTCATGTGTGGTGAGTATACAACAAGCCGAACCCGGGACCTCAGAGATGGTGACACCATGAAAACCGGTGTGCAAGCCACTCGGCCAAGAAGATCGTCAGAAGATGATGATGAGTAGCTTGACATGGAAGCTTTTTACAAAAAAAAACATAATACATATAGTAGTCATGTAAAAAGGTTTAAGAAAATAAGTAACTAGAAAACTAGAAAAAATGAGGAAAACGATAGGAAACAGCTTATTACCTTCTGTTGCCGTTAGCTTACTAGCAATTAGGAAGAAAACAAGCGTTGTTAACATGAGCAAAAAAAAACTACTGACTTATGAAATAAATAATACTGTCTCTTTTAATACAAAACATTATAAGGTAAATAAAAGACAACAATTATAAAGAGTTATAGACTATTCTAAAATCTCTGCCACTATGTATTCTGTTCCGCCATTTTAAAGATTTCAAGATTTTCACTATGGTTTCTAGTTCATTAGACAAACTTTGATATGAAAAGCTGGTGTTTGCTAAAGCTGAATACCTGTCTGCGATTGAGACTTGAGTATCAAAAAACGATCTTATGTCCTACTTAACGAAAAGTGTCGGTAGCCAAACTAATTGATGCTCGAGTTCATCATCATCATTGCAGCCGATTGACGTCCACTGCTGGACAAAGGCCTCCCCCAAGGATCCACAAAACGACCAGTATAGTGCTGCTCGCATCTAGCGGCCACTTGTGTCGTCGGTCGTGAGAGATTTGCTATTTGCTGAATCTGGTCTTGACTGTGTCACCAGACATTTTGAGGGTGCCGAGAAACTAAAACGCTTCCTCAAGCCGTGTGATCGAAACAAGCTCAAAGGTTCCTTAAAGAATGGTATCACCTGGAAACTAAATTTATAAATAAAAAAAGAAATCACGAAAGCGGCGGCGTGTCCCCGTTCTTTACTTTGTTACTTGATTCTTCGAGGTGTTCGGATCGGATTTTTTTTCTTTTTTTATTGAGAGAGATTGCTGATTGCCTCAAACGGCATTTTCAGCGTCACCGGGCTTTTTTGAGGGCGGCGAGGTACGTAAAGGGTACCTCAAGCCGTGTGAAACGAATCACCATCGGAGGTTTTCTAGAGGGAGCGGCATCACACACTTAAAAGTGCGTGTCCCCGTGCCCTACTAGATTCTCCGAAGGGTTCGGATCTGATTGAGAACGGAACCGAACGGAACCACCCAAGGGGGCCTAATCTACAGGCTTAGACCTCGATGCAGGTTGACCGGATCGTAGGGGGGGGGGGGGGGAAGCGCCTCGTTACACATGTCTGTACCTGGTATAGAGCGATACGAGTACGATGTCTGAGAGTATGAGTGTACATGTGTAGTGTTTTGAGGATTGGGCGGGGGTTGGTGAATGATGCTGATGGTCGGGTTAATTGCGAGAAATCTTGCTGCAATCCCCATAGCTCCGTTAGTGTACGAAAAGACAGTTTGAATAAAGTATCATAGTATATTTTACTTATTATTAAGTGCTAAGTAATCGCTGCACTGAAAATAAAAAGTAAAATTTACGTTATAGCGTTGACGTTAGACAGATGGCACCGTGCCGCTAAAAAGCAATCAAAAATTAAAAAGCAGTGGAAAAGTTCAGTGCTTACGTCAGCCTCTCCGGTAGCATAATGGTCAGTGCAGCCGCCCGGATTGCGGAAGACCCAGGTACGATTCCTGGCTGGGTTGGGGTAGGCATTTAATTTGTTCACTGTATTTTATAAATATTTATCATAGTATAGTTTCCCATGTCAAAAGTCAACTAATATACTTGCGATAAACATATCAACATCTAATTGATCAAAACTCGTGTATTTTAAACGGACTACACCCCATAAACTATATAAAAAAGTCCTAGAACCAAAGTAGAATCGCATGAATGTAGTGATTCATCTTCAAACATAAAGCCGCCTACACAATTCGCGTATCTAACTTTTACTTGTAAAAACCAACTGTATCACTATAGACTTGCAGTATGATTTTCTTTGCGTATCACTTCTAGTACAATATTCAGACATGACACTTTTTCTCCTAGACCACTGAACTTTATGGAGGTTGTGTAAACATGACTTTTACAATCAATTATTCATAGTTGGAAGTAAGAGGATTTGCAGTTTCCTAACATTACATTTGCTTTTGAATACTGTAGTCAAAGTCAATGAAAAACCTCGTCGTTATCATCATCATCATCAGTCTATAAATGTACCATTGTTGGGCTCTTACCTTCCCACAAGAACAATAACACCCCCATGTGTTAAAGTTCTTGTAGGTATTGAAAAATATACAACCATTCAATACAAATCGTATTTTAAAAGTTGCATAATTAGTGTTTTGCGAGAAAATATAGTGGACTCTACCTTTTTATGATCGATTTTTGATTTGTTCTTTTTATTTTTGTTATTTTTATTTTTGTTATTTCTTTCTTCAATTACTGTTCAGAACGAACATTCAATGTAATATACATACAATATATTAAGAACCTATAGCTTATTATGTGTAAATACACATAACGTATATTACTGCGTCGAAAAACACTATTAATTTATCAACATCATTTCTAATTTTATCACCATCATTATCATCTTAGCCAAAAGGCGTAATTTCTAACCTATTTTGGTCCAATTCAACACAATGGTTGAAAGAAATTATTTTTAGTGATGTGGCTGCCGTTTTTTCTACTTCTTGTATTGTCCTCTTTTTGTTTCACTATAGTGTACGACAAAGACTTTATTTATTTAATTTCATTTCTAATTCGATACCATAACGTGCTAGCTCCTGAGAAACAAACATTACTTTCGTAAATCCTCACAGATTATTTTGTCACGTCTCATGCAGACAAGCGACTAATTAAATAATCGGTAGGATTACAGAACTCGTTAAAATAGATCATTTAAGACATGATACAAATGTTCCAACAAAAAAAGTCAGTTATAGTTTAAAAATATATACGTATCTGCAATATAATAGGGTGTCATTAAATCCAGTTTGGTTATTTTCAAGTCTGGTGTTTAATTAAAATATTTTGTTAAATACAAAATATTTAATTATATTTTATAAGTTTATATTTAATAAATATTTTACTAAACATCTGCATCATGCTTTATAGAAGACTCGAAAACTTAAAACACACATTGATTGCAAAAGTCGCACAAATGGTGAATGAGAAGACAGTCAAACACTGATGTGTGATGTGTGATGTTTTCTGTATAACGATTATCCAATTATTATAGGTATACCAAATGTATAAATCAAACAAACGCTTCTGTAAATGACTCGGAAAACTTACATACTGGTTGTGAAGAAAAGAATTGATTGCAACAGTCACGCAAATGACTGACACACAAATATAGGTAGAGGCATTAGCGGATACGTGTGATGTTTTTTGTTTTACGGTAACTAACTTGTTGTTGTCAACATCTCAAAAAATAATGTAGCATACTTACCCACTTACCTACTTTTTGATGTTTTTTTATGTTTCTGTCATTTTTTTTCGGTTAGTAATTTTATATTTTGGTATATGTTGTGCGTACCTATAATTTAAATATTAAGTATACTAGTGGACCCGGCGGACTTCGTACTACTTTGATAGTTTCCATCAAGTGATTAAATTCTCTTTGGTTTCCATGACAACAAAACAAACAAATCATTTTGTATTGGAAAATTAAATTGTCGTTATTAATATATTTATAGTGTGATTCCTGTGGGAATATCGGGATAAAAACTATCCTATGTGTAAATATCAACGATTTTGAATATCCTTTCAACTACCACCAACCTGCGAACCTGGAACAAAAAAAAGCCGGCCTGACCTGTGACAAGGAAATGCCACTTACCGTGTCTATAAGCAGAGCTTACCAAATTTTCCATTTCTACGGTGACAAACGTTAGTATCAATTGCGTTGCATTTAATGACCTACCGCGAGGTGTCCCTTAGGAATTGTTATCAAATAACACCCTGGCTTGGACAATGTTGCTAGAGTTGTGTATTAAATGTAAGGGTTTACTGTCTACTACGGATTGAAGTAAATCTACCAACCAAAGTAATGTTTAATAATGTTTTAATCTAAGGTAGTAATTTATCTTTACTGCTTATGTTTATGTTTTATTTTTGGTATTTGTTAACTGAAAGTACTTTTTATTTTAATTGAATAAGTTTTATTTTGATCTTAACATTAAGTTTTGTTCCTTATCGCCTTGATCTAACTAATACTCTTTTTAAACAAATACAGTCCACTGCAGCTTTGATGGAGTTGGATCACGGTGGGCGGGAACGATGGACATTCTGTCCATGGTGGGCGGAATGTTTAACGCTCGTTATACCTTATGTAATGATAACATTGCAATATATAGTATTAATATTAATATACAATTAATATTAATGATTATTAAATGTATTTTCTCAAATAGCATAATAATTAACTTAACATTTCAAATCATACCACAATTTATATTATTATTGTTTCGAAAGCAAAGTTTAGTTACTTATCAAACTAATAGATGGCGTTAGGCGGTGCAAACCTGCATCGCGCTATGGTTTCGTTTTCGCGATGCCTACAACTACAAGATTATAATATATTAAATTTGTACTCATATTGAAACCTGCAGTTTTATTCATGTATACTTATCCAGGTTATAAATTATCTGTATACTTATTTCATACAAATCCATCGCTCCGTTGCAGCGTGAAGAAGGAACAAATACTTACAGACATACACACAAACTTTTGCATTTATAATATTAGTGTGATGTGATAATATACTTGTTTTTATGATTAAATAAGTTTAGATAAATGTTCTGTATGTATTTAGTTGGTAAGCTTTGTCTAATAAATAAATAAATAATGGGTGTTTTTCTAGACTGAAATAGCGAGCAGAACCACCCAATGACACAGTCTTTATTCCTTTCCTCGCTAGAACGGTGCTATCTCAATCCCACACAAATCAGTGGAAAAGCTTTATTTTGTAATGATATTGTTTTGAGAAGTATAGAACTTCGAAGTTTGTAAGTTTTACCACAATGATAAGGGTAGTACTATTTGTTATTCTGTGGTGAGGTGAGTATAACAGGAGCGGTGACATGCCAAATGTGACTGGCGGCTCCGTTAATTTTGCCAGACATGTTAAACGTTTCTCAATCCCGTTTAAAACTTTCAAACCGCATAAAATCGGATAAAAAGTCTTTATGTTTTAATTTTTTCTATTAACTTTCAACACACCCATACCCATAAATATCGGCTTATTAATTTGAAAAATATGAAACTTCAAAGTTTACTGCAATGTGAAATGGCTCCTAAAAGCCTAGCATAAGGGATTATAACAGGAGCGGTGAGACGCCAAATGTGACTGGCGGCTCCGTTAATTTTGCCAGACATGGTAAGCTCGTTTCTCATTTCAGTTTGCAGCAACGTTTGGGTGTATTTCGTCTGAAATGTAAGTACACGTGGCTGAGCATATTAAATATTAAGCGATCTACCTCAGCCAGGTGCTAAGGAATGAGAATTTCCCCGCTTTTAAATTGATTACTAAGACGAAATCTATGGATACGCTATGGTGAAAGTGTAGTCTTACATGGGAGTGTGAATTTTAACTCGCCATTCAACCACGTTAACGATAAAAAAAATTTAGGCCACGTATTTTTTTACTATTTTTTTTTTGAGTGTTTACTGATTGCGTCTGGTAATTTTTATCGTCACCGAACTTTTTTGGCGGTGAACTTAGGGCGCAGGCCATATATAAATGGCGCCGGGCGCGGACATGGCACGGGCAGCTTCCTCTTCCATTCAAATTTCATACTAAGTGCATGGAAATAAAACGAGTCGCGGGCGCCGAAATACCACGTCAGAGCTACGAGATACCGTGTGTCCTAAATTGCGCTTTATTTCCATGCACTTAGTATGAAATTCGAATGGAAGAGGAAGCCGCCCTTGCCATATCCGCGCCCGACGCCTTTTATGTGTGGCCTGCGCCTAGAGGGTTCCTCAAGCCGTGTGAAACGAAACACCGTCAGAGGTTTTCTTTAGATGGAATGGCATCACGCTCTAGTGCGTGTCTTCGTTGCCAACTAGATTCTCCGAGAGATTCAGATCGGAACGAACAATTTTTTTTAAACTCACTCTTAGCACTCTGTCTGACTGATGGATCGGAATAGTAAGTTTCATTAAATGCTTTTTAAATGTTAGCATAGCAGGCTAGAATGTTACCGATATCTAAAAATAAAATATTTAAATATTAGGTCCTTACCTATGAAATTGACGTTTTTTTCTCACGTATTAAAAAGTCTAAAAGTTCTAAAAGTCTATACCAGTTGTTAATATTATTATACACCTTTAATTAGGTCGTTGTTACTTAGGCTTCAGTAATAACAATGATTATTAATTTTGTGTCTTTATCGCCCAATTTTTTTTTTAATTTGACTTATTTTTATGTTCGCGGAATTGTCTTTTTGTTTCATTGTAGCTTTGAAGGGACTTGATTTTTTACTTTTTAATGTCTGCTATATTTAGCTAGTGAAACAAACACACTACTCTACAATTTTTATAGTCTAAACAAAAATAGATGCTAAGAAAATGAAAAAAACGTTAGTCTGAAAAATACAATTTTATAAAAAAATCTTCATACAAAACGTCAATTTCATAGGTAAGGACCTAATATTTAAAAAATATATATGCTTTCGCCTGTAACTCGAAAACAGTGGATTGCATAAATCATACGTTTGACGTGGAAAAGAAGCAGGTAATAACAATTTTCCTGTTTCGATTTTATCGGATTATTCGTGTAGTTGATTGATAGGATATCCATACTATTGATAACGTTATGATGTAATTCATAGAAAAATGTGTTACCCATCAACCCTAATTCCTGGATCAGTCTATCAATTCCCATTACGATGAGAAATATAGTAGTACAATTTAAAGTTACTTAGTCTTATTAGAAACAACAAAAAAATGTGAAAAATGCTCAGAGTGCCTAGAGTGAGTTTTGTTTACAATCCGCATTCATTCAATTACGTTAACGAAAATGAAAATTAGTATAGCATTGAAGGCACCTCCGCCTGGCGACATACGAGAAGAGTTTTGAAATTTTGCCATACAAATTTTCGTCTTCGTAAACATAAGTGAAATAAATATTTATAAAATTTATAAAATACAGTGAAAAAATTAAACGCCCACCCGATCCAGCCAAGAATCGAACCTGGGTCTTCTGCAATCCGGGCGGCTGCACTGACCGCTATGCTACCGGGAAGACTGACATAAGCGCTGAATTTTGTTACTGGTTTTTAATTTTTGAGTGCTAATAGCGAAATAAGTTAAATAAGAAAACTCAAACTAGGCACTCCAGTGGATCAGGTCCCGTGACTGCCACCCAGCCTTCTGCTTATCGAAGTTTGCTCCCCCAGGGGTTAGTGGGTATTCTCCTCCGTCTCGCCCTCGCAGCTTGGACTTCTTCCTGGCAGCTGACTTGGGGCTTCTCTCCTTGTCAGTGGGTGTGGAAAAGCGGACGGGTGAGATGAGACCCACATAACCGTCAGGCCCCCTCAAGGTCGGGTAGACATAATGGCTTCACTTGGGTCAAAAAAAGGCACTCTGGACCGTTGTAGATTTTTTTATTTATTATTTAGTTATTTCACTCATACAATTACCATTACAGGATGTTTTCCCTACGGCAAAGTAGCAACACAACATAATTATTATTTAACTATTCTGTTTATAACATATAACACTTCATATTCACTCAAATTACATGAAAAAAAGGTCGACAATTTCTGCAAGTAGATTCAGTGCGCGCAGTGCCCGCGCACAACGACTTGTTCAGTAAATGTGTTCTGCCAGACGGCACCACCAGCAACCGAGGCTTTCGACGTCTACCGACATAATTATTTGGAACACACAAATAAATCGTGGCAAGTAAGTCCGGGTTATAAAATTTACCATTAATTAAGTTAAAGACGTATTTAACTAGTGCGGGTTATCTCCTTGGTTAATGTACTTTGTCAATTACCATCTTACGACAACAACCGGGACCAACGGCTAAACGTGCCTACAAAAGTAAAAGTCATCATCATCCCAGCCAAAAGACGTCCACTGCTGGATAAAGGCCTCCCCCAAGGATCTCCACAAAGACCGGTTTTGTGCTGCTCGCATCCAGTAGCTACCCGCGGCCTTTCCTAGATTGTCGGTCCACTTTGTTGGAGGCCTGCCACTGTCACTGACACTACGTTTTCCAGTACGTGGTCGCCACTTAAAAACTGTCCCGCCCCAGTGGCCATCGGTCCTGCGAATCAGATTAAATGGCATGAAGAAAAGAAAAAATATAAAAAAGTACGTAGTGTTTGTAATAATATATTAAATAAATAGTAAATAGTAAGAAGAAAATAAAAGCTCGAGATTAATTTATCCTATTTTGATCACCCATCCGTTCCTCTTCATTGCAAAAGTTGCTTAACTTGCAAGCTCGCGGAAGCAGCTTCACCAACGATCTTACGAGAATACGAAAGAGGAATACTTACCTATCTACTCGTAAATAAAATGATAAGATATTAAAGAGGCCTTTGGAAGTCGGCTTATGTTCACGTAGTAGATGAAGAGCCAAATCCAATACCTCTCTGAAGGGATTAAGTTCCGGATTGTTTAAGCACTTTATAGGTTATCGGCTTTGAAAGGTTTTTCTACCAGCCAGAGTAAAAAACTTTTTGGAAGTTACTTAGTAGAATATATTAAAAAAAGAAATGCTGTAGGCGTAACATTTTTAAGCCTGATTTTTAAGTAAGTATGGTTATTAGAGTATAAAAAAAAACTGAAAATACTTAAAACATTTTTTTTATAAGATAAGTAAGTATTACAGAAGGCTTTTGTTTCAAACGAAGTATTAAAATGAAAGTCATGGCTTTCTGTTTTTACAAGAAATTTCTCCATTTTCGCATCAAAAGCAATTGAAAAAATGCGTTCGCGAAACCCATCTAACAAATCTTCAAAAGAAATTTCAGCCATTCGCGAGTTGAATATTGATTGTTAGCTAATTCATATCATTATAATATTTGGATTTAACACCATAAGAGCTTGCTTCACCTAATTTCAATATAGTAATACAGTTTAGTAATTTAAGTAGTACGTGGGGATATGCAATTAAGAACATATTAAAAGAATTTGAATAGACTCTTTCTCAACACTTAGGTACTCAAAGCGTTTTCAATCAGAAGTCACATCTTCACCTGACATCAAGTAGGATGGTCACAAGTGTTAACCTATTTACTTATTTTTAAACCCACTCCTTTCTGACCGCGTGGTTGTTTGATCGAGTACTTACGTACCTATATTCACGATTTACTTAATATCACAAGATGTAATAATAACACGACGAAGTCACAAGACGACGAGATTTAATAACACAAGACGCTACCACAACATAAGGACACCCAGAAAGTAAGCTTAATAAATACCGCGCTCGGGCAACGCACAAATAAACCCTATAAGGCGACACACTGAAAAAATGCACCAACTTTCGTCGAATAGTTTAAGACTATAATATGACTAACGAATCTGAAATGTTGATATAGGTAAATGCATGTATTTATCTTGAGTTTGCTAGCTCAAATACACGATTGTATAGTTTTAACTCGATAATCACTATTGTTGAAGTTACAACAAAATTAGGTACTTAATTTATACTTTTTATTTTCAAAATAATTTTAAATAAATAAAATTAAATAAATTAAATATTTATAAAATTTACAAAATACAGTGAAAAAGAAATTAAACGCCTACCCGACCCAGCCAGGAATCGAACCTGGGTCTTCCGCAATCCGGGCAGCTGCACTGACCGCTATGCTACCGGGAAGGCTGACGTAGACGCTGAATCTTGTCACTGCTTTTGTAATTTTTAGAGTGCTAATAGCGGCACAGCGCGCCATCTATCCAACGGTCATTGCAACCGTTGGCTATGCAGATTCATCTTTGCAGATGAAATACTACAAATTTGATAACACAACGCATTGTAGTATTTAGTTCGTTTTTAGTAGTCGGGTAGGCGTTTAATTTTTTTACTGTATTTTGTAAATTTTATAAATACTTAATTTATATGCTTGGAAACCACTAAAATATATAATGTAGTAGCTGCATATTTTGATAACTAAATCCAATTTTATTTTTTATTTTTTAGGTTCTGTTAATTTGCGGTCTCAATTGTCGCGGGCGATACATAGTATCTTCGACTTTATGACAGCGTCAGTAAGGATCAGAATTTTTGAATGTTCACAAATCGAGGTGTCGTGTTAACGGACAAAGATCTTGGAAATACTCTAAGTTCCTAGTGTGAGTTTTGTTTACTATCTTTAATCATTCGATTACGTGTACGAAAACGAGAATAAGTACCTATGGCATTGAAGCAGCGCCTCTTGGCGACATACCTACGAGAAGAGTTAAAAACAAATTTTCGTTTTCGTAAACGCAATCGAATGAATACGGATAGTTAATAAATCCCACACTAGGCACCCAGAGCACTTCGCTACACACGACTTTAAAGTTTATACTGACACCCCCCACCAACCATACGGTTATAAAGTTAGGTGTCAGACATCCTTGCGCAAGCGGACCATCTACGTCAGGTCATAAAGCCAGATCAGAACACGCCGGTACGCATCCTTCATCCGGTACTTTTAAGACTAGTGTCTCGAGCGAGTTGCCCCGTGGACACGTATAGTCCATTACCTAATATCCAGATAGGTTACCGGAGCTGTAAGCTCGCTCACTTCTCGTTGCACTAAGAGCACAACTCGCAAATTCCATTGCTTGGGTCGTCAACTCTAAAGTCGACTACCAAATGTCCTCTTTGGTGGCGGAGTTGTAAGCCCACTCACTTCTCAGTACCCATCCAGGCACCTCATCAGTTCCAAAATCCTTCGCGGCTGATTCATTTGGAGACATTGCATCTAGCGGGCGCCTCTACTAGTTCTCCAGACCAGCGCCCCCAGAGCATTCCGAGCGCAGCTGTCGCGAGATCAAGATCAAGACACGAGAAGATGTTTATGTTCAAACGCGTTTTTATGAAGAAGGCAAACGAGCAGGCGGGTCACCTGATGGAAAGTAATCACCGCCGCCCATGGACACCCGTAAAACCAAAGTAATCGCAGATGCGTTGCCGGCCTTGAGGAAGGAGTTGGATCTTGAGGAGGGAGTAGAAATTGGGAGGGGGGAGGGTTGAGAGATGGGCCTCTGGTACTTTCACTCACCCGGCGAAACACAACAGCATCGAGTGCCAATGTTTCACGCCGATATTCTGTGAGAGGGTGGTATTACGCCGTGCGAGCCGGCCTATTTCGTGCTGCAACGCAGCGTGGCTCTACTACTTAGAAACAACTTGTGGTTGAAGTCACATGTTATTTTCAATATATCACCATAAATTCGGTTGTAAAAGCCACCTGCGGTAACGTGAGATAAAATACGCCTGCCCCCGCTAGACAAGTGGCATAACGCTAATAGAATAGAAATTAAATTAAATAGAGTGATTATTGTCTGGGATTTTCACATAAACGTCATTAATACGTATCGTTGACTTATGTTAATCCCGTACAATAATCGTTCTATTTAATTTCTATTCTATTAGCGTTATGCCACTTGTCTAGGGGGGCTGTTTTCTTAACCCTATTAGTGGCGTAGTGGATTATTTGAGACACTTCTCACTTCTTACAAATAAAATTTGAAAAAGAACACATTTTATACAAAAAAACGACGGGTTGCACTCCGGGAGTGCCAGCAGAAGTGAAAACTTGAATATTAACGTTGTGCATTTTTGATATTTTGGAATGGTTAGGGAATAATTTTGCACGAATTGCTTCAATATTTATTGACAGCCATCAGCTGTCACCATCCATGGATGCGCGTGGCACGCTGTAACATAAACACACATGAACATTCGCGCAAGCGCTCTGCGCCGCCTAAACGAAACAGCAGGCATACATTTTCGCCGCGCCGTAGAAAGAGAGGGGGGTACTTCCTCTCCTACGCCGCGCCGGCTGTCTACTCTCCATCCGTCTTACGAATTTTCGATCAGGTCACGTGTCCTGACGCGAATTTAACATTTTTAAAGCCGCTAAAGAAGTTTTCACTTCAAAAATATTTTTAATCAACAAAAAAAACTCTGCCAAGTATAGGGTTAAACAACCTTCTGCAGTCTGCTTATTTTATGACGTCACAGACGCGATGACAACACGGTCATTAAACACAACGGTCACATGCCCTTCCCATGTGTTCCCTTAAATCAAGATAACCCTTGAACCATGAGATTTGTGCTGACCTACATATCAATGTAGGTACTCTATTGTCTAATTGATATTAACGCTAATGAAGTGTTGTCGCCTAAATGTTGATAAGACTTCTTTGGGCTATATTAATTAAGGGACCTACCTCTTTTTCACAAATATTGAACAAAGTAAACAAAAAGGTCTTCTAAATCGAGTAATATTTTTTTTTCATTCACTAAAAGTCCCATCCACTGACTCACTGTCATCAGAATCTACAGGTATTTTCTGGTACCATCACATCATTCAATTTGGTAGGTAGGTACTATAGTAAATAAAAGAATTAAAAATACTCTTCTCATTGAAATGTGTTTTTGGATATAGGTATTTTGTTTTTGCATATACTTGTGAGCACCATATTACTTAGAATCATGAAACTCAGGAACTGGCTCTCTTTAGGTTGGAAACCGGTAATCTTAATCACTAGACCACAGAGGCGGAAAAAGAGAAAATAGTTTTTTAATGGAGAAATTAAGCTGATTGCCTAAGACGGAATTTTCAGCTTCACCGGGCTTGTTTGGGGGCGGCGAAGACTTAAAGGGTTCCTCAAGTCGTGTGAAACGAAGCACCTTCGTGGGTTTTCTAGAGGAACGGCATCGCGCACAGCGCGAAGCGCAGCGTAGCGATTGTTTTGAATTTCGAGGTTATTTTTTTTTATTAGACAACAGAAATCTAGCTTCATAATTTTGATTTTAGGGCACGTTATATTATAAGACATTATGTTAGGGCTTATAACTATTATAGAAAAGCCTTTTATGTCTTTTAGATATTATAGATTGTAATTGTAAAGCAAAAAAAATTAGGTCATATTATATTTAGGGATTTCGGTTTTATGGCAAGTGATATTATGAGACATTAAGTTAGGGCTACTTATCATTCGGACACATGATGACTATGTCACAAAACATTATGACACGTGTCATACGTTAGATTATGGATAAAAAATTTATGAGACAAAATAGAGAACCGTTCAACCATATTCCATATACATAAAGTTCAAAATCTATTGATGGAATATGACAGATTGTGGTTGTATAACGTGCAGACGGGTGTACTCGTACGTAAATGATTAATTGATTGTGTGTAATCGCCGTATTAGCGTAGTGCGAAGTATGTCAACAATCGTAGGCATCCCGGTTGTAATTGAGGGCTTGACATGATTCCTGTTCGCTCAGTGATAATAACAAAATTACCCGTGACACGGTTGACTGACGAATACGTGACATTAGACGATATTAATACACACATAAGAATTTGGTTTAAAAAAATAATCTATATAAATAAAAATGAATCGCTAAATGTGTTGCTAATCGCAAAGCTCGAGAACGGCTGAACCGATTTGGCTGATTTCTTTTTGTTGTGTTTGATGAAGTCTGAGAAAGGTTTTTATGGAGAGAAAAAACGTAAAAAATGCGAGGAAAATAGTAAAAACAACAATTTTCTTTTCTCATACAAACTACTCTACTAGTCCGATTTAAAAACATCTTTTACCATTAGAATGCTACATTAGCGCTAAGTAACATAGGCTATATCAAAATAAATGTCCACCCGTGCGAAGCAAGGACGGGCCGCTAGTAGGTAATAAAATTAATTTAATTCAAGTAATTTTAACTCATATAGGGAACACATACTTAAACAATAAAAACAAAAACAAAAAAGTTCAGGTAGAATAGGTAGTTTTCTGTTAATTTACATCAAAAAAGTTAGAATGAAAAAAAAAATTAAAAAAACAAATGAAAATAATAAATAAGCCACTTCAAAGACTAGACTTTGCTATTATAAAACGTTTACAATTACATTCTGTTTTAGTGGCCTGATTTTGATATATTTCCCATAGATATAGTCCCATAGATCAAGTGGATAGGATCCTAATGTCAAAATCAAAATACCTACCGACACTTCTTAGGTAAAAAGTAATAAAAATAAACCACACCCTTTTTAAACAGAGTAAAAGAGTTATTCCTCTCTATTAGTTAGTAAAGCACAAAACATCTATTCCAAGCTTAGGAAGAATAGAGGAAACGATTTATCACCACCTATAACGAGTGGGTTAGTACATAACTGTGAATAAACAAACATCAAATTTACACACTTGCCTATTAGTAATGATGTCACAGGCCAATTAAGCATATTTGCCCAATTGGTTTTATGGGGGGCCCTTTTAAAGGGCCGTCCGAGCTCATTCGATCCGGTCCGAATGCCTCGGAGAATCTAGGAGGGGACGGTGACACGCTGGGGTGATGCCATCACCTCCAGAAATCCTCTGAGGATGTTTCGATCACACGGTTTGAGGCAACCTTTAAGTTTCTCTATGCTCCACAAAACGTAACACAATAAAAAAATAGAATTCCTGCTATCTTTCCTCTAACATGGATACTACTAACTTTGTTATGCCAATCAAACCCGGAACTTCTGGATGGTCAACCTATTAAACCATTAAAGGTATTTTTTTTATTGCTCTTCCCCCCGGACCTCGATTACGAGTAGACGTCACGAGAGTGTTTTCGCTTTATTTTAAAAATCAAAAACTAAATTTAATAATACTTTAATATTAAACAAATAATAGGAGTGCATAAATCGATAAGAGAAACGAGTACGGTGCATCTATCGGAAAGCTAAGTGTGTGTGCGGATTACAGAACACATCTAACGAACTGCGTAAGCTGTAGTGCGTGTATAGTGCATCTTTGTTCCTGCTCATTCTGTCGCTGTGTGCCGCGTGCGCTCGCTCACACTTGCGCACCCTATACGCGCCAGCGGTAACACCAAGCTACAATCGACGCTCCCGCGTCTTATGCGATCCTAGTACTGAACACCGCCCTGTTGCTGTCTCCTCACACTGAGTTACTCCACGAGACTTCTGCTGATTTAGTAATTTGAATAAATCAGACAACGAAGGAAATCGCAAGTATCTTCTGTTTTATGTACTAAAATTGTTACCGACACTTATGTGATCCTGGTACTACATATTGTGGAAAATCAGACCACGAAAGAAAAAAGGTTTCTCGACTAAAATATTTGCTGCAACTTATGCTCACCTGGTACTAGATACCGAGAATACTACTTATTACCACCGCCGATGACCTAGCAAGCTACATTTTGTTTCATAAATAACTCCACTGAGTTTCTTCTACCCTGGTACTTTGAACCGATATATTGACGAACCGATATTAATTGCAATAAATCAAACGATAGCGAAAGAAAGAAAAATTATTAATTATTTGGTTTATCAACTAAAATTATTGCCGCAACTTATGCTATCCTGGTACTACATACCGAGAATACGACTTATTTCCACGGCCGACTGTCATCTTACCGATCACGACCTATCAAGTTACACTTGTTTCATAACTCCACTGTGTGTCTTCTACCCTGGTACTTTGAACCGATACACGGCGAGTACTGCTGCAAATCAATATATCGGAAGAACCCACTTACCTCGTGAAAACACACTTTTCTGATTTATTATATCCTGGTACTTGAAATGGAAAGCACTATGAACAAGTCATCATCGGAATCAAACCTTTTTGACCTTAAAGATGAAACCCCACCTAATAGATACAATAACCCTCAACGCCAAAAAAGGAGAAGGGAGTCTGATTACGAGGCTGATTTCAATGCCTTTAGGGAAGATATCCAAAGCATGATAGCATCCCTGATGGCTGAACAACATAATGACTTAAAAAAGATTTTTCCTGTTATAACTGAAATTAAGACAACGAACAGTAATATAGAGAGCTCGATAAATTTTCTAACAGAACAGAATAACGAACTAAAAAATAAAATAGAACGGCTGGAAGTCCAAATAAAACGGGACAAAGATTATATTACTCTATTGGAAGATAAGATTGAAGACCTACAGCGTGGAAGTCGGAAATCAAACATTGAACTTAAAAACGTGCCTAAAAACCCACAAGAAGACAAACATGATCTGGTTAAAATGGTGGTTAAGCTGTCCGAAACTATAGGTTGTCCGATTGCAGTAAATGACATCAAAGATATCTATCGCGTCCAAACAAAGACTAAGAAAGATAAATCTATTACAAACCCACCAATAATAGTGGAACTGTCTTCTACAATACAAAAAACGGAGTTCTTGAAAATGGCTAAATCCTACAACATACGACACAAAGAAAAACTATGCGCTAAGCACCTTGGCCATACTGTCAACGAATATGTACCGATCTATACTTCTGAACAGCTGACAGCAAAGGCTGCCCGTTTGCACTTTCTTGCACGCGATCTTGTCAAAAGCAAAGGATACAAGTTCTGCTGGACTGCTTATGGACGCGTCTATATAAGAAAAGATGAGAACTCTCCCATTATTATAATTAGAAATGAAGCACAAACAACCCGACTTCTGGAAACTTCGTGACTAGGTCACAGTAATGTTGCATGCTTCTCAAATATAGTTTTGTACTTTTCTCAGCGTAATGTTGCATGTTTTTCTATTATAATTTTGTACTTTACAAGCTTTACGCTTGTGCTTGCTTTGTATAATTTTAAACTTTTTTTTTTATTCTTTCTGTAATCTCATAATGAAAGCCCACCTACAATCGTCTGCCCATATAATACAACATACATTTACACAACAATTTATAAATTATACTCACACGCATTATACTCTTACACTATTTTATACTTGTACACACTTTAATTATACTCACACCAAAACTATTGTATTTATCTCAAAACCATGGATAGATTACTATCTATTAATTTACTTAAAAAACAATTGTCTAGAAACAACTTTCAATCCAATAAAGCTTATCAATGGATAGCCGGCTAAACATTTTTCAAGACATAGACAATGTTAAAGTTGCAAATGTTCATACTGGAGAGATTGGAGACATATCTAATTTAATGAACTTTAAAAAGACTGACTTTACAATAGCGTCTCAAAACATTCGAAGCGTTTATTCAAATTTGTACGATCTACAGCTTAATCTATCATTTTTACATACTGATATTGATTTAATCATACTTAGTGAATGCAGAATTAATTCAAGCAAACCTATTCCCATCATAGCATACTATAATTCATTTCAATCAAATTATCATTTAAATCAAGCGGACGGTGTTGTTTTCTACCTTAAAGATACACATGAAGCGAAATTTTCAGAAATTAAATTGCAGCACGCGTCTTGTTTACAAATCCGTACATCACTACTGACAATAATTGGAATCTATCGATCACCCTCGAACCTAAATGCCGAAGACTTTATAAGCTCCTTAAGTGATCATTTAGACACTATCAGATCGGAACCTAACATTATAATAACTGGTGATATTAACATTAACCTAATACACAAACCTGATGAAAAGGCACACGAGTGCTCGAATAGGTTAAATTATCTCAATATGTTGGCGATGCATGGCCTTCTTCCAGGTCACTGTTTGCCTACGCGAGGGCCAAACTGCCTTGATCATACCATACTAAAACTACAACACAGTCACAAGTCTGCTTCTATAGCCATAGCTAACACTACAATTACAGATCACCTCATGACAGTAATAAAAATAACTAATATTCAAGCCAAAATAAAGATAACGAAAACTAAAATAACAATCGATTTAGAAAAAGCAATCAAATACCTAAAAAACATTGAGCTAGGAAACATCCTTACTAATAACAACCCAAATACTGTAATAGATTACTTAATCACTAATCTTCAGCAATGTCTAAAAATAAACACTATAAGGACACTGATACCCCAAAAAAACCAAATGCTTAAACCATGGATGACGTTAGGATTGTTACGATGCATAAGGACTCGCAACAAGATGCAGTATACGCTAAAGCTTGATCCAAACAATGATATACTTAAGATAACCTTTAAAAGATACCGAAACTACTGTAATTGCCTTATTAAAAAACTGAAACGCAAATATGATCGAGATCAATTAGCTGAAGCTACAAAAAACCCAAAACTTTTATGGAAGGCTATAAATAATGTTACTAACCGTAAACCACCAAGATCACCAAACACTGAACTACTGACTGCGGCATCAAACCCCCAAGAATCGACTGATAGGGTAAATAATTACTTTGCAAACGTGGGAAAGCTTTTGGCTAATGAAATAACTGCAACGTCCTCTACACGAGTTTTTACCGAGGCTTCTAATCCTGAAAGACAACTAAGTTCTTTTGTACTTTTGGATACGGATCTGTCTGAGGTTCGTGATATTTTGATGAGCTTAAAATCAGATAGTGCTCCTGGATACGATAATATCCCTACTAGTTTTCTAAAGACTGCACATGAGTTTACTATTCCTATACTTACTTACTTTTTTAACCTATGTTTTCAACAGGGAGTTTTCCCCGTAGCTTTAAAACAAGCCATAATTACCCCTGTGTATAAGAGTGGAGACAGATCCGACCCTTCAAATTACAGACCAATTTCTGTTCTAACCGCTATATCGAAAATCCTAGAAAGCTTATGAATATTCGACTTGTTAATTATTTAACTAAATTCAAAATTCTGTCACCTTCACAATTCGGCTTTCGCAAAGGAATGTCAACTGAAGATGCCATACAGGCTCTCACATCTATTATCATCGATAAAGTAGACAAAAGAGAAAAATGTTTGGCAGTTTTCCTTGATTTGAAAAAGGCGTTTGATACAGTACCAGTCTCCATTCTTATACACAGGCTAGAGAACATAGGCTTGAGAGGTCAAGCCCTTGATATATTTAGCGACTATCTTCGTGACCGGAAACAAAGAGTAAAAATTGGCGAAATTGTTAGCTCTGACGCAAACGTATCCTTTGGAGTCCCGCAAGGGAGTGTCCTGGGTCCAACACTGTTCCTCGTTTACATTAACAGCCTCTTACGAATACCGATTGACGAAGGACATATTTTTTCTTACGCAGACGATACTGCAATAGTATTTGCTATTTAAAACCTGGGACAGTGTTCGTGTATTCGCCGAAAAGGGATTGGCTCAAACAGCTGCCTGGCTTGACTCGAATTTGCTAACTGTGAACACTCAAAAGACTAACTTTATGTGCTTTTCGATGTACAAACGCACTCAACCTTCGGAGGATTTTCGTATAAAAATCCACAAATGTGCAAACCCATCTTTGTCAGACTGCTCTTGCACTCCCATAAGCAAAGTTGAATCCACAAAATACCTCGGCATAATGTTGGACCAACGACTCTCTTGGTATGCACATTCTGAGCTCATTATGAATAGAATCCGCAAACTAATATGGACCTTTAAGACCCTAAGACATATAGCTAATAAAAATCTCTTGCGGCAAATTTACGTATCACTGGCCCAATCGGTGGTTGCCTACTGCCTACCAGTATGGGGTGGCGCCACAAAAACTAAATTTATTAATTTGGAAAGAGCTCAAAGATCCCTATTAAAGGTTATGGACTTTAAACCCTACAGATTCCCGACTGAGTGTCTTTACATAAGTACTGACCTTCTAACGGTAAGAAAACTATATATATTAAGCATCGTACTTAATAAGCACAAGTCACTGCCTTACGACCCTAGTCTCTGCAATAAAAGAAGGACGCACAGTGTTGCTAAGGCTAATAAAGTACATACAACATTTGCTAAGAGGCAGTACCCTAGACAATCTGCACACTTATACAATCTGGTTAACAAACACCTAAATATCTATCCGCTCACATACCATGAATGCAAGAAGGTTCTCACCGACTGGCTTAAGACCAAAAGTTATAATGAAATTGAGTGCTTGGTTCATGACTAAATAAGATTACACAAATCATAATTATGTCAAGTCTGTCATATATTAGATATTAATTTAGATATTAATTAGCACAAAATGTAAGTATAAAATATAGGTATATATTATAATATTATTGTATTATGGTACACAAACACACACTAACACATATTTAGATACGTATTTAACATGGGCATATATTTCTCTTGGCTTAAAATATTATAATTATAATTATTTTTGTAAAATATTAATGTAAAATATTTTATAAGTAAAAGGAAAAAATTAAAACTTAACTAGGTACTATTTGTTAATGTTATGGAAGAGCGGAGTATCCCAAAACAAGCACATCTTTGCTTAAACGGGTGCTCCAGATACGCTCAGGACGACATCGTCATTTTCTTAAACTTGACACTTTCCTAACTTGTCTCTTTTTTAACTCGGCTCTTTCTTAGTTGGTCTCTTTCTTAAACTTGACATTTTCCCAACTCGTCTCATTTTTAACTCGGCTCTTTCTTAGTTGGTCTCTTTTGCAATGATGACACTTTCATAACTCGTCTCATTTTTAACTAGGCTCTTTCTCAGTCGCTGTTTTTCCTCTCTCCTTAGGCATGGTCTACCGGATCAGTTCACCTAGGTGAACTACGGGCAATTTTTTTTTCTCGTGGTTCACCTAGTTTCAACTATTAAGGTTCAACTAACAAGATCGCCGGTTACGCATTAGAAAAAATCGAAAAAAAAAAATATCATACTTAATACTAAAGAACTTGTTTTTCTTCTTTTCCCTTATGTGATTGTATAATGATAGTATATTAAAAAAAAAAAAAAGAAAGAGCCGAGTTAACAAAGAGACCAGTTAGGAAAGTGTCAAGTTTAATAAAATGACGAAGTCGTCCGGAGGGGAGACGAGTTGGGAAAGTGTCAAGTTTAAGAAAGAGACCAACTAAGAAAGAGCCGAGTTAAAAAAGAGACAAGTTAGGAAAGTGTCAAGTTTAAGAAAATGACGAAGTCGTCCTGAGCGTCCAGATATTGTTAAAACTTAATGTACCCTTTAGACACAATAAACAATTTTCAATTTTTCAATTTTTCAATTTTATTGTATTTATTAGGACAACCAACAAAACATAACAACACCAGTTAAATTAAAAAATAAACATAAAGAAGTCTTAATCTAAGTGCTGTCTTACTTAATTACTTACGTTACTTAGGTTGCGACGGCATGCAAACGTAAGTAGCAAATTTTTTTTAACCATATTTAAAATTTAAGTTTACACAAAACCAAACTACTACTACTACTACTACTACCGCTGGATGCGAGCAGCACAAAACCGGTCGTTGTGGAGATCCTTGGGGGAGGCCTTTGTCCAGCAGTGGACGTCTTTTGGCTGAGATGATGATGATGAAACTACAAAAAAATATCTAATGTGAATCCAAACTAAGTATTATTAGTAACGGAATTATTACCATGTCTTTTGTTGTATGTAAGTATTTGATATCAGCAGACGCCTGATCACGATTCTTCTGAATTATCTCGTAAAAAGAATAATAATTCTTTTCTTTCCCTTAAGGGCAAAATCATCTTACCATTAATCTTACCTGAGGTTAAGTGATGATAAGGCACAAGGGGGAAGCGCTATTCATCCTACGTGATAAGGCTGAAGGTGGCACGCTCTATTCATCCGGAATCCTCAGCTATATACCAAGAAAATGGCTATATAATCTCTAACTGTCGGTTTCCTACTGTTTTCAAATTACTGTCAAAACCGTCATAAACCTCCATTCGTTTATATTTAGATTCATTGTTAGTATATTGGCCTACATACCCACGCGCCATTCGCTCGCAGAATTTCGAAACTTCGAAAAACTAGACTAGACATACAGTGTAATAACTTTTTTGAAAACACCACACATCATATATTATCCTCTTACTATAAAACAGTGTTTAAAGTTAAACAATGGCTTAATACGTGTTTAAAATATTGTGTATCGGTCTAAAAGTGACAATGGGCCAATTGAATAAAGGAAAGCATTGCCAAGTAAATGCTTCGGATTTGATGAATAATGACATAAGTAAATATGTATAATATGTCATTATTCATCAAATCCGAAGCATTTACTTCAAATAGTAGAAGCAAAAGGCAATGCTTTCCTTTATTCAATTGGCCCAATGTCTGTTTTGAGCATTTTCTAACTGTAGCCATCGTTTTGTGGTACAGCAGTAAGTAGGGTTGCCAACTATTTTTCAGGAAATTAAAGTAAATATATCACTAACTTTTTTGCTTCATTTATAAAATACACATTATTCTAGTATGTTTTAATAGTTTCACCTCTGATCTTACAGTTTATTAGCTCTCTCCATCCGGCTGGTTGTCTGGAAGAAATCGCTTAAAAGCGATAAGACCGCCAAATTGTAACTTTGTAATTCTTTTTATTTTTTTTCTGTTCATGATTATGTTTTATAGTGTTGCAATAAAAGTATTATCTATCTATCTATCTATCTAACTAGTATAAAAAAAGGGATTTGAAGAAAAAATAAAGTATTTTCCAAATTTATTTATTTAAGCGTTGCGTTTCGTTTCACTTCACCTGAGTCTGAGTATCATTCAGTAGTTCAGAAATTAAGTTAACAGGAATATTCCGTTCAAACACACGCATTAGTCGGAAATAAAGTATTTTCCATACTTTTTATTAATAAAGTTGCACTAAAAAGTAAAAAATAAGCGTTAGACTTATATAGACAATAACTTTATTAAGAAAAAATATAGGTACAATTATTGTTATTTTTGGGGCCGGTGCCAGCCAACGAAGTTTTTAAAGCCGGTGCCAGTCCGCGTTTGTAGTCAAAATTTCATGCATAAGATTGAATGTACTATTATGATTATAATATAGTATGTCGTTAAATGTTTATGTTAAAGTTACCTTGGCTGGCACCGACTCCAAAAGTAACAATAATTGTACCTATATTTTTTCTTAATAAAGTTATTGTCTATATAAGTCTAACGCTTATTTTTTACTTTTTAGTGCAACTTTATCAGTAAAATTTTTTGGAGTCGGTTTTTTTTTGTTAAAATTTTTGTTTATTTCTCGCTTTTTAGTGATTCGTTTCGATCTATTTATCAAAAGCGAATATGGGTAGACCTACTAAACACGCTGCTCGTATGAGACAGCGCCATTTAAATGAGACAAGCGAAGAAAACGAGAAACGCCTATCTCAAAGTAGGAAATCAAAAACTGAGTTCCGATGCCAGTCTTCTTTTGCTTCGTCATAGTCGCTTAACTATCTTAATCGAGATATTTTATCGCCACCCGTGAAATACTTATCATTGAGGAGTTCCGATGGCAATCTGTGGTCTTTTTCATCAGTTACACTTCATCAAATGATACTTTCTGAATGTAAATGCTTGACTTATTTCTGAAAATACCAAAATCGCGATAGGTATGCCTACAATATTCAAGGAGTTCCCTCAATTCCTAGAGGATCCCATCATCAGAACTGGACCAAATTAAAATGGGACCACACGGGAAGCAACAGCTTTCAAATAAAGAAAGAATCATCAAAATCGGTTCACTCAGTCGAAAGTTTTGAGGTAACAAACATAAAAAAAAATAAAAAAAAATAACCTCCTCCTTTTTTTGAAGTCGGTTAAAAAGAATAAAGTATAGGGATGGAAAATAACGTAGGATACGTTATTTGAAAGTATTTATAAGTATATATACCCTAGCAGTGTCTGAAAAAACATAGACACACTTTTTTATTCTTTAATTATTTAAGAACTTTTGTCTATATGTAGACATGTCAGTCCTGTCATAATCTTCATGCTATTAAATATATGGATATTAAAATATTTAAGTTACTTTTAGTTTAAAATATAGTACTTAACTAGTTATTAATTCTTGTATTACGTATACTGCATGTTGTTACTTACAGCTTTTACATAAAATATTGATATTATACAACATGTAATATAACAAGCACACGAAAATCAGCAATACAAATATTTAATGTAAATTCCTTATCCCAACCCATTCCATCCAATGACACAGTATTGCGAAAGTTGCTTAACACTCACAATCGCAAACTGAACGCGCTGTCATCGTGCTCACCGAATTCTGTTACCAGCCGGTTCGGTTATGCTGACGAAATCTCAACTGTGAAATCGTAAAAGTCTGTAATAGCACACATGACTCACAAAATGACAATAAAGCCAATAAACTTATGGAAACAACATCAAATATTAAAAACGTTTCGTCGCCTACCCACGTCTTACTTTAAATGGAAAAAACTAAGTGAAGCGGTCGTTAAATATGAATGCTATAACTTATAACTCGTTGTCGAATTGCGCGACGGCGTTTAACACAACTGACGTAAGTGACAATCTTCAGGTTTTTGGGATAGGCAAACCAAACAAAAAATGTCATGATGCTTTAAGATTAAAGTTAGGACACTGTAAGGGTTCAGGGGCTTTGAAGGGATACCCAAAAGTAAAATAACTATTATTATGTATAGAACTATAAAAGAGAATTTTAATATAATGGTGCATTAAAAAAATGTCCGATGTTCCTTACTCTTATTAAAATTACCGTCAATTATGACATTTACTATCCCAACTCATGTTAGAAAAGCGAGAGTGTATTGTTTGGGTGGCCTTCTTACTCATCAAGACGTAGCAAAACGCATCGACATGAATACGTTTGTTGCCTAGACTAAGTTACATTCTCAAAGGGTCCATTTGAAGCCATTATCTTAGCTTTCTAGCAATAAACCTAGAATCTAGATTTTACTACCCATACTTTTCTTTAACTCTCAACTACATCTTCCCCCCGCGACTTCGTCCGCATTTAAAAACCCGTATGCCGTAATGTTTTTCTTTTTATTTTCTATATACATACATACACATTCATTGCGAAAAATATTAATATGCAAAAAAAATATTTTGATTAGATTTGATTTGATTTAATGTATATAGCTTTGTTGGCAGCCTTTAAAATACTAACGTAAATAAATTTATAGCTAATTGTTCAAATAAATAATGAACTTTAATTTCGTAGTCTTTACATGAAGTTAAGTGAAATTCTACATAATTATAAAGCAAAAAGTTTTCGGCGAAAATGTCAGGCCCATTTCAACTCTTTCGAGTGGGCTATAAAAGTGGAACGCCCATTTAATTATGTCCAAAGGGTTTTGTTAAATGGTGTTAACTCTCCCCCTTTCAGCCTAAATAAGCTATTAATTGGCGTGGAGTGTGGACCCGGGCTGTAAAACAAGGCAACTCAATAACTCAAAACTTTAAAAGAGACGTCAGCGTGCTCGTAAAGCGTCGGTGACGTAATACTGTGCCCTACAGGGCTTTATGGGTGTTTACTGAAACAGGTCACTGGGATGGAGGTCGTAAAGCTGGGCTTCCTTGCGTAGTGTAAGTCATAAGACCGATAGAAATTATGTTTACTAATAGAGTAGTGTAATGTGCACATCCTAATTTCTTGCTCCGATCCGATCCGAACCCCTAGGAGAATCTAGTAGGGCACGGGGACACGCACTGGTGCGTGATAAAATAAAATAAAAATAAAATAACTTTTATTTGGAACATAAAAATAGGTAACATTACATAATATAGTGCTCGTAAGTGTCTGCTTTAGTATTAAACTGCAGCGTAGCCACAAACACGCCTGGGTACAATGGCGCGTTCCAAAATTTTAAATTGACAACTGGTTTTTTCAACTTATGTACTAACTTACAATAATATTGTATGTGTGCGCGTGTGTGTGTGTGTGTGAGGGTGTGTGTGTGTGTGTGTGTGAAGGGTGAGTGTGTGTGTGTGTGAAGGGTGAGTGTGAGTGTGTGTGTGAGGGTGTGTGTGTGTGTGGGGGGGGGGTGTGCGAGAGAGGGTGTGTGTGTGTGGGGGGGTGTGCGAGAGAGGGTGTGTGTGTGTGTGTATAAGTGTGTGATTCAGTATGCGACAGATCTCATTCCTAGCCCTACAGGACGTAATACTTGGGATCAGTTGTAATAACCACTACGAATAAAAAATGTTTCGTATTATTACTATTAAACTATACCACAAATCTTAGAGCGTCCTAAACATTCAGCGAAAATAACATCAGTATCATCGTACGACAGCGTGAGAAGCCACTAAATAATTTTAGTTTTGCATTGGCGTAGAGTTAGGGGAAATATGTGATGCCGCTCACTCTAGAAAACCTCCGAAGGTGCATCGTTTCACACGGCTTGAGGAACTCTTTAAGTTTCTCGCCACTCCCAAAAAAGCCCGGTGAAGCTGAACGGCAATCAGCAAAGTCTCTCCAAAAAAAAAACGAAGGGATGCACTCCAGGAGTGCCGGCAGAAGTGAAAACTTGAATATTAACGTTGTGCATTTTTGATATTTTGGAATGGTTAGGGAATAATTTTGCACTAATTGCTTTTATTATCAGTATAAAAGTACTATCATTTATGTGGTAGAATACAATATTTATTGACAGCCATCAGCTGTCACCATCCATGGATGCGCGTGGCACGCTGTAACATAAACACACACGAACATTCGCGCAAGCGCCCTGCGCCGCCTAATCGAAACAGCAGGCATACATTTTCGCCGCGCCGTAGAAAGAGAGGGGGATACTTCCTCTCCTGGCCGCGCCGGCTGTCTACTCTCCATCCGTCTTACGAATTTTCGATCAGGTTACGTGTCCTGACGCGAGTCACGTGTCCTGAGGCGAATTTAACATTTTTTACCCATTACAAAAAAAGTGTGCAACGCCGCTAAAGAAGTTTTCACTTCAAAAACCCTAATTTCTTAGTCCGAAGAACGTTGAAAAAATTTCCACGAGCGGGATTCGAACCCGCACCCCATGACATACCGGGTCAGGTGCACTACCAACTAATGATGTCGTTCGTAGCTCTGTCCATCCCGCCGAAATGTATCAACACTATCTACTCTTACTTTGTAAACCAAAGGAGTTTATTCAATATCGACAACTACATCATCAACATTCGTAGGTACTTAATATTTTTACAAATTTTAAAGATCACTTAAGAATTAGGCAAAGTATGCTTATAATTATGGTAAGGTATTTATAATTTTACGCTTTTTCAGATTGTAATTTGTTCGCAACAAAATTTTGTTAAAATTATATTTAAGTAACCGTCATAGTCGTTTGTAGTGTATTTATAGTACAAGGGTCTTACAAATAAACAAAGAATAAGGTCCGAATAATTATTCCGTGTTTTGTCTCTTTTGCTTTAATTTGAAATGACGTTTACATGACAGGAACAAAATACAGAATAACTATTCGGAGCTTATTCTTTGTTTATTTGTAGGGCACTAAGAAATCATCTTAGACGTGTCGGTGTCGGACTGCACTACGTGGTACTGCCGTCCGGTTCCCTGCGTTCCATATATTTTTTTTTTAATTTATGGTTAACTCTTACTATTTTTGAGTAACTTTTTCTACTGCGTTCCATAATTAAATCACGTCGTGCGGCTGCGCAGCAGTCCGAGTTTGACACCAAACGGCTGAATTGCAAGAGCTCCAAGTTCGTTTACAGAGGCTTATAATGTTGTACATTCTGTGGCCTTAGTGTAGGAACATACTATGCCGAAATTACGCGACTGAAGTTCGGCATGATTACGCCTGCAATGCTATTTGAATTACTGACGACACATAATACCGAAATTACGTTGCGTTATAGCGTACAGCCTAACTTCGGTCGGGCGTAAGTTCAGCGGCAACTTATTCTATAGAGCATACGCGACCGAAGTTCGTTTCGATTGCCTACGAAGATCCGGAGGCGGGGCCTAAGTTCGGAACTTCGGTCGCGTACCTTCGGCATAGTGTGTTTTTACACTTAGAGCCATATGTCTAGTTTGTATTGTTTATTTTCACGCTTACAAACCAAATATCTAAAGATCACTGGTTTCTCTCATGGTTTACACCAAACGCTAATGCTCAGACAGAGATTTATGACAAAGTTTTTTAAATTACGTTTTTGTTTGACTTTATGCGTTTTCGATTACTTCACGGCGAAAATATTTTTTCAAACGTGTTTTCGATCGCAAAATTCAGTTCGTAAAAGTTTGATTTATGTTTTTATTACTGACGTATTGAGATTTGTTTCCGTTTGTTTTGCTAACTACTTACCTACAAAATGTTTTAAACATTTACAGTATAAATGAAGTAAATTCAATCTAGTTTTGTTCTGTTATATTCTTTGGTATTCGTATCCATTCCTTTCCAACAATAAAGGGCAAATAATAAATATCTAAATTCATCATCAAGCGGATTTAAGAGAAGTCCTACGAACCGATGGCATACCGACAATCGAGCTAATATGTAACCAAAACTGAATAAATAATTGTGAATTTTTTAAATTTGACCAAACTAACTCAATACAATGTACCATCCGCAGAGAATCGAATTCGGGCCATCTGAAGAGAAGCTTCATTTCGATTCACGACCGCTCATTTTATATCCTCACTGTTGGGATACGAGCCTTTCCTTTGGATGAACCACAGGGAGAACGTGCGGATTGGTGGTTGTAAATGACTGTAAATGCAAACGGACCGGGGCTTTACATACCTTCCTTTTTGATTAAAGATATTTAAAATAATGCCAATAGTTCTGTGCGCACAATAAACATATGCGGTTTAATTTTAACACCGCCGCCGTACGGTTTTCCACGAAACAGGGTTACAGATATTTACTAACGGACAGTTAACCCGTTGAACCGTTTCCACGTGTTCCCCGCATTGTTTATGTTGAGTGCATGTGTTTACGTATCGTTCTTGCGTTTTATCTATACACTGGTTGGCGTCTTTACAATATTTTAGTATCATAATTTATTGTGTTCCTCAATAAAAAATGTTACAATACGCTATTTTTAAATCTTGGTTGTCATCAAAATTATTCGTCAAGATTCCTTAACGAATAATTTTGATGACAAAGAGAACCAAGATGGTTGGAACCAAAAACGGCTGTTATATTAAATGAGTTTAGCTCAATCGTTTGTTATACGTTTCAAAATTATGTATTTTAAAATTATATCATTCCGTCATTATATTAAATAAGTGTTATACTAAACAAAACTATATCATTTGATTGTATATGTTTTGATCATTATACGATATGTTGTTATATTATACATTACACACCCTTCTTCTAGGTATGCGCTGTAAATCACTGCATTTAGCAAATCTTCATAGTTACCAAAACATATCAGTGTGATGTTTATATTAAGATGTTCTGCACTTAGTCTGATTAGCGACAGAACACCATCACCATACCATGAGGATTGGTGCCCAGCGCGAGATTTATTTGGCATCATCACGTTAACACAACGGTGGTTTTGTATTTTGAAGCGCTACAATGCAATTGACACGTTGTCGTGATGACATTCCCTCTAGAAACCCCCTGACGGTGTTTCGATCACATGGCTTAAGTTAAGGAACCCTTTAAGTTTCTCGCCTGAAAAGCTCACTTGAGTCCATCAACAAAACTCTCGAAAAAAAAAACATCAAGCTCTCTCTGCTAATATCACTGTAATAAAAGCTCAATCATCTTCAAACTCTGTTGGCGATCTGGCGATCAAAAATGTTAATCAACTCCTATTACTTGATCGCAATGAAGAGTGATGCGATCCAATCAGGACAATCAAACAATGCAGCTACAATCGGATTGGGTCGTTTGACATACGGAATGCATTCGTGCAAACTATAATTAGACGAGAAAGTTCATTTAAGTGACGATAAGGCCGAAAGTGGGAACGCACTTCACTCGGAATCCTCAGCTATTGAAGAACTAATTTACCTCTGTCTGAACACAAGGAATCAACTATATTTTTGAGTAAGTTATGAGGCAGACGATTTTAAAACACTTACCAAATGGAGAACAATATTTATGCTGGGAATCGAACCCGGAACCACTCTGTCGGAGATCGATGGTTTAACCAATAGAGCACAGTGGTGATAGAAAAGAGCTGGACACTTGCTGAGTTTCTTGCCGGTTCTTCTCAGTACAAGATCTCCCGCCCAGAGTAGATAGACTTACGAACCGATGGCATAAAATGACGTTCATAAGAGCTATTTGTAGCCTAAACTAAATAAATGATTTTGAATTTTGAATGATTTTGAATTTTGAATTTGAATTTTTGATAGTATGGCGTGTCTATAGGCTAAGTATTCAATCACTTCGTAGGCACAATATCGCGTTCCCAAAATTCATATTCACCCAAACAAGTAAGTAGTACTCATAATTAGGTAATAATTACTAAGAAAACGACAGTAACTTAAAATCACTTAAAAACTGAGTTATAATGTTTTTCCTTGCATGTGTCGAATTCTCGTTTTCGTTAACTTAAACGTATGGTGAGTTAAACTCTTACTAGGCGCACAGACAGATCACGACATCCCGTGAACGTTCGAGATCTTCTACTTACTTACTTCGCTGGCTCATCGACCCGAAATAGGTCTTGGGCTGCAACGTTAAAGTACGCCATTTTGTTCGGTGTAGTGCCAGTTCCGAACGTTCAGGCATGTTGATCTCATTAAGTCTTTGGTGACTAGAATTGAGATCCTTTAGAATGAGTGTTATATTTATCAATAGTTTGATTACGTTAAAAAGATAATTTGTATGGCATTGAAGTACTGGTGACATATGAGGTGTGTTGTAATTTCAAGTGTCATCATACTTTATGAATAAACTTTGCACTAGGCACTCTAAGCGATGGTTTAGCAGTTCTGTCTATATTGACCATTATGTGGCGGGCGGCGCTTCAAAGAACTGATTTAGTGGTATGAGCTGCGGCACATCACGCAACGCGATACTGTTTGTCTCGGAATTCCAAACTGAAAGCACTAACCTACTTTACAATTATTTTTGAGAAGCGAGTAAGAGGTTGGTCATTGATTGCTTCCTGGGTGTCTAAACTATAAGAATCAGCTGTAAATATTATCTAGGCTTTTTTATAGAATATTTGACAAATGACTCTGCTCTGCCCATAAAGTTATTATTCAATTTTCAATTCAATTTATTTATTCAGATATCAGAGATCCAATTATGGTTAATAACAATGTGCACTTAATAACTATGTTAGTACATTTTAATTCAAAAATTCAATAATACTAATAACAATAACTCATAAAATAATAAATTATATGGCTTTGCCTGATGTTAAGGGTGCGCCGTCCTTAAGTGACAAGTGTCATATATTTTAATTGAAATGTATGTCGTCGTCCATATTTATTTGATGCCATGCGGCCATATTTATTTTGTACGGGGAATTTAGACGTTTATGTATAAGCTTTTTAAGAATTTTTGATAAGGCAGGCAAAATTGAAATGGGCCTACAATTGCCAGGATCAGTTTTTAAACCTGACTTATATAGTGAAGTAACTTTGGCTATTTTTAAAGTATTAGGAAATTCACCAGATAGAAATAATTCGTTAAAACGTTTAGATAGGTTATTTGCAATCAAGTTTAAACATTTTATACCATCTGACAAGGGTTCCTCGAGATGTGACCGATTAAACCCCAGGTGTTTTATTGGTTTTGTACTAACGCGAAGGTATTACTAGACCATATCTTACTAGAATTGTAGGAGCGGTCGGGTCAGATAGCAATAACTACAAAAGAGACTTAATGATTTCGGTGTTCGTCGTTCATGATCCCGACATTCTCGAGGCAGAGACTGTACCTATTAACCAAACTCGACGTAACGGTATTGGAACGCGTAAAAAGCAATATTTTGCAATAACAATAGACTCTCAGACTCGACGTAAAGGGACTCAACATAAAGGGAACAATTCCCCTCGTCGAGTTCTTTTTGTGGCTGGACGAAGGAAGGAGTAGAGACTCCCTACACATAGGTAACCCTAGAAAACGTTATTCAAGATTTTAACTCTGATAAAAAGGAAGTTAATAGTTGAAAATAACAGATCTGTAAGCTTTAGTTCTTGCTCAACGAGGAAGTTTATATCAATTAAATTCACATTATCTATCACATGTTTAATAATATATTTAATGAAAGCAAATATGGTGCTAATGCCAACATTACCGCTTCCCTAGGTGCGGTAATACACTAACAAGGCGGAAGGGTCAGCTAAAAGAAGTGGAGCGATGCATTTAGGTCATAACCCGGACGCGCATTTACAAAACCCCTTTAGGTTCAGTCGTGCTGAACCTATAGAGTAATGTACTCGCTATTGTTATGGCGGAAACCTTTTGAAATTCAAAACTTCTTTAATCATATTACTTAGAAATCATTGTATCTTAGTATTTTAAGTATGTTTATCCGTTGTCTAGTAACCATTTAACGAGTTTCATAATGAAGCTTCTCTTGGGCTAGATAATTAGTGTGAGTGTAGGAAAGTTTATTTATTTTATTTATTTATTGTTATAGATTTTTTCAGCCATAGTGTAAGGTAAATTATAATAACAAATGCTGTCCAAAAGACAAAAAGACCGGTGTAAATCAGTTCCTCATTTCAATTATCAACATTTACATGTTGGTTTTAAAGTATATTTAACTAGAGATTCTTCAGATATTATAATGATTAATTATGTCAGTATTTATCAAGAATTGTTAAAAAGTATAAGTAAACATATTTATGTTTATCTAATTTTAGGCACATTGAATTTCATAAAAGACAAAACATACGTTTTTTATTTTTAGGTCCAGAGAAGGAAATCTACGAGTGTATGAGCAAGTTAATCTAAGTGCAGTGTGTTTTCGTACCACGAATATAAACCACAGCATAAAAAACCCCAGTCCACAATAGATTAGGTAGTAAAAGAAGTAGGTAAAAGATGATAGATACGACTTTTTACCATACATTCAAAAGCTAATGCGTTAGCCATGATTTTTATAAACATCACGAGCGGCTTAACTAGTTTAAGGCATTGTAAATGAGCAACTCGGACATACGCCATATGCAAACGAATGAAGCAATCAAGATCAAGTAACGTAATATAAATTTTTGTTCTGTTTTATAAAACCACAGTCAAAAGTTTTAGTTAGATTACAAAACCCATTATAGTAAAACCTAGTTTAGGATTTTTTTATGAATACTTTTATAACAGTAAATATATTTCAATAAATTCAGTTCAGATAGATCGATTTTTATAGTACTAATGCTGGACAGGTTAAAACTGTTAACTTTTTTTTTACTTATTATTTTTAAGTGCTAATTGCTGCACTGAAGCTGAGTTAAATATTTTTTAAATACAGTAAAAAATTAAATGCTTACCCGACCAAGTGAGGAATCGAGCCTGGGTCTTCCGCAATCTGGGCGGCTGCACTGACCATTATGCCAGTCCGCCAGCCTTCCCGGTTGCAATAACCGTTGGATAGACGGCACTGTGCCACTAAAAAGCACTCAAAAATTAAAAAGCAGTGAAAAATTCAGTGCTTACGTCAGCCTTCCTGCCCAACTAGCACACTAGTGGAAATAGCAGCCTATTTTGCAACTTTTAACTGTACAGTAGCGCTTTAGGGGTTCAGAAAGTGGTTTTAAGTTCTACTATTGCTTCCGTAACTGCTCATAGCTGTAAATATCACTAGGGGTAGCAGAAACTGAACCTAATGCCACTCTAGGCTTTATAAGAGTTCATTTTACAACTCATTTGCCGTCTATAGCTTTAAAAGAGAGTTAAAACATGTATGTTAAAGCTTAAAGCTGCTAAAAAGCTTCTATTGCCGCTGCTGTACGCTTCAGAACTGCATAAAGACTTTAATTGCAGACTTTTTAACGGAACTGTATAAAATATATATTTATCACTGTTCTGCCATTGACAGTTTCATTGCAGAAGTGATTTGTACTTTTGCGCAGACCTAAGTAGCAATTTGATCGATTATTTTACTAATAGCGACATTAAGGCTTCACAATAGAAGCAGGAGCGTAATGGACATTGCCTACTCATTTGGATACATTCTGCTATTTTTATTGGAGAAATCACATTTTATAAAATATTTGAGCCAGTTTAAAAGAAATATGGATCTGAAAGCATGGAAGGTCAAACTAAGAACTGGTGGATATCGCAAGAAAGTACGGAGAGTTTATCAGAATATGCAGAAATTAAAAAAGACAACTGTGTGTAAGAATTCTGTAATTGAAATATTAAATAACACGTAAATTTTTAACTCAATCGCGTGAGAGTAATTTAGCTTTAATTTATAAAACTCTATTCATATATTTTATTATTAAAGGGATTCATTGGAAACAAACAAAAATAATGCGCCAAGTTCGAGTTCAACAAACACAAGCGAGGGTCCCGTAGATTTTGTTTTCTCAATTAGTGATAACGGATCAGTTACAGAGGAAAAGTAAGTTATAGCTTGGTGTGGCATATTATAAATATAAAGTAAAATAACCTTCTTTGTGTATTTTTTTGTTTCTTTCTTCTAGGTGCAATCATATGTTTAATTTATTCTTTAAGGTATTCATTGGAAACAAACAAAAATAATGCGCCAAGTTCGAGTTCAATAAACACAAGCGAGGGTCCCGTAGATTTTGTTTTCTCAGTTAGTGATAACGGACCAGTTACAGAGGAAAAGTAAGTTATAGCTTGGTGTGGCATATTATAAAAATAAAGTAAAATAACCTTCTTTGCGTAATTTTTTGTTTCTTTCTTCTAGATGCAATCATGTGGACTCGGACAGCGATACTGAATATAAACTAGAGTATGTCGAATGTGAAAAAAAATGGAGCTATCGTGAGCAAATACGAATTTGGGCGCTGAAACACAAATGTAGTCATGTAGCTTTAAAAGACTTATTTCAAATTTTAAACCAAATCACTCCTAACGCTATGCCTAAAGATCCACGCTCACTTCTTGGTACACCAAGAGAAATTACAATAAACTTCGTCGATCCAGGTGAATACTGGCACAATAATTTGAAAAATAGTATTATAAAAAGTTTTGAAAATTCTAAAGTTATACTGGAAAATATATCGATTTTAGTAAACATAGACGGAGTACCTAATTACAAAAGCTCCAAACAACAATTTTGGCTTATATTGTGCAGTATTTTTGAAATGCCTCACTTAAGTCCTATTATTTGTGGAATCTATCTAGGTTCAGCTAAACCAAAAGATTTGCATGAATTTTTAAAAGTTTTTATTGAAGAAATGGGCAGTATGCTTCACGATGGCATTAATATACGAAATAGAAAAATTTCAGTGTCATTGAGATGCTTTGTATGCGATTCTCCTGCCAGAGCTATGATAAAAGGTAGGTGTACACCTGTATCTACTTGCTATCTGCCATTATGTGTTATTAGCAAGTAGGGAGAAGATTTCGTTATTCTTTCCCAACTGTCTCAAATCAAGTCTAATGATTATGGGGTTTTATTGTAACCGCCGTGTTTGTTTAAGATTATTACATTATTTACTAGTATTTACAGTTTTTCGGATCTAGTCTCTCTTGTATTTTTTTTTTCCAGGTGTATGTAATTATAATGGAAAACATGGTTGCCTTAAGTGTACAGTTGTGGGAGAATATTCGCATGTTTCGCACACTGTGATATTTCCTGATACCAACTGTCCATTACGGAATGACAAGAATTTTAGAGAAAAGAAGTATGGAAACCATCACAAATTTGACTCACCTTTATTAAAACTACCGATTGACATGATAGAAGCATTTCCTGTTTCCGATTCTCTGCATTTGATTGACTTGGGTATAGTAAAAAGATTGCTCGTTGGATGGCGAGATGGCAATTTCGGTAAAAAGGTTACTAAATGGTGTTCGAGTGATATCCACGCAGTCAATATTTTCTTAAACTCCTGCAAAACTCCAACTGAGATCCATAGAGCTGTTCGAGGTTTGGACAGTTTAAGTCATTGGAAAGGATCAGAGTTTAGAACCTTCTTTCATTATTTAAGTGTGGCGATATTACAAAAAGTGTTAAAGAAAGATGCTATGCAACATTTTCTCACATTATTTAGTGCAATAACAATATGTTCTAGTGAGGAATACTTTCCATTGCTACCTTTGGCAGAGGAACTTTTGGAATACTTTACGAAACATTATAAGGATTTTTACGGTATTGACTATATAACTAGCAACGTTCACAACTTAACTCATGTTGTTGCTGAAGTTCGACGTTTCGGAACGTTACAAACATACAATGCATATAAATTTGAAAATAAATTATACTTAATAAAAAAAGTATTAAGACAAGGTAATAAACCACTATCTCAAATTGCTAAAAGACTTAAAGAGTACGAAATTTTGGATCATGAACAATTTATTGACCAGACACATTCTAATTACCCGTATGTAAAAAAAAACACAAAGAATTTAGTTTTACATTTCAATTATTTTATTTTATCTAATCAAAGGGCAGATAAATATTTTTTAACTGTTAAAAAAGAAGTAATGGAGGTGATATGTATCAAAGTTGAAGAAAATCAAATATATATTTATTGTAAGAAATTTGATAATTTAGTAAATGCTTTTGACCTTTCAATCTTCTCCTCTTATCTAAATATTTTCAAAAGCGACTATAATTCAGTTTTAAGTTCAGAATACGTGTGTTCGCCGTGTGATGTTAAATGTAAACTTGTGGTCACTCAATATGAATCGGATTTGTATTTTGTTCCTTTACTACACACATTGTAACTGGTACAATCGAAGCGCCTCTTGTATAATTGTATTGGTGAATTGAAATAAAAAATATTTGAGATAAAATCAACTTGTTTTATTGGCAAATTGGCCCATAATTGACATTATTGAAATAATTAAACTAGATAAATTCTAAAATAACAACAATATAAACAATATTTGCACAACATTGTGTCTTTTCATGTCTGACATGGTGAATCGAAATAGACATATATTTGAGTCAAAACCACATGTTTCTTTGGCAAATTGGCCCATACTTACACAATTGACATATTCAACACGTTTATTAATAATAAAAATAAATATTCAGGAAATTTCACACACACAGACGCACTACAACTACGCCAACAGGCCTGCCAAACTAGGATAACTCTAAAGTAGCAATATAAATAAATCTACATTATGGCAATAAGTTTCAGTCATATTAGTTGTACCTCCTCAATACAATCAGTGTGTAAGTCTGCATGAAGTCTCATTAAATTATTCTACAGTAAATTACACTTTCTAAATTAAACCTTCTAAGTTACCTAAAACTATGTAGTTACGAAAATAAATAAACAGTCATAAGAGACCCGAATCGGTGGTGCCAGATGCTAGAACGCCAAAACAATGCTTACTAGTCATGGTTTTGCTAAATGATGTGCTAGTACTCCTAATGCTATAACTTGACTTTCTATCCTTCCTTCCCACATATTTATTTTGACCAGCTGATAAGTTAGAATAAATGAATTTTGATGTTGTAAAATTTTTTTACTTTCGTTACATACAAAATATCGATAAGCCCGTCTCAAGATTGTCAATATTTAGCGCAACACTAGCACTTCCACACCCAACATTTATCAAAATCGCAGCTTGAAAACATTGTGTCAGTTGTAAAACGTGTGTTTGTGTTTGTTTGTATGCGTCCAAATTGTGCGTTGTTGTTAATAATTGTGTTTGTATGTTGTGTGTTGTTGTTGCTGTATTTTATGTGTAGTGTGTTTGTTGTGTTTTTTGTTGTGTTGTGTTTTTTGTGTGTTGTTGATTTTGTTTTGTGATTGTATTGTTGTTGTTTGTTGTAGTGTTTAATTGCGTCGTGTCTGTGGTGCTTGGGAGTGGGTGTGTGCGTGTGTGGTGTGTGTGTGTCGTGTCGAAATTTGAGTACACGTGTCTTAAACAATTAAAAAATATCAAAAGTAATAGAAGTCTCTTAAAAGGAATGATATCACTCTCAAATCTCAATAACCATACAAATGTAAACAAAATTTAAAAAAAAATTAAAAGAATAATTAATAAAAGAAAGTTATACAGATGATAACTTTTAAACCTTTGTACTTACTTAAAACTTAATAGTAACAATTAAAATACAAACTCTTGGCGATTATTAAACTGTGTCTTTTAAGTAATTTTCTTGTCCGGAAACGATCTGTTTTTCTGAAAGTTCTGGAACATGGTTGTCCTGAGATACATTATCTTCAATTGTAACACTGTCCAAAATTTGCGCATTTTCTTCTTGGGAAGTTTTTTCTTCTTGAGGAATATTCTCTCGGTTTTCTTCATTGGCTTCATTTACAAGATTTTGGGCCTCGTTGGAAGTTCCTACTTCTGACGATTCATTATTATTTACAGGATTTTCACTCTGTTTCTGTCTTTTGTGACTATTTCTGCAAGTCGAAGATCTTTGTAATTTAGAGTTTTTACGCTTTGTAGCGTTTTTTAGAACCGATTTAAAAAACTTTTCATTGCCAGCAATAGTGTATGTATGGTCACATTCGTAAATCAGTTCAAAAAACAGTTGTAAAACATTTCTATACTGTTTCAAACATACTTCTGTGCCTTCACCTTTTGCGCTACCAGACCAAGAGCATTTGGTTAGAAATTCTCTGGTAAAAAACACATCAACTAGTTGATATGCGCAGTTTTCAGCTTTTCCTGGTTGGCACACAATACTATATTTAATTTTATAGTCTTCTTTTATCTTGCCGTCGTTTAATATTGCCTCTAAATTGGATAGTTCTTCGATATTTCGTATAGGTTTTAAACAAAATCGGTTATCATCAGGTGTTTTCTTCATAGCATCATTTAATTTAGTAACTTGTGTTTCATATTTTCCAGTTATAAAAGTATCCAATTTCACCGAAATATGAGCAATGGCCATCAATATGCTTTGCTGGTTTTCCAATACTTTTTTATAATTATCTTTTAGTAATGTCAGATCATTCAAAATTGCTTCCTGATTTTTGTATATCTCAACTTGGTTGCCTGTGATTTTCTCCAAATCTGAAGGGTCAATAGCTACTACGGGAACAGAAGTAGTTTCATTGTTAACAGTAACTACAGATGTAGGTTCATTTACAGCAACAGCATATAAGGGTTCCTGAATCTGGATTTGTTCTGGCGGATTAGACACTGTAGCAGCATCACGATTTAAGGCCTAAAAATAAGGAAAACATTTTCACTGTAGTCAAAAGAAAAAAGAAAAGAAAGAAGAAAAAAGTGAGCCTTAACTTTAAAAATGACAGAAAACGTACCATTGCTATTTGCAATTCAACCATTTGAAAGTTTTAATATATTATTAACACAGAGAACATGTGTAACAATAACTCAGCAAGAGACGTGTGAAAAGGGCAAAATGTGTACAGATACTGACTAAAATAAGATAAGATATAACGTTAAATTCGCAGCAACAGTTTTGTTGAAGTTTAAAAATCGTAACGTGATCATGACATAATAAACAAACTATCAATTACAAGCGCGGCGTTTGTTCTTGTCTCGGGCCCATGTGTAAAGTAATTAAGATAAGGCATGAAGTGCTAATAAAGCTGAATTAGTTGTCTAAAATTAATACAAATTGTAATACCCAACTGCGTAAAAAGGAGGGTAGGTAATGTTTTTATCGAGATTATTGGCTTAAAGAAATTTAAATTTATTTCAAGTTTGTACCTGTTGGGCTATAATGTTGAAAGTTTCAAGTTGGTTGGTTTGTCCGATAAGGTGTGGCGAGAACACTGGTAAGGGTTCTGTGGCTTCTTGTTCTGTTGTCGAACAATCTAACATTTCTGTCAACTGCTTGTCAGCAATTTCGTACGACATAATATTGTTCCTTTTAACAATGCAGTTTATTTTACTCCAGTTTGGTTGTGGAGTTGAATCTTCTATTTGACATAATTTTTTACTTTTTTTGTTCGGCCAGTGTAACACTCCATGTTTTTCCCACGTAGATGGACAGATGCAAAGTTCTTCTTTATTTTGTTGTTCATTATAAGATTGAATTATTTTGAAAGGCATTCTGAAAACATGGTAAGACATAGTAAGTGTTAAACAGTTGAAAGAGCGAAAAATATAGAAGCAGCTACAAACGATCATCGTATTTTAAGGTTTTCAACGAGTTCTATGGATCTCTAAACAAATAACCATTTGTGTGGTTCGATACCTGCAGTAAGTACGAAATAAAAGTGATTATAAAGACTTGAACTGCATTAGTGGTACAGGTTTTACTTGGACCTTCAGAAGAGTGAAACTTAACGCTTTGACGCGCAAAGAGGAAGTATTAAGGTTGAAGTTGCAAGTTAAAGCTGCTTCTCATAGACGCCATGTTTACAAGACAATAATTTATCATTACTTGAGAAATTTATAGGTTTTTATCACAATTTGTTTTAAAATATAACTAAATATAGAACCAACAACTTACTAAATACAAATGTAGTCAAGTATGTAATTTCGATATCGTGTAGGTACGTGATATAAAATTATTTATATAATAATATTTTACATATTTTACGCTATTCTGAGGTAATTATTGAGGCGCGTTAAAAATACTCAACTCAACTATATGCACGATAAACTGATCTGCGTTTTTAGCCACTTGCATATAATACAAAATATAGCTCAAAAACACTTAACTTCACTTCACTTATTATTTATTTGTATTCAGTAATGTCAGACTCAGGAACAACAGATGTATTTAATAAATGAGAGACAAGGTGAATGATAAGTGATCCTTTATTCGTTCAGTTAAACCTGTCATTCATTCAATAAGCGCCACAAGATCTTTAGTGTGGTGTTAATTATTAGTTGCAGCTCCTGTAACGCTTTTATGCCACTATTATGAAGTTCTAATGGAACTGTAGGTTGCAAAAAGTTGTGCCCCTTTGGCTGCAAAGCAGCTGCATAAGGTCTGCAGTGCATGCTCTGGCGCTTGAGCTTGGCGCCTTTGGGAATAATCGGATTAGCTCCAAAGCTCTTAAGCAACTAGTTTGTGCTAGGTAGCATAATGGTCAGTTCAGCCGCCTGGATTGCGGAAGACCCAGGTTCGATTCCTGGCTGGGTCGGGTAGGCATTTAATTTTTTCACTGTATTTTATAATTATGTTCATTCCTTAAGGGTGCGCCGTCCATAAGTGACAAGTGTCGTATGTTTTATTTGAAATGTCGTCGTCCATATTTATTTGATGCCGCGCGGTCATACTAATTTTGTATGGGGAATTTAAGGTGCTTAATAAAAAATAATTATTTAAATAACCACTTGATGAATCGAAAATGTAGTCTAGCAATTTGTAGTTTATCCATTGATGATTGTTTAGACAAAATCAGAGGTACAATAATTTAGATAAACTATAAGAAATCTACTAAACGCCGCCACTCGTTTTCATGATTTATGCCCAACTTTAAATGATATTGTAGAAAAAACTATAGCGTGTTATGAATTTATGGTTCTGACAAATTGTAAACACGTTCCCTATAATACTAAATATATATTTTGTTCATTTAATACGATAGTATTTTCAATTATATCTACTTAACCGTAACTGCATTTTTGGCATTTTTTTGTCGGCGCACCCTTAAAGTGCGGATGACATTTGGTTTTCTAGTAATTTTTCTTTTTCTCAAATATTGCTTTAAAATGTGGTACTTAGCTAGTTTTGAGCTCATACGTTGTTAGATGTCGAGTAAAAATTGTGAATAATGCTGTTAGCTCTCTGTTAACAAAATAAAATAAAAATGTAATTTAGTTCCTGGACTGGCTGGTTGAAAGCTTCGACTAGATTTAAGGAAGTTTGTCTTATTATTGGACTAGCAGCTAAGGGTTTCAACACCTGTATTGCTTAGGAAAACCTGGGAGGCGCCTAAACTATACCAGATATAACCCTATTATACTATACCCTCGTGATATCTTTTTGTACCAAATCGCATAACGCATTACGGAATTTTAAACCGATTCAATAAGTAAGACAGCTGAAAACAAACCCTCATTAACTTACTCTATATTAATGAGACACGTTCAGTATCAGGCACATAACAAACATAAGTTTACAAATCTAAGTGAATCATTTATCATAGCTCCAGCCATCTATCAATCGTCACTTAGAGAGTTCAGTGTCCCAGTATCGTCAATATCAATTAACTAATTAATGGGACTGGTGTTGTTACCGATAGTTCGTTTATAGAAAATTCAACTGTCGATAGACTTGATACACTCAACAGCAATGATTGGCCAAATTTCAAAATATGAAATCAGTATGAAAATCAAAACTTTTTAAACGCATATCGAAAAACCTTCGAGTGTCTACTAGTACCTGCAGACTTTGACTGTAGTTATATAGAAAATACCGACTTACACTATCGAAACTTAATTTTGAAATCTAGTAAACATCATCTACTTTTGCTGTTGACTGTACCTACCGGGAAAGCGTTAATGACTAAATGACGATAGAGCCAAGATTCAAGAAGAAATGAGGAATGCGCCAAGAAGAACTAGTTATCTATCTTATGTCTAACCTTGCCGGTCCTAGTCCTTGTTCAGGGTAGAGCGAGAATTAAAATAAAACACGATTTATTTTTTGGTCCAAATGCTTTTCGTATTTGCATTTTGGCTACCCTTGCCACTGGGCGCCGAAAGCCTTGCCTAGGGCCATCCCTGACTTTACCTATTGGAACACCACCACGTGATAGTGATTCGATAACATGGTGGAAGCTAGCAAAGCAGTCTTATATCAAACTCTGCCATTAACTACTACATTAAAGATATGTGTAGTCTAGGTGGTACCGACAAGTACCAACTAGACTACAACAAGACTACGACTAGATTACGTGGTTTGGCCCTGTTATTTATTTTATTTTATATCCACAATCGTAATTTAATAAAGTGTCTGGCAAGATGTGATTTTTTTTTTTTTTTTGGCTCATCATAGTGACTACATTCTGCCTGATAGTAAGAAGCCGATGCAATCCCAAGTGTGTAGGTACTTGGATAATAAGCACTACGAATAGCATACAGTCAAAGAATATTAACATTATTTTAGTTTTTTTTTCTTTTGTTTTAATTGATTTCTTTCCTAAGTTTAATTTTAGATCAAGTCAATTCTTGAAATATCTTATTGATATCTTTTTGAGTAGGTATGTCAAAAATACTGCATCTGGTATTCTTGTACTGTGTTATCTTCGCTAAACCCAGCACTCGTCAACGCATCTTTTATGCGCTGCATTTTTCTTGGCTATTCATGGATATTAATCATTATTGAACCTTATTGCCTAATGCGCAGATTGATATTATTTTGAGTGAGAATCTTACCTTGCGTCACATAGTCTTGACTTGCACGGGAGGTAATGAACACTTTTCTCAATAAACCACCATTATTAAATATCTACATAAAAATTACATTCATCTGATACACAGTAATTCGCTACCTAACACACTTGTCAATTTCCCGAAAAGAAGCGTATTAAATTATACTTATTCTTGTGCTCATTTTTTTATTTAGGCGTAAATGACATGTGTGTGTGGAATTAATGTGTTGCCAGCTACAGCAGCCTATTAAAGTGAAAAAGCTACTTGCGTTTCGGCAACGCGAGGACGGCTAATAAGTTACAAGCACAAACCTGCTCCACTAATAGGTAGCTGTTTTCCAATCTGGACTGCCCTTCCACTTAACATCAGGTGGAGCGGAATCATTCTAACCTTAACAACAAAATAAATCTATCGATACAGTATCGACACTATTATTGGTTGCACTATCGGTAGTTAACACCAGCGTAAACATTTGGTAATGGGAGCAGGTAAGTATAAACGTTATAGTGACCCTAAAAGCATGTCTTTCGTGACTTGTCGCTGTATATTCGAGTAGGATGGACCACCTATTTACAAGATATATTTATCGCTAACCTGATTAATATTTCAGCTGCCATAGATCACCTGAGTAGGCCAACTTTTTTATAGACAAGGTGAAATCCATTTTCCCATACCAGCAGGCCTTGGGAAACCTGCTGCTTATGTGGTGACTCTCCCCCCAGCTCCGGCCATCCAGTCTCCAGTCCATCTCCGAAGAACTCGACAGGAATTCGGGAGAAAGAGGGCATACCTACTAAAACTCCTTGTACCATCCCATCACATTTCGCGAGGGTGGGTAAGGACCACGGACTCAATTGCTCGTGTGGTCCAATGGAATTGCAATATCCAAATTAGTTGCACAAAACACCAATGTCTCCGATCCGCTATCTAATGAATTAGCAAAGCGCTTACTCTAGTCGGCTACAAGCGCCCATATTTATTGAAATTGCGCATGCATTATAATTATGTTCTTTACTGTTACTATGAAAACAATATTATTAGGTCATGGTTCATCTATAACATACACTTAAACGTAATCATCATTTTATACACACCGCCAAGAAGTTCCTTTAGGCTATTTAAGGAATTCAAAGAAGTAATGTAAGCAGCATTATTTTACTTTACAGACCTTGAAGACAATGACCTTTAAGTGACCGCCAATTTTGGTTTCGCAGAAGGCGATCTATGCGAGATCTCATTGTGTTTGCCATGCATCAATGGAGTAAGGCACACGGTGAGACCTTGCCGTGTCTCTTGACATCTCTATGGTCTTTGACAGGGTTTGGCACGCTAGCCTTATAAAGCTTCCGTCGTCTTATGGGATCCCGCTTGACCTCTGCAATTGGATTTCGGACTTTCTGAAGGAGCGATCGATACGTGTAGTCTTAGACGGCTGCACATTTGATCTACAGGCTATTGATGACGGAGTTTCTCAGGGGTCTGTCATGTCTGCAACCCTATTCTTGCTCCACATAAACGATCTGTTGTTACTCTGGGGTACGCACTACGCAGACGATAGCAGGGATTTCTGAATGCGTGAACGTCCTATTAGAACAAACATTCAATACATAACTTCTTTTCATATATTTTTTTAAATACATTTACAAAATTACATTATAATAAAAACTAAAAGAAATAAATAATATTTTTCCGATAAATCAATTAAATAAAAATCAAATCATCAGGATATGTTTAGTTTTCTTCATACAAGTACGCGTGTCCTTCTCGTCCGTGTTCAGCTTTGTGTATGGGGAAAAAAATACAGTTGAGTGATTTTATACTGTTAAATATTTATAGTTATTTACAGAATACTACATACATTTTAATACTTTAAACAATAAATCAGGCCTCTCTATTAAAAACTGTTTTAAATATCATTTTTAAAGCCGTCCGCAACTTCTTTCATATTTGTTATTCAGCTTTGTTTATTGTTATTTAGTAGAAAAATAAGTTTTTACCTGGCAAAACTAAAATCATAAATAACGTCTGTAGGTGGCGCTAGTTCTGCACGACGGTCATTTTGCTGGAGTTCTGGTTAGACGGTCTACAAAAATTTTACTAAATTGTGCGGGAAAAATACACAAATTAGTTTCATCTTGATAACCATTCCATTAAACTAATTGGTTAGTGTATGTTTAGCTTTCAATATAGTTTATTTCAAGGATACTTCATGATATATTTAGAAACATATAAACAGTTTGATTCAAAGACATCTCTTAGTATTTTTCACACATTTTAGGTTGTACACACGAGTGTTTTGTTCCTTTTTGTTACGAATTTGTTACATTTCTTTGTGACGTAACAAATATGAAATAACAAATATGAAGTAAAGTCGCACTCATATTGTAATAGTTGACTTGGATTACTAAAGTTAAAATATTATGATCACAGTTAATTTTCAAGTTGATTTGCAAAAAAAATGTTAAGTAAGTCGAAAGTAATAGATACAAACTAGACTTGCTGCCAGCTGCCATTCTTTATTAAAATAATCAATCAAGATACTGCTTTTTACTCATTAACAAATTTACCTTTCAAATAGAATGCACAACATGAACTAGTCCTTATAGTTCATCTTTGTTATTTTTTTGTAACATCAAGTTATTTTCATCTTTGTTTCCTATTTGTTATATGTACAATTTTTTTGCATTTGTCCCAGCACAGTTGTGGACAGATATTTCTCTAGGCCAAGGGGGATGATATTCGGTTTTGTCGAGAGACCATGGTTGAGTTGGTCGACTTCAACTCCACCAAAACACAGGCGTGTTTATTCTCTGCCAAACGGATTCCCTTCCAACTGACTCCGACTTTCCGTGGTGTATCTGTGCCGATATCTAACCATCTTAGCCTGCTAGGTATGACCATCTCTGCAAACCTAAACTTCGGCCGCTACATAGAGTCCATGGCAAAAACCGCAGCAGTTGCTACAGCTTTACCAAGCACAAGTCCGATTCTGTATGGAATACTGATGTCACCTCTGGGATGGATCTGCCAAGATCAGCTAGCCGCCTTAGACTTTATTGAGAAGCGCGCTAAGAAGGTCATTGGCGACTCTAAACTCGTCGATTCCAAGCTCGGATACACTTCGGGGAGTGTGCGATGGAATGACATGAACTGATACCACCTTCTTCTTTTCATCTTCGGGGAACTAGACGCGGACTGAAATCACACCCTTATGCTGTCAACATACCACCTATACGCACAAAGCGCTTTGCGTCATCATTTTTGATGAGGACAGCTAAGGAGTGGAACTCCCTTCCTGCGGATCGGTTTCCTGACACGTACAATCTGGACATTTTCAAGGCAAGGGTGAACAGGAATTATCTAGGCAAGTGCAAGTATGCTACATCCTAGGCCGCATCATCGCTTACCATCAGGCGAGATCGCGGTCAAACACTTGCCTATAAAATTTAAAAAAAAAACACATTTAACTAATATTTAAAAAAAAATGCAGACCGGGAGCGTAAACCACTGCGCCATCGAGCTCCTCGTCGAGCTCATTTGGTACAATAAAATAAATCTCTAGTGTTTTATTACAAACACGTAACATAGATTTTACTTTTCAATTCCACCGTTCAAAGCGTGATTCGTATTCCAATTAAATTGTTTTGTAAGTTTCAACACTCATTGCAGCGGCAGCGGGCGGTTCCATTCTCGTTTGAGTTGAAAAACACTACACTTTTTGGTTTTTCGTTGTTCAGATAATAATGAAATTCTCAGTTGCTTTCACTATAAAACTTTGCCATTTAAATTGAGTTTTAACTACACTATCGTTTTGTTAGTACGAATTTAAATTAAATTTAACTGAAAGGAAATAATGAAGGAAAGACAAATGCGAAACAGAAGATATGCGAATAATTCGAAAAATCATTTAATGGTCAAGCAATTTTAAAACTAAAACTAGTTAATTAGATAAATATTTATAAAATACAGTTAAAAAAATAATTTTATAAATATTTTATTTAGCTCCAGTGCAGCCAATTAGCACTTGAAAATAAAAAAGTAAAAATTTAATCAAACAAATTTTTTAATTTATTTATTTATTTGAACAACCAACAAGATCAAACACTAAACATGCTAGTCTATCTTACATTTAACATTTTCTAAGCTAGGTGTTGCCTTAATTTTAGGTTGCCACGGCATGCATAAGAATATAATACTAAGGGTAAATATCGGAAGCCGATGACCAAAAAAAAAATTAACATAGAATTGCCGACCAAATTGTTGCCACTTAGCATAATGGCATGATTATGCCAAGGCGCTGGTTTTCTATGGAACCATATTACTAACTAATGACATAGATAGAACTGAAAGTAATAAGTCGTAGAAGTCTAATACAAATCTGCCTCAATCCTGACCATTTTAAAATATCCAAGATGCTCGCACATCAGACGATCGGCTAGCAACCTACCACTGATGTTATATATTCCACCTCGAAGTTCGGACTGTTCCGAGCTGCAGCGCTATTCTCTAAGCAAAACAGCGTCGAACTCGCTCATAACTTGCAAACGAATTTCAACCTACTTCAAAAAGTAATAAAGTCTACATTCGTTTGCAAGTTATGAGCGAGTTCAATGTCGAGGTCGACGCTGTTTTGCTTAGAGAATAGCACTGCTGTTCCTAAGTTTCGTGTCCATGAGGCGTCTATGTTTGCGTTGCTCGCGTTTGTATTAAGCTACCTTTATCGGTCTCCTTAGTTTGTGGCTCTACTTTGACTATGCTAACGTAAGTTACGTAAATTTTTGTGATTTCGATGCTTTGTCTATGCCTTTTTGGGAGAAGAACATATTTATGTAATGTGTACTTAATTGATCGAAGAATGTCTACTTCATTCAATAATGTATACGTTTACGTTACCTAACGAAAAGGATGATTTCTATAGAAAACAAATAACTTTGCTCGTTTAACACTACGACGCGCTGCTTTAATCACACTAATATTATAAATGCGAAAGTTTGTGTGTATATTTGTTGCTTCTTCACGCTGCAACGGATGGATGGATTTGGATGAAATTCGGCATACAGATAGTTTATAACCTGGATTAAAACAGGATACTTTTTATCCCGATATTCCCACGGGAACGGGAAACGGGCCGCTCGCGGGTGCAACCGCGAGCGACCGCTAATTACCGCGATCGAATGGTAAATACTTATAGGTACTTAAATAAAGCTCGCACTCAGCACGCTGGTTCCTGGTTTCCCAGTGTCAAAATCAAGCCCTGATGGTACTGAGACACTGTCGTGGAGGTTTTAAAATATAAAAATCTAAGCCCCAGCTTTCATGGCGAAAGAAACTTTGAGTTAAAGTGGCTAACTACATACTTAGTGTTTTATATACCTAAGTCCGTTGCCATATCAAGAACATTGTTGTATAGTGAGGGTCAGAGAAAAATAATTAGAGCCATTGTAGTTACGAATTTCAGATGTACCTAGTGATATAAAGACTAAATATTTTACTATGAATATAAAATTAACTTGCACTCGTATTGATGTACTTAAACTCAATCTACTTAGATTTTAGCACAAAATAATGAACTGCAGAGTCTAGACAAAACTGCATTCTCGTGAGAGTACAAAGTTAATTAGCTAATTAAAAAGTTGGAATAGCCGACTCCCTCTTGACCAGAATGAATGGGGTCATAATGGTTTTCTTCTAATTTAAAACTTGAGGTTTTCTTAAAAACTCCTTTGTTTTAAAGACTTGAGAGGTATAGAGAGCTTGTATTACATTAAAAATTACAGTTCATGGCGCCTTATTAGTAAAAGCAACTTTTCAAACTAGCACAGCGGTAGATTCGCATGGAATCCAAGTTTTGGTTCATCAAAATGATACTATACTATAACAGAAATCTGTTTCAAATTGTAGTCATATTAGTTACATTAAAAATAAATTAAATCTTTATACGGGTTTCACGACAACAGAAACTGACTATAATAGTAAGTATTAAAGTAAATAGCCTATATTCTTCCACTGCTGGACAGAGGCCTCCATCATCATCAGTTAGGTGTCCGCTAACAGAGAATTTGATCTCCGGTGTTGGGGCAACAGGCAACTCGCAACTAGCTGCTAAAACTAAATTATTTATTCTTTTATTGTTATTTGCAAAAAATCCTATATATACGAAACTGGTTTCTGTTTTTTTTTAGAATATTACCTATTTGGAATTTGTTTGGATTTGTTTTAGCTTCCTATGTGCTTTTTGCAAATGCTGTGTTGGTATGCCAGTCATAAATGTCAAACATATCTTATCTAAATATCTAATTTTAATCAAAACTGTGTGAACATTGTTGTTGTACCTTTCAAATATAAAATAAAGTAAAATAAAATAACTATTTACTAGAATGGTGATCGATGTATGGTTCACGCCAGTAGTCTAACGGAGCGTTGAACCACGATTTCTTGCATTCAACCCGAGGATCTATGCGTTCGGCTTCCGGCGCCGGCATTTCGAAGTTACTGGAACTGACCATTTTAAAAAACGGTATCCACCATTTTGCAATTTCTGTAACTTAACAATGGCGGGTCGTGATCACCTATTTGCCTGCTGAGCGATCGTTCAAAAACGCCTATCCACCTTAATGTGCAAGTTCTCCATTTCAATCCATTTCAAGAAATGGGACAAAGAAATTGTGTTAACGATAACGTTACAGTGATAGAAATTTACGCTGATCTGTTTGTAGAGTAGCACTTACCTGATTGGTGGCCTTAATTTTGGAACACGCCCGAACAGAATAATGACTAGATGCTTAGTCTCTACTACTTAGTCTCCTTAGTGCCCATCGTTACATTTGCATTGCAAAAAATAAATAAAGAATGAAAGAAATACATTTATTGGCACGCAGTAAGTAAAACAAAAGTTAATTAGGTAGGTACTGTAAGTAAAAATATTGAGCAAACAAAAGTACCTACATTCACAATAAAAAAAACAAAAACAGAAGACCTATGTCTTCACACTATTGTGGCAAAGTAAGCCCCAGCCTCAGCACATGCTACAGCGACATATAAAAGACCTAATAAATGAAATAAAACGAAAATGTTTATTTGGAGCGATAGCAGTACTAAGCGCGATTTAAAAATATGTTTATGTCTGTAATGGATTGTGATTTCTAATACCAATTAAGGTCCTTACCTATGAAATTGAAGTTTTTTTCTCACTTATTAATAGGCATTGACTTAATCGATGTTAATAGGTGTACCTTTTACTTCTAAAAGTCAATATCGGTTGTTAATATTATTAAACACCTTTAATTAGGACTATGTTACTTGGGCTTCAGTAATAACAATAATTATTCATTTTGTCTTTATCGCCAATTTTTTTTTATTTACTTTGTTTTTGTTCGCGGAATTGACCTTTTGTTTCATTGTAGCTTTGATGGGACTTGATTTTTTTTCTTTTTAATGTCTGCTTTATTTAGCTAGTGAAACAAACACACTACTCTACAATTTTTATAGTGTTGACATAAATAGATGCTAAGAAAATTAAAAAAAACGTTAATTAGTATGAAAAATATAATTTTATAAAAAATCTTCATACAAACCTAATAAGTCATTATTCTTGTTTTGAGACTGCTTAAATGTTAACCTAGTTAAGTATAGGTACCTAACTTTTTGTTATGATTATTTTTATAAACTGTTTTTCACGCCAACATTTTAGAACTAAGGGAATATGAAAATGGGGTTAGGTAGGGTAGTACAGTCAGGTATGACTGTGGTAACATCCAGTCGTGTTCTGTGTAAGAACAGCAGCAGGTACCGACAAAAGCTTTGATGCTTTTAGTATTTATGTTTTATTTCTACCCCTCATTATCCATTTTAATCTTTCTTGGAGTCGCTGAGCAGGGACGTTCTATTCGTACATGGTTAACATTTCTCCAAGTACCTAATACCAAACTGTCTCGAAACTGATTGGAACCCTTTGTTCTCTGTATGCCTGAAACGTAATTAGTCTAAATCGCGTTTTGCCTAAACTTCATTCTTAAGTAGTGTTTGGCCTAAGTCGTTACTTGACTAAAACATAAAACTGCCTATTTCGCACTATGTCCTAATATCTACACATTCTACCTATTTCGCAATCCACCTTAATCGCCGTATGACTAAAACGCGTTTTGCCTAAAATTCATAAAATTTATAAAACTATACCTACAGTTTTTTCTCTGCAAATTTAGTAAAAACGTTTAGGTTGTTTTACTTAATTCTAAGGTGTTTTAGTGACAAAGCGATTTAGTCCTAAAGCGTTTTAGACCTATAGCGCTTTCCTAAAGCGTTTTAGTCATAAAGCGTTTTAGTCCTAAGCCGTTGTAGCCCGATGGCGATGTAGGCGAATTAAGTTTAGGCAAAACGCGATTTAGACTAATAACGTTTCAGGCATACAGAGAACAAAAGATTGGAACGCCTTTGAGAATCTAAAAGGTGATGGGGCCACGCTTGCGTCACAATATAAGGACACTGCCAAAGGTAAGCTTATATCCCCGCCCGATCCTCTAAATGCCACTACACATTTACAGAATACACTAAACATGCACACTAGTTTAGGCCCAAGACATCGTAGGTACTCCTAGAACAAGGGTACGACAAACCGGTTCACACGCGCTCTATACCAGGTACAGACATGACCTGGGCGCTTCTCTCCTCCACGGCCCGGTCTACCCGAGCCGAGACCCGTGCCTTTAGAGGCGCCCTCGGGTGGTTCCGCTCCCCGATCCGATCCGAATCCTTCGGAGAGGAGTCCTCTGCCACCCCCCGAGTAGAACGGCTAGGAAAAGACGAGCTCCGACAGTCAAAAATTCATTTGACCGGGTTTTTTACGCGCTAGCAACACGTGCAATACGTCAAAAGTTGCGTCTCGCCGAGACGCACACGCCGAAACATTTGGAATTTGCAGTGCTGTGAAGTTGGAAAAGTTATTAAAGAAAGTGGTGAAATTAGACACGTGGTTTAGTGCTTAAAGTGCGAATAACTCAGCGAACTTTAAAGACGCGTGGGGTTGTCGCACGTCGAAAGTTGCGCCCTCGCGCCCTCTACACGGCGGTACAAACTCCAGATTTTTGCGACCAGCGGTTCAGGAGTTATTAACATTTCCATGCCGAAAAAACATAACCTCTAAGGAGTGAGGTCAAAGATCCGGAGGCGTGCGGCTACTTCTGGCAGCGTTAGCAGCAAGGCGCGAGCTGGGCGAGCACGCCGACACATCGAGCAGCGCAGGCAGTCAACTACAAGCTGAATTATTTTAATTTAAAGTTTAAAAATTCTTTTTTCACAAGTTTCGGTAATTTAAAAATTTTGTTTTTATTACATTATTTAGTACTCATGTAAACTTAACTTTTGGCGAAAAAATTTTGGAATTCGCAATTGAAACTTGGGTGATATAGAATTTTTAAACTTAGGGTAGTTTTTACCCTTAGCCCTATCTTAGTTGTTATTGATATTTTTACTGTCCATTTTTTGTGTGTCCTTAGGTCCAGATTTGTTTTATTTTACGTGTAAATTTCAGATTTTTAGAGTAGGTATTGAAAATGAAATGAAATGAAATGAAATGAAATGAAATGAAATGAAAATACACTTTATTGTACACCATACAAAATACAAAAAGAGGACAATACAAGAAAAAGTACAAATGGCGGCCTTATCGCTAAAAAGCAATTTCTTCCAGGCAACCATGTGTTGAACTGGACAAAAAAAACTAAGAAGTGGGTGGTTTATGGTGCTTTCCAAATTATAAGTTTATTTACAGACAATATAAATATACTTAATTATCATACATACAATGAATATATCTACATACATAATACTACTATATAAATTGAATACATACATATAAACTAAATATATATGACATGGACAATGTAATTAATTATAATAACATTATAGCGACAAAGATAGATAGTGCTCTTTAACTCGTTGCTTAAAAGTATCCGAGGATTTTGCACACTTAACTTTTTCAGGCAATACATTCCACAGACGAACAGCGTGAACCGAAAAGGATTTGTCAAGGAATTTTGTGGAATGCACTGGTATCGCCAAGTTCAGGCTCTCCGATGACCTCAAAACTCGAGAGTGCGTCTCATGAAGGAATTGGAAACGTTCCTTAAGATAAGGCGGTGAGAGAGGATGAAACAAAATATTGTAAAGAAGGGAAACAATGTGTGCATTCCGGCGAAGGCGAATAGGCAACCACTTGATCTTAGCACGGAATTCAGATACGCGATCATATTTACGTAATCCAAATATAAATCTTATACTAAAATTTTGAAGACGCTCAAGTTTATTCAGTTGCTCCTCAGTAAGATCTAGATAGCTGACATCGGCATAGTCCAGGATGGGCAGCAGAAGGGATTGAGCCAGCGCAGTCTTAGTGGCAATAGGAAGGAAATTGCGTAACCTTTTCATGGATCCGGCTGCAGCAAACATTTTCCGACTCACTTGTTGTAGTTGAGGCCCCCAATTGAGATTTTTATCAAAAAGCACGCCCAAATTTTAGAAGTTATAGAATTTTTTGTGTATTTATTAGTTGTAATTAATTAGGGGTAGTAGTAGGGGGTAATCCGACCTCACCAAGGGTTTTACATAGCCCTAATACCCCTACCTACCCAAAATCCAGGCGCAGTAGGCCTTAAGCTTACGTTTTTACCTTCCGGCGGCCATTTTTAATTTTTAGGGTCAAATTTACCGAAACTTGTCGGGCGTGTATCTCCGGTTCTAGACGTCGTAGAGAGCTGGGGTTTCAACTGGAGGGCCATTTACACCCTCCTCTTGCGTCCTGGTGGGGTGAGAAGGCCGAAACGGCACCTGACCCTAAGGGTCAAAACCGGCCAGTAGAGGTTGTAGACCGTGACCTCACCACCACGACGCAAAAAACCCCGTCTCAATACGACCAATAGTTTGGTCTGGGCGAATTTTCAAAGTTTTTTTTTTTTTTTTTTTTATTTATTTATCAACAAAAATATAATTACAAATATCGGTTAGTAGTATCTTAAAGCCTATGTTAGGTTTGTCTAGATACTAAGTTCTCAATATAATAATAAGTAATTGAATAATAATAACATGACGGTAAAAGACAAAAATGCAAAACATTAGTGAGCTAACGCTCTCAGCGAAAACCATTCCATCGAATCGATGCAGAACTGACAGCGTTGCACAGCGTCACTGCGTGCGCGCGTGTACACAGAAACAACTTACGTGTGCGTGTTAACCAACTTAGTTTTGGGCGGCCATCTTGACCGCCATCTTGAATTTGGAAGATCGCCCATATCTCCGGACCTATTGGCCCGATCGGATCGGGGATTTGTTTGGGAACTTACCCCGGACTTGCCGGACCCCACCTTTGTTTCCTTTTTTAGATCCAGGCCTAAAAATTTTTCGGAAAACTCGGAAAATTTCGGAATTTTTCGGAAAATTACGTGCTACCTTTTTTATTAGCGTATTGTATAGGGTGTCGGGAGCTGATCCCAGATATCCTTTTTCGCGTGGCTACGAGCAATAGAGCCGGAGATACAGCGCTTCAAAGATCCCGGTAGCCATCTTGTCCGCCATTTTGGAAAACTTTGGAGTGCTGTAGCTTCTAAACTATTGGGAGTAGAGACTTGCGGATTTCTCAGTGGTGGTTCCCCTTAAGCCTTCTAAAAACCTCCTAGGGTAAATTTACCCTAGCCTGACCTCAAGGTCAAATTCCATCTGACCCAACAGGGTCATAGAGAAGGGGGCCCCCAACGAGAAGTTCCAAGGAACCACAGCTCTGCGGTGGATAGTTTTGGAGATATAGGGAATTACCATATTTTTTACCGTAGTGACCCTAAAGTTACCATTGGTCCTACTCCTAAGCTATAAACCGCAGGAGGCCGCGAAAGGTGTCGGGAGAAAGGGCTCGGTGAGAGGAAAAGGACCCTATATTTAGTTTTAAGACCTAGCTTGCCGTTTGGCGGCCATTTTGAATTTTATTGTGTTTGTGTATAACTTCACCATCTTTTGACTTTTTAAATTTTTTATTTTTTGTAATATTGTGTTTAGACGCCCCCTAACTTTATTAGGGAGCATTAAGCTGTACGTGACCGTTGACGGTAAAAAAATTTAATATCCTATATTTTGATATTTTTCCCTATCATTAGGGTAAAAATTTTTTCTTAAAAAACTTTATCTTGTACTTTGACTTGTTTACCTACTGTGTTCACATATTACTTATGTGTACTCTTGTTTAGACCAGCCAATATTAATTATTGCTACTGATAAAAAAAAAAAAAAAAAATCTTTTTCAACGACTATTTTGTTTACCCCACACAATCACAGAAAACACAACACAAAACATAACTCTACACATCTTGAGGAACTGCCGTTCACTTAACGGATATTCCAAAAATTAAAACTTTTTAATTTGACTTCATTTAAATTTTATTTTAATTTATACAATTAGTTACTTTTTATATTAAATTTACATTTTACTTTTTACTTTATTCTATTTACATTTTATTTACATTTTATTTTAATTAGACGCATCCAAGCATAAATAAGGATGTTTCACACTCCCAAGCTAGACGTGACCCGTAAGGTCAGAGCAGGAAGCGAGGAGACAAGACCCCCCAGAATGTCCCCCCCAATAGGTAACTCGTCACCTATTAAAAAAGTGACCCCTCGCAAAGACACAGTAAGTCTTTTGGACACCACCTTCAACTCGAGCCCAAAAGCCACCACGTCAATTGTACGCAGGTTGAGTGGTAAGTTTGAGGGGAAGGCGGTGCCCAAACCACTTACACAAACTAAGACGGACAAAGTCGCCCCCCCCCCCGTTAAATTAACATCTTCGCAAGCGGCAAAAGCGAAAACGGGGCCAGCGACAAAGACAAAACCCCCTCCATCTGACACCCAGGAGGAAACGGCAGAAGATATCATCCAGACCATCAGGAACATGACCCTGCCGGACAGGATGCTCAGAATAGTGTCCTTTGCGAGCAGTAGACTGGGAGACACAAAAAATATGAATGGAGAGATCAAGAGAGACCTCACGGAGAGTCTAAAGTACCTCAGACTGCACAGTCTGAGGTACTGTGCAGTCTGAGGTACAGGGGAGATGAAACATCAAACCACGCCAGAAATACCGGAGCCTAGGATGGAACCTAGTCAAGTTGCGAAAGAGGACGTAAATGAGAGTACGAGTGGGAAGATCCTCACTAAACTAGATGCGATGATGGTTGAGATTAGGACCCTCAAGGAGCTGAATCCAACCACATTGGGGAAAACACAAACTCCACACAGAGTACAGGACACACACCCCACACTGCACTCCGTAATCGTTACCTCCAAAAACGAAACCGATACAGGAGATGTCGTTCTGGAGAAGATTAGGGAGGCAGTGGACGCAAAGGAGGGGTGGGTAACCGTATCCAGGATACGGAAGGCCAAGGATGGGAAGGTTATCATGTCCTGTGACACTAAAGAAGAAAGGGAAAAGTAAAGAAGAGACTGGACAAAGCGGGAAATGACCTTGTAGCAGTAAATGCCAAAAACAAAGATCCCCAGATCATTGCCAAGAGTGTCCTCAAGGTGAGGACTGATGCCGAGGTGCTCGAGGCAATGAAAAAGCAGAATAAGGCAATATTCCAAGACCTAACCGAAGAAGATCAGAGAGTCACGGTCAAGTACAAAAAGAGAACACGCAACCCGCACACCCACCACATCATCATGCAGGTCTCCCCAAAAGTGTGGGGAAGATTGACGAGTGCGGGGTACATGCACGTGGACCTCCAAAGGATTCGGGTGGAGGACCAGTCGCCGTTGGTGCAGTACTCCCAATGCTATGGCTATGGGCACAGCAGGGGATTCTGCAGGGAGAAGGAGCCCTCGTGCAGCCACTGTGGTAATGCAGGACACATTTTAGTGGACTGCCCCACATGGACTGACGCGGGGGCCCCACCTTCCTGCAGGAACTGCTGCAGAGCCCAGCTAACGCAGAAGGAGCACAACGCCTTCAGTTCCGACTGCACGATCCGGAAGAAGTGGGACCGGTTTGCAAGGCTAACGGTCCAATATTGCTAAAGGCACCCCAAGCAGAAATATACCCTACCACGTGATCCAGGCGAATCTACAGAGGAAAAAGCTAGCAACTGAAGAGGTCCTAATTAAAGCAAGCAAGAGGAAGACCGCCATAGCTCTATTACAAGAGCCCTATGTGGGAGCTGGACCGAGGATGAAGACACGAGGAGGAACCAGAGTCTACCAAAGCGCCGGTCAGGATACAGTCAAGGCGGCAATCGTTATCCTTGATTCGAGCCTTGACGTCATCCAACACCCTGAGCTAACCACCAATAATATCGTGGTGGTGGAGGTCAAGACCGAGGCATGGACAATAACCCTCGTGTCCTTCTACTTCGAGCCAGACCAGCCAATAGAGCCGTACCTCGAACATATCAAAAAGGTACACAGCATGGCAAAAGGCAAAAGGATCCTCATAGGAGGAGACGCAAACGCCAAGAGCACGTGGTGGGGAAGCAAGCAGATTGACAATAGGGGCGTGGAGATGGTAGGAATGCTACACGAGAATAACCTCCACGTGTTAAACGGCGGCAACATACCCACATTTGATACTATCAGAGGGGGTAAAAGGTACTCCAGCTACGTAGATGTCACGGCATGCGCAGAGGACCTGCTGAGCCTTGTAGACAGGTGGCGTGTAGAAGAGAGCCTGACGAGTTCGGACCACAATGGCATAAGCTTTTATATAAACCTGAAAAGATCGAAAGGTATTAAAATAGAAAGAACCACAAGAAAATACAACTCTAAAAAAGCAGACTGGGAAAAATTTAAAAATAAACTAAATGAAATATACATAAATAATTAAATAAGCGTAGAATCAATAAATAAAATAAATAATAAATCACAAATAGAGGAAAAAGCAAATAGATACAATAAAGCATTAGAAGAAGCATGTCAAGAATCCATGCCCATTCTTAAAAATAAAACGACACTTACCTTGCCATGGTGGTCCGAAGAGTTGGAGAGGTTGAAGAAGCAGGTAGCCACGAAGAAACGCAGGATCCGATGCGCAGCGCAGCGTCGCAGAGCCGTCGTAGTTGAAGAGTACCTGGAACAAAAGAAGGAATATGAAGCCGCCGTCTCGAAAGCCCAGACAATATCCTGGAAAAAATTCTGCACACAACAGGACCGTGAAACTGTTTGGGACAGCATCTACAGGGTCATCAAACGCACATCGGCGAGAGAGGAGGACCAGATGCTAGTGAGGAGTGGTACACAACTCGATGCGGTTGAATCGGCTGAACACCTGGCCGCAACTTTTTACCCGGAGGACCTCACGGATAAAGACAATGCAGCACACATGGAGACGCGCAGAAAAGCGAAGATAGCAAATGTGGGGACAAATCTTGACAAATTTGACCCCCCTTTCACCTGCACAGAACTGCGAATAGCTGTGGATGCGTTCAATCCAAAGAAGGCTCCGGGTAACGATGGACTTACTGCTGACATATGTAAGATGGCTATTCACAATGATCCCAAACTGTACTTGGGCATTGTGAATAAATGTCTGGAATATGGATCCTTTCCGAGTGACTGGAAGCGGGCAACGGTAGTGGTACTTAAGAAGCCAGGTAAGACGGATTACTCGGTCTCTAAATCTTACCGTCCGATTGGCCTGCTTCCGGTTCTCGGAAAGATCTACGAGAAGATGATAGTCGAAAGGCTAAAACACCATTTACTGCCAAAATTCAGCAAGTATCAATATGGATTTATGCCGCAAAGGAGTACAGAGGATTCACTCTTCACCCTCATAAACGAAGTCAGGCAGCAAATTAGAAATAAAAAGATAGTGACATTGGTCTCCCTCGATATTGAGGGAGCCTTTGATAGTGCCTGGTGGCCTGCCATTAGGGTAAGGCTGGAAGAAGAAGGATGCCCATTAAACATCCGAAGAGTTTTAGGCGACTACATGTCGAATAGGAGAGTCGCGATCCGCTACGCAGGAGAGGAAGTCCACAGGGAAACCACGAAGGGATGCGTCCAGGGATCCATCGCTGGGCCCATCCTGTGGAACCTACTGCTGGACCCTCTCCTAAAAGAATTAGAGAGTCGCAAAGTCTGGGTACAGGCGTTTGCTGACGATGTGGTCCTGCTTTTCGTGGGTGATACGGCCTTGGAGATTTCCAACCAGGCGAACCCCGTCCTCGCCCGTGTTGAGGAGTGGGGCGTACAAAATAAGTTAAATTTCGCAGCGCATAAGACAAATTGTCTTACAGTAACCAGAAAACTGAAATATGACGCCCCTCGCCTCAACATGGGTGGCACACAAATAGAACACAAGCCTGAAATCAAGATCTTGGGTCTCACCATCGACAGCAAATTAACTTTTAACTCGCACATAGCAAACGTCTGCAGGAAAGCAGCTGGCTTTTATAAGCGGCTCTCCAAAACGGCTAAAGTCAACTGGGGACTAAACCCAGAGATACAGAAAACAATTTACACAGCGGCAGTGGAACCGGTTGTGACATATGCAGCTGGCGTTTGGGCTACGGCCGCAGAGAAGATCTCCGCACGCAAACAGCTGGATATGCTACAGCGGGGCTTTGCACAGAAAATGTGCAAAGCATATCGCACAGTATCACTCAACTCTGCCCTGGTTCTGTCCGGAACGCTCCCACTGGACCTTCGAGTTAAAGAGGCAGCTGCCCTTTACAAGGCCAGAAGGGGGGTCCCCCGGTCAGATCTCCGGGGCAGAGACATAGAAACTCCACATTAGACATCAAACACATCACTGAAGACACACAGATACAAGCACATACACACGACATATACATTTACACAGACGGCAGTAAGATTGAGGGCAAGGTTGGGGCGGCACTATCCCTGTGGGACGGGACCGCCGAAACCAAAGCCATCAAACTTACTCTGCCGCCATACGCCACAGTTTATCAAGCAGAAATACTAGCACTCAATAAAGCCTCGGAGGTGGTGCTGAGTAGAAAGGAAGTTTCCTTTGGAGTGTACAGCGATTCCATGGCAGCGTTGCAAACGGTCGTGAATGTCTCCTCCCTCCACTCCCTCGCGGTCAGCACAAGGCAAAACCTTGGGCTGGCTTTTAGACAGGGCAAGTCTGTAGACTTGTACTGGATAAAAGCACACGCGGGACTGGAGGGAAACGAGAGGGCTGACCAGCTTTACTAAGGACGCCGCTCTACACTCCAAGAGAAAACCTGACTACGATAGGTGCCCCGTTTCCTTCGTCAAGCGACTCATCAGGGATGAGACGCTCGACGAATGGAACAAGAGATACCAGACAGGCAGCACAGCCGAGGTTACTAAACTATTCTTTCCTGACACCACTGCCGCTTACAAAATCATGCGCCATATCACCCCCACACAACTCACCATACAGGTGTTCACAGGACACGGCGGGCTCTCAGCGTACTTAAATCGCTTTAAGTGCAAGGATAGCCCGTCGTGTGCCTGTGACCCAAATACAGACGAAACTATCATACACATCCTCTCCGAGTGCCCTATACACACTCTGGAGAGGTACAACATTGAGGCCTATCTGGGCATCAGAGTCTTGCCCAATAATTACGCAAAAATATTGGCTGGTAACAACACAGAAAGAGAGAAGTTTATAGAATACTGTGTTAAAGTAATAAACATTGTTAAGAATAGAAATAAAACGTAATAGTAAATAAGTGTAGTAATAAGAATAGCATAAGGAAAACGCAAATATATTGTCATATATTTGACGTTCCCTAGTAAAATAAGTAAAAAAGAAAATGTAATAGAATAAGTTCTAAAAATGTTATAAATTAAAAGTATAATAAATAATATGTATAAGGACCTAAAAGAGGCCACCAAGGTAAATAAAATATTGTAAAATAAGATCGCAACAAAATAACAAAGTAAGATAATTTTAAGAAAAAATGTATAAGATTTAAGACTACATTGTAAAAAGAAAGTCCTGAGCTGAACTGCTCTCTGAAAAACTTATTTCCCTTATAGTTTAGTAATAAAGATAGAAGTAGTAGATAGTAGTAGTAGGAAACGCGAGTCCCACCCGTAATTGAGCAAAAGACGATGTATGAATGTGAAGTATGCAGAATGGAAGTGCGAGAGGAATAAAAGCGAGAACTAGTATGAAAGAGAAAAAAAAAAAAAAAAATACCAGCTCCAATTATGTTGGAGGAGAATAGGATTTATAAAAAAAAAAAAAAAAAAATCCATCGGGGAGTCTAGTAGGGCACGGGGACGCGCACTTTTAAGTGTGCGATGCCGTTCCCTCTAGAAAACCTCCGAAAGTGATTCGTTTCAACACGGCTTGAGGTACCCTTTACGTACTTCGCCGCCCCCAAAAAAGCCCGGTGACGCTGAAAATGCCTTTTAGGGCAGTCGGCAATCTCTCTCAAAAAAAAAAGTAAGTAAGCTTATAAAACGCGCTTAAGCAAAACACATAGACAGACAGACCCTCCCACGGACGAGGATCTCGGGCTCGGAACAGTCCAAGCGCAGCTGACGCGATTCCGAGTCTTCAGTGCTCCTTATTTTATGCTTGCGAGATGCCTTAAGTTTCTCGCCGATGCTCGCGCCCCTTAAATTCGGTTACGCTGTTTAGACCAAAGATGACCAACAGCACTCTTCCCCTCCAAAAATATACCAAACACGAAATCATAATGATTAATGATTACCTACAATTTCATTAAAAAGGTGTAGGTACCAAGATCTTCACCGAAAGAATTGTGACCATTCTCCCCAGCAAATTGCCGGCTTAAATGAGTTTTTTCGCATAAAAAAAGTGTAAAATGAATCAAAGTCGCGGCTCCAACCGACGTTTTTAATTAAAATTTTGCTCTCGCGGTCGTCGCTATGAATGGAACGCTCCAGAATTAATTCCCATTTTAACATCTTATCGGGCGGCGAGCAGTCTTTGTAGTTTTTCATAATGTTTTGTTGACGTAATCACCATTGTGAACTGTTTTGTATCCATTATTATGCGCTACTAAAAGGAATACTGAAAATCATTAATTCCGTTGGCTTTCAATTAAGACATTTTTTTTATAATTAGCACAGCAAGTGACTCCATTCGACCTGATGTTAAGTAGAAATGGAGTCCAGTGCGAAGATAAGGTTCTGCGTAAAAAAAACAGGAAGCTAAAAAAAGTAAAAACAGCTCTAAAAAGCAAGAAATAATAAATATTTATTGAAATCATATGATTAATTACCTAGATACGCATATCAGTTTTAAAGAAGGTCTATTGAAGTCGGGTGGTTGGTGGTCGGCTGGGGGACAATTTTATTTCATTTAAACTTTTATAGTGTCTCCACTTTTTTATTGTAAAGCCCCCCCACCCGCTTTCAATTGACCTTCTTTAAAACTGATATGTGTATCTGTAATTGTTTTGTATAATTGTAACGTAAATTTTGTTGCGAACAAATTACAAAAACACAAATGTTGAAAAAATTTCCACGAGCAGGATTTGAACCTGCACCCTTCTGACATACCGGGTCAGGTGCTCTCCCAATTGAGCTACTGTGATTCTAACCAGCCCGCCGAAATTATTCAATACTATTTACTTTTTTACTTAGCTACTTTGAAAGCCAAAGGCGCCCATTCAATGTCAACAACTACCGTTAACATTTGATCATAATATTTTTACAAATACTAAAGATCAGTTAAGAAGTAGGCAAGCTATTTATAACATGATTGTTTGTATAATTTTTAACGCAAATTTTGTTGCGAACAAATTACAAAAACACAAATGTTGAACTTAAAAATACTTCACAAGTTTTCCATAATACCAAGATGGTCACTGTCCTGTAGCTATGTAGGTAGACAAAGTCATGCGTTCATTATAATTAAATCGCCCCGTGCTCGTAGGTACCTATATGATAAGTATTTCACGCTAAACTAACGAAACCCTTATTAAGATGGTACAGTCATCTACGAAAGTCGCTAAATAATTCTGTAACACGTCAAATTAACTTTAAACATGCGCCTTTTAGATTATTTTAGAAGCATTGTTACAAAGTAAAAAGTGTTCAAGTGACTTTTGATGCTGACTGTACCTACCTAACAATATGCAAATGAGGCACCCCAAAAGCTCTTGCATGCTTTTGTCAAGTCACGCCGTGTAAGTACCTACTTAAGTAATGCTAATCTATCCTTCAGCGAGGGATTAGTGTGGGGCTACCCTTTAGCATAATAATTGAATGTAAAGCATAGCCGCAGTAGCTACAGCCCTTTCATGTGGTTTTATACAACATTTAGGTGAGTTACAGCATAGTTGGTAAAAGGTTAATACGTACCTAGTTTACGTGGATGAGGTTTTTTTATTAACTTCTGGAACCGGGGAGTAGAATAACCATTTCTATTCTAATATTCTAATCACTACATAGTATAAAACAAAGTCGCTTCCCGCTGTCCCTATGTATGTATGTATGCTTAGATCTTTAAAACTACGCAACGGATTTTGATGCGGTTTTTTTAATAGATAGAGTGATTCAAGAGGAAGGTTTATGTGTATAAATACATGCTTAATATAGCCGAGAGACACTGATAACTTTAGAGGTATCACATTTTTTTGCGCTTACATTGCAAACGCTGGCTGAACCCTACGAGATAGATCAAAATTATGTACTACAGTATTGTACACCTTAAAAAGGTCTACAAAAAAGTCCGCGATGGTATATGTCTATCTCATAAAGGGATAACCTACAATAATATTTTTTTATCCTTTACTTTTTACGAGGCTTATTTACGAAGCGATTTTAAGCAATACTGCATTAATCGTTATCCAATTAAGTACCTTAAATACATTGTGCATTTAATATAGGCCCTTTACAGCATGTAATTTAAAATGCAGGGACAAAGCGGTTGCGTGTATCAGCATTGCACCCGTGCAAAGCCGGGGCGGGTCGCTAGTGTTAAATAAAAGACAAAGACAAGACTTTTTTTTTCTTGTTAGGTAGAGTTTTCAATCAAAGAGCTGAAGACTTAACTGGTCCCAAATTATTAATAACTTTACATTTTGCACAGTACTGTCATTATCTAGTCCATGCCATTATTATTTATTATTAACGTTAATAATGCAGTCTTAAAATATACAAATATCTACTGATACTGCCTCCAAACAGCGACAACTAGTAAGTAATATTATGAAGATGAAGAATTTTTTTATTAGGTACCTACCTACTGATTGTAACTTTTCTTTAAATGTAATGTAAAAGTCCTAAATTTCGCAATTTAACTTTCAATTATTTTTCTACTAAATAGAGACATTTTTGTATTTGGTAACAGTGAACACAATCGATTTTAATTTATACATTGATATTCACCGCACTAGTTGATGATGACAAGTATATAAAAGGTGTTGCAAAACTAGCAGTGTGACTAACAGGAAAAAATATCCTGATTTTGACAATGATGGTGTGAGCAAGGGTGTGACATATTGGTGTGACCACGAGTCCGTACTTATTAGATTAAGGTAACGGCACCAATGATGGTCAGCTTAAGGACATGGTTGTCTTTTTTTGGTCATATCTTACAAGGTTTTGAATCAATAGGAGATCAGATTTAAATATAAAATGAAAAACCATTCGAGAATCGTTTCATATACTTTTAATTTGTATTCTTTGAACACTTATTTAATAAAAAAATAAAAACTTAAAAACTTAAAATACACCAATGATGGTCAATCAAAATCCATTGATGGGCACCCAGTAATGGTCATGTTGTGAATACAAACATGAGTTATAAAGAAATGTTCTTACATTATACATCTCGTATGTGCGACATGTGGTAAGAATTATGTAGATATGTATGGATTTTACCTCAGCCTGTGACCCAGAAGAGTGACACAAAAGGCTGATGATGATGCCAAATCTTCAGGCACGCTAGCAGCAACATGTGCCATTAAAACACGATCATTGGTGGAGCAAGCAAAAATCCTGCAAAATCGAGCTTACATTAGAGCGGATGCCCAGCGCGTTGCACGGGTCGGCAAAGAACTACTGACGCATACTACGGGCAGCCGTAACTACTGGTGTCTAGCCAAAGCCGTGCAATCGAACTTCTGCCAACACTCGCTGCCAACATTGAGATGTCCTGACAGAACTTTAGCTCACAAGCCGCAGGAGAAGGTCGATCTCCTGGCCAAACTCTTTGCGGCTAACTCCCGAATCGATGACTTCAATGCACAGCTACCTACAATTTCTCACTGTGACCACACAATGCCCGATTTTAAAATCAGACAGTGTGATGTCCGTGCGGAGCTGCAGTCAATCGATGTCTGGAAAGCTAATGGCCCTGATGGCATCCCTCCAATAGTCCTAAAAATGTATGCAGTGGAGTTGTTCCCCTGGTTAAAGCGCCTTTACCGTATCTCGCTCTCATCAGGTGGTGTGCCGGAATCTTGGAGAGAGGCTATCGTGCAACCGGTCCCCAAAAAAGGAAATCGGTCAGATCCATCGAATTACCGCCCCATAGCCGTAACTTCAATTTTGTGCAAAGTAATGGAGCGTATTTTAATTAGTTAATGAGTATCTTTGTAATCTATACACATAAGGTGTAAAAATGTTTGCTAGGCTCGCGGTGATTTATTGGGACGGGTTCAAGACGATATTTCGACTTTGACACAAGCCATGTTATCGGTGCTATACATCAAGTTAATTTGATTCGGCTAGTAGTTGAGAAGTATTTACTAATTTCGACTTCATTATACAAGGTAGCCGGAAGATTGACGTCCAAAAGAAAAAATTAGGTCTCTCGTGTCGTGGGGTATCCGATTCACCCCCATGTATGTTCCGCGATTTTTCACGGTTTTCGAGTTATGAATTTTTTTCTAAATTTTTGAAAATTTACGAGCGATCAACTTAAAAAATTTCTAGAAAAAAAAGTAGAAGACTTTTTTGTATTTTTTTTTTACAACGAAATCTTCATAAGTTGTACTTTTATGCATAAAACAATTAGCTTCGTAACTTTGATGAAAATTTGGAAATGCAGGTCTCAAGAATAAAAAATACGATTATTGAATTATGACTAGAACATTAAGATTAAAATTAAAAATCTAAACAGATGACTGCATGGCTTTTTAGTGATCCTAAAACATGCGACATACTCTCAGCTTTCATAATCATTAAAAAAAGTAGTACTTAATGAGCTACTTTTCCTAGAATCGGCCTTCAAAGACAGCCACGTGGCATTTAAAAAAAAAATCCATGTGATTAAAACAAAAAGTCTTGCTATTTTATGGTTCCTAATGTTAAATTGGTTTGTTAACTAACCAAAAAATGCCTAAAAAATTGACATTTTGTTTAATTTTTGTTTTAAATTTTATCAATTCTGCGCGTTGCATTCTTGCGAATCATGGGTTGTAAAAGTGAACGCGATTATTTTACCTGCAATAACAATAGGTCGACCGCGAGGATAGAGACGGAATAATTGCCATCTCTCTCACTCTCAGTAGCGCGGGCGACAACCCAAGCCAACGCCAAAATGTTATCTCAGTCGTACTCACTTTGTGTTTACTGCTACTCGTCTCGCCATCGCTCACCCCAAATTTGCTTGGCAATATTGCTCGTTTACTGGACTGTTTTGCCTTCTGATTTGGACTTTGTTTACTTGGAAGTGAAAGAGATGAGTTACACATTAAGTGAATATGCAGAAATGCATTATTTTTATGGAGTTGCACAAGGCAACGGCCGTGAAGCAGCGCGATTGTATCGCGAACAACTTCAACGACGTGGTGGGCCGCAACCTGCACATTATCCCGACCATCGTGTTTTTATTAACACGCACAACACGTTGATGGCAGGCCACATTCCTGGTCAACGCGGTGGTCGTGAAGGAATCCCTCGAGTCGATCCAGATCGCAGAGAAAGTGCTTGAAGAAGTTCAGCGAAATCCGTCCACGAGTACGAGAAGAATGGCTCGTGCTCTGGGCATCCCAAGAACGTCTATTCAAGCCATACTTCACGATGAAGGATATCACCCTTTCCATATCCGACGAGTTCAAGCTTTGCTACCTGCAGACTACCCATTGCGCGTTGAATTTTGCCAAACCATGTTACGAAAACAGCAAGAAGATCCTGGATATTTCGATAAAGTTTTGTGGACCGATGAGTCACGATTTGAGCGATTTGGAATATTCAATATTCATAATTACCACTCGTGGGCAATCGAGAATCCACACGAAACGAGAGATTCATCTTTTCAACACCGGTTTAGTGTTAACATGTGGTCGGGTATCCTCAACGGCGAACTTATTGGCCCGTTTGAATTGCCATCCAGACTTAATGGAGAAATTTACAAAAACTTTTTAGAAAATGAACTACCATTGCTGCTGCTAGATGTGAATCTTCAGCTTCGACGCACCATGGTTTTTCAAAATGATGGCGCCCCGTGTCACTACGCAACGCAAGTCCGAAACCACTTAAATGAAACTTACCCCAACAGATGGATCGGACGCAGCGGACCAATCAGATGGCCTCCACGCTCACCTGACCTTAACCCAATCGACTTCTTTGTGTGGGGCTATTACAAGGAAATCGCTTACGCCCGAGAATGTTCGAGTGAACAAGAACTTAGAGAAAAGATTACAGAAGCCGAACGTGTTGTGAGAGAGAATAGGGAAGCTTTTAGACGATTAAATGGCAATTTTTTACGAAGGTGTAGAATGTGCATTGCTGCTGGAGGTGGCCACTTTGAAAACCTTTTGTGAATTTAAAAAATAAATTTTCTTTCTGATTACCATCTCTGATTTATTGACAAAACCACCTCTTACTTAAAACGTTTGTTAACTAATCTCTTAAGAATTTTTAGTTATCAGCAAATTGACAACCTTAAAATTAAAAACTCAAAATGTTATCTAATCTTAGCTTTTTTGCGGCAATTTTTGGTTAGTCAACAAACCAATTTAACATTAGGAACCATAAAATAGCAAGACTTTTTGTTTTAATCACATGGATTTTTTTTTTAAATGCCACGTGGCTGTCTTTGAAGGCCGATTCTAGGAAAAGTAGCTCATTAAGTACTACTTTTTTTTAATGATTATGAAAGCTGAGAGTATGTCGCATGTTTTAGGATCACTAAAAAACCATGCAGTCATCTGTTTAGATTTTTAATTTTAATCTTAATGTTCTAGTCATAATTCAATAATCGTATTTTTTATTCTTGAGACCTGCATTTCCAAATTTTCATCAAAGTTACGAAGCTAATTGTTTTATGCATAAAAGTACAACTTATGAAGATTTCGTTGCAAAAAAAAAATACAAAAAAGTATTCTACTTTTTTTTCTAGAATTTTTTTAAGTTGATCGCTCGAAAATTTTCAAAAATTTAGAAAAAAATTCATAACTCGAAAACCGTGAAAAATCGCGGAACATACATGGGGGTGATTCGGATACCCCACGACACGAGAGACCTAATTTTTTCTTTTGGACGTCAATCTTCCGGCCACCATGTATATCCAAAAGAGAAAATTTGCAAAAAAATGAAATTTCCAAAAGGCAAATGTATCGTAAACTTGAACAAGTTACTGGAATGTAATTTTTAATTATTAATAAAAATAGTAGTTTTTTATAGTAGGTTAAACTAAATGTATACCTAAAATGTGTTTAGTTTTATTCAAAATTTTTCTTTTCTACACGACTTTTAATTGTAAATTAACCTTCGTAAGACTGACTTTAAAGAGTTACATAGGTACTAAATAATGTGTAACCAAACTATTGACGGGTAGAATAGAAATAGAAAGAACTATTTTCGTAACACCTTATTTATATAAGATTACATTTAATAAAAATTTGTAAATATTACATGTCAATAAAAAAGCATTAAAAATTAGGCTTAATCATTGATATACATAACCTACCATTTTTTTAAAGAAGAAACGTACGCCTAACCTATAGACAAATATATTGATACAATCGCTTATAATTAATTATTCATTTTTAAGTATTTTACAATTACCTACCATAATTACCTATAACCAGTAACTTAACTAATAGGCTACAGCATAAAATATATTTCCCATTAAATCGGGTAACAGTTGAGTACTGGCAACACAATTTTTCGCGCACACTAGCAATGAGTTGCCGCATTCACGAAGCTATTGTTTGTAGGAAGCGCGGTATCTAGTCGAGCGCAGCGAGACCTTCATTCATCTAAGGGACTAACCATCGTTGGAATACTCAAAAAGTCACAAATTGCAAAAAACTTTTCCCTTACATTTTGTAAAGAATTTGTGTAACTGAAATACAAAAAATAGAATAAAAGAGAAATGATCACGTAGAATTTAAAAAAGCTTATCAATAGCTGTCCAATTATGCACTTATTGTAAAATTCACAACACACTCAGAGCTTTTCTGACGCAACAAACTGTCAAGATTGTTTTTTATTTAATAATAACGAGTTCCTTTCAAATTTGAATTGTTTTTAAACTTATCTTTTTATTCAGTCAACAAAAAGATCTCAACCGTCACTAAAAAAGCTTTTGCGTAAAATTTTCATACAAAATGTACGGTAAAAGTTTTTTGCAATTTGTGACTTTTTGAGTACTCCAACGATGGTTGGTCCCATAGAAGTTTTTGATCAGTATTAGAAACAGGATCGATTGGCATCAAAAAATGTTTTTGTGTAAAATGGCTTTTTCTTGCTAACTGTAAATTTTTTTGAAAATCTTTGAATGGGGATCAAAATTTCATAAAAAATTATGGATAGTCTCCTAAGACCATTTTCGTGTAGCTGCAACGGATAAGGTACTTCCCCTTACTGCCCCGCTGAAAGTTTCCACCCTGTATATACGAGTCGAATTGAGTAACCTCCTCCTTTTTTGAAGTCGGTTAAAAATGCAAAAAAACTAATTCGAAAAAAGTGTTACTTGTGGGGTTTTAACCCTCACCGATTTACTTGTCTCTTTTGTTAAGCTGTGTCTGTAGTTTTGATGAAGCCTCCTCAGTTTCAGTCGGGTCCGCCGTGTATATCGAGAAAAGGACCGGGCCTAATACGGAACTGAAGCAGTGATGTCATAAAGACACGAGAAATCCTAATCATACTTTACCTGGAATCTTCTATGATCCAAGTGTGAGTTTAAGATCATGTGGAATAAGTTTGGTAACACAGTATTGAGTTTGTACAGTCAACAGCAAAAGTAGATGATGTTTACTAGATTACTAAATTAAGTTTCGATAGTGTCGGTAAGTCGGTATTTTCTATACAGGGTTACTGGAAACTCGACAACTTCCTTGAAGGAGGTGATAGGCGGCCTAAAATGTGACAAATTTAACCCCATTAGTTTTAGTGTTACCTCAGCTGTGTTAAGATGTCAGCTACAAATTAAAATAAAAACGAATCCATCCATCAATAAGTTTTTTTTTAATTTGAAGTTAGTGCTAAAATTTGGAAAAATTTAAAAAAACAAAATTTTTTATTATTTCGAAAACCACTAGTTTTCGGCCATACATATGTGGTTAATTTTGTCACATTTTAGGCCGCCTATCACCTCATGCAAGGAAGTTGTCGAGTTTCCAGTAACCCTGTATAACTACAGTCAAAGTATCCAGGTACTAGTAGACACTCGAAAGTTTTTCGATATGCGTTTTGATTTTCATACTGATTTATATTTTAAGACTTGACCAATCATCAGTTACCTTTGCTGTTGAATGTACAACAGTTCTTTGTGCCACACTCTGTCGAAGGCCTGTTGGATATCTATGAATCATCATCATCATCATCATCTCAGCCAAAGACGTCCACTGCTGGACAAAGGTCCCAAGGATATGAGGGGTATTTGCCGTAATCGCCACGCTTGGCAGGCGGTTTGGCGATCGCAGTAGGTTGAGGGTAACCTCAGAGAGATGCTGCTGCCCATCCTCTGGAAAGGTTTCTTAGTCGGCTTTTAAGACACCCACAGGAAGAGATGGGGTGGTGCAATTCTTTATCCCCGGCACCACACAGGGGAATCTATGAATACCGCAAAGCAATACTCTTTTTTCTCTAGCAATTGTTTTATCTTGTATACCACTTTAAGGACCGGCTCTACCGTTGCCTGTTACTCCCGAAAACCAAACTGATGATCAGGTATGATCTTATTTGCTTCTAAGAGTGGTTTTAATCTATGAAGGAGGATTTTTTCGAATACCTTAGATATTGTAGGAAGGAAACTTATAGGTCTATATGAGCTTGGTTCTGTAGGTGGTTTCCCAGGTTTCGCAATCATACATATTTGTGAGATTTTCCACATCTTAGGATAATATTGTATTCTAAATATGGCGTTGAATAGCATAGTCAGGAAAACCAATACTTTTTAGGGCTTGCTTCAAAACGTCGGCCGTTATGAGTTATGAGGTCGAATCCAGGTGCTTTTTTATTTTCCAAGTACTTAATCGACTGTGCCAGCTCTCTAGTTTTAGGGGAGGGGATAACTGTTGATCACTATTGATCATTATATCAACTTCCTCTTCAAAGTCGGTCATATAGTGATTTTCCATAGAGAGTAGTGGTCTTTTTTATATGAGCTGAAAGTGTTGATAGCTCTTTGGAAGTTTGTGTTCTGATTTTCCCTGATTAGCTCTTTTAGTTCTCTAGAGACTGTGTCGTATTTAGTTCTATCTGAATCAGATCTGCTTGAATGTAATTGTCTTCGCAGTTTCCGTTTTTCTTGCAGTTTATTGCGTATATCTAATGGTATATTATTAGTGTGAGTGGGATATTTTAAAGTTAGGGTAGCACGCCACGCAGCAACTTGTATGAAGTTTGTGATGTAGAAAGTTGCCCCATCTATATCTTCTTCTGTTTATAGTTTTACTTTTAACTCTTGCTTATTACTTAAAATTTATGAATATTTTCGTAAATTTAATTCTGTACGCACAAATCAAAAGCTACTCGTGTATGTTTATTCTACAGTCGCACATACTATGGCTTTAGAGATACACGATTCTGTAAAACGTTACACTAGCAGGAAATGCAATATCTCGAAAACCTAAAGAAGCACATATTTTATTTCGGCGCACATTTTTGCACAAATGTAAGCTCTCTGCCCATGCACAATTTTTCTCTCTTCGATCATTCGTTTAGAATTTTCCTGCTAGAACAACGTTACTGCAGCAGGAATCGTTTTTTTCGTTTTTCCCGAAAATGATAACATGCACAAATTTTTTATGCGGCGCACATGCACATCAGATTACGCACTAATTATACGTTCCACTTATAACACTCTAGGAGCTACTTACCTGCTGCGGTAACGTACACGTAGCTTGCAACCAATCCTCCTGGAATTCACTATGAAGATAGTGTTTTATATTTTTCTTTATAATAACTGCAGTCCCTCTATGTGGTGTAGTATCGGGGTGATTAGTACAGTAGACGCAATAGTTATCCATATTAAAATTAATATCCACTTTATACTATATTTTTAGTACTATTTTAAGTTCTTATTTGTTTGTCGTCAAACCATGATGTTCCAGGTTGCAATACCTACGTAATGAGAACATTACGGAAGTTTACTGAGTGATGAGCATCATGATGAGGTTCATTATTGTGCTAAGCTGTGTTACGAGTTCGTCAATCCTGCCCGTTTGTTTTATTAAAAGCGCTTCTAATAGTTTAGGTATTTGTTCTTGGGTAGTGTGGCCCGATTACTCCTCCAGCGTGAACAGCGCACCATGCAGTCACTTTGAGCGGGTGTAATGGCTCTTCACTCGTGGATTTTCGGTGCCGCAGAAGCGATAGTTTTGCTTGTTCACGTACCCGCTGAGGTGGAAATGAGCCTCATCGCTCATTATGATTTTGGTCGAAAAATCGTCTACTTCGTCCTCGAGATTGCGGACGGCTTGGGCGTAGGTTACACGCGTTTGGCGGTCGACAGGCAGCAGCACGCACGGACTGGACTTTGTACGGGAACATGCGCAGGTCTTTGACCAAAATTCACCTTTGGGACGACCGGCTGATGGCTGATTCGATGTCTGGTCGATGTTTCCGGCGACAGCTCGACATCCTCGGCAACAGCGACGATATTCTCGGCAGAACGGGCGCTCCGGGGCCGGCCACTCTTGGCAACGTCTCGTGTGGTCCCATACTCTTCAAGGTTGGTGGCCAAACGGCGCAGTGTTTGCGTCGGTGTCGAACGACCGGGGAATCGGCGACGGAATTCGCGCTGCGCCAACACTACAGACGAATTGTTACGCAAAAAAATAGACACAATTATTCCGCGTTCTTGGGAATATCGCTCCATGGCTTGTTCACTTGTATTCTACATCTGTCTAGTCCACAAATGTCAAAACAGATTTGACATTGGCCGCCATTTGCAAAAATAAGAGCATCTTCCAATAGGGTGATTTCTTTTGACCCACCTTGTACTTTGTCATTGTCTTTATTGTGTGTTCTCGGTGGCTGTCTATAGTCGTCCTTATCTCTTATGTATGTCTTCTGTGTTTCTGTAAGGTCTATGATTTCTTGATTGTTTATAGTATTCTTAGCACGGCTTATTTTGATAACTCCACTGTATAACTCGCGGCTCCCTGTTTCACTTAGGTGTCGCAAGTTTGATTGGGTATGTGTATGTCTAGGATTTTCGATGGGCTGTGGTTGTCGTGTTCGTATGAATATTAATTAATTAATAATAATAAATTGACTGTTAGTCGCTACGTAGTTTCTTGGTGTTTCTAGAATAGTTCTTGTTGTCGGGTATAATTTGTGTTCTTTCCATTTTGCTTTCTTGCTAGTATTTGCTTGTATACCTCATCCTCATCCGTCCTGTCTTTTGTAACTTGCAGGGTGACTTCCTGAGCACAAGGTGCACACAGCAGGGGTGTTATCGTCTATAGTTTACATAGTAGTTTTGTTTGCCCAGCACATTTGACACACCTACATGGCCTCATACAATTATTTTTGCTATGTCCATATTGTTGGCATCTTTTACATTGTACGACAGTCGTTTTCCTTATTGGGTCTTCTATTGTTACTATTTAATTGTAGATAGCTTTAAATTTCTTTGACTCTTTTGTTCTTGTTATGGGGTGCTTTATTGTCGAAGAGTGTGTTTAAGGGCTCTTTGGTTCCTGGCTTGCGTGCTGTCACTATTTCTCCTTGTACGCTATTTCCGGTATTCTCAATTACCTCAATGATGGCATTCTTTGGTGTACTGAAATGCAGGTGTTTGATAACAATACGATATATTTTTTATCTTTGGGAGTAAAAGTGTGGCCTGTCAGTCCTTTACTTCTGATGTGCTCTATCAGTGTCTTGTATTTGTCGACAGTACTGGAAGATATGATAAGTTGATTTCTTGATACCACCTTGTAAGAGTAGGCATTTTTGTCTAAGACTTCATCTATTAATTGTGATAATTCCTCAAGATCGTCGACACATTAAAGTATTATTGACGGTGGTTTAGGTATTTAGGAGCAGAAGCAGACTCTGCTTCTTCTACATTTAATAACGAGAAACTGTTGCTTGTTTCCACTCCCGGAGCAGTGCTTTGCTCAGAGTTGTCCATAACATTGTGCTTGTTAGATACTTGTTCCATTCTCTGTGTTCTTTTAGCTTGGTTCAGTTTTTGTTCGTCCAATGAAGGAGTTCTTTTTTGGTTTGACATTCGTTGCCATGGTGCTAATGGGTTGAGGTTCATGGCTTCTTCATTATTTACATTAGGTATAAAAAGTAAATCGTCAGTCTGTTTTTGACTCAGACTATTGGTGTCACTAAGGGATGCTGAGTCTGTTAAATAATACTTGTTGCGTCATAGTTTTATTTGGCTTTTCCGTTATGATTTCCTTAGGTAGCAATCCTTTCCCCCCCCCTACCTTCCCGCCTCTCCCCCAGAATACTTGGGACAGCTTGAGCTATGCTCAGGAAGGGATTCTTCGGCGTCACCGGTACCCTCCTGGGGTAGTTTTTCTTTAAGTCTTGCTTTCATAATAAGGTGTTATTTTTTCAATCAGGGTTGTCTTCCCCTTGCCAGGTTGTTCGGTTATAGCGCCGAATACTCGCTTTTGTGCTTCATACTTAGCTATCGCGGTCACTAGGTAGATGTAATGTGCGGGGCTCGTTACAGACCGCAATATTGCCCAGAGAGGACGACCCACAAAGACAAAGGTTTGTGGGCTCATCTGTATACCGCGGCGGCAGTACAGATGGCGTGGACGGGACGTGTATGAAGCACTTGTTGATGCGCGCCGATAGCCTAGGTCCGCACAGCCTAGACTTAGTATTTCATAGATACATGTCCCCCGGCAGAAAGCATGCACCACTAAGGCCAATTTTTTATTTGAAAATAATCATCAATATTAATTAGATTTTCACTCTAAAGGGTCATTGCTTTCTTTGACACTCAACTTCAGCATAGACTGCATCTCTTTTTTTGTAAATGTGTTTGAAAATTCATGGTGATCTAGAAACTCCCAATTATCTAATGATTTATGAGCATTACATACTCTTGCATTCTCAGTCACAAATATTTTTTGCGTCGACAAAATTCGTTTCCGAAGAAAAATAGGCACTAGTAACCTTTCTGTGTTACTACACGAGGGCACAAAACAATGGTGACTGGAGTTAGTGGTATGAGTAAACTCATCAAGGTCCATCGTAGACATAGTCGGTGTCGGTCGGTTGTGGACATTGTCCATGTCATCCACTTGTTCAATTCTTCTCACATTTAGTGACCAGCAGTGAGTGCACAGAAGATTCCCAGATAACTGAAAAAAAATTATTTTATTTAAAGCATGAATAAGCAACAAAATAGAATCTCAGCTATCTTTAAACATAATAAAGAAGGAATAATTAATAGCCTACTAGTTAATTAGATCACACCTAACAATACCACAATTACACTAACAAACACACACAGGCACTATGGAAAAGATACGAGTTGACTGGGCTTGATGAACACTACAGGGAATACAGAAAATTTAACAACAAATTAATAAACCAAAACAGAACAGCTCGTATATTATATGAAAAAAACATACTGCATGCTGGGCCTAAAAAATTTTACTCTTACATTCGGCAACAAATACATTCAAGGGTTACCATTCCTAATGTCCTGCTCAACAAACAAGGCCACATCGTGACACAGCCCCTTGATATAGCTGAAGTATTTGCGGATCAGTTCGCGAGTGTCTTCGAAATAGAACCACAAAGCCAAGTACCAATTTTAGACCCGCTTCTTCGAGTTGGGGACTCCATTGAAGAAATACTTTTTACCAAAGACAAAATCCAGCAAGTCATAAAAGAAATGAAAACGGATTCTTCACCAGGACCTGATGACATCCCTGTAGCAATATTAAAGAAATGTGACCTCACTAACTACCTAGCAATAATAATGCAGACGTCATATGAGACGGGAACCCCACCTCATTTGTGGAAAACGGCAATGGTGACGCCCATCTTTAAAAAAGGAAGTAAATTAGAAGCTTCTAACTATAGACCTATAAGCTTAACTAGTGTGGTTTGCAAGGCCATGGAAAAAATTATAGTTAAGCATATTCGGAATTTCTTCACCAACCATCAAGTCATTGCTGAAGTGCAGCATGGTTTTTGCCCGCATCGCTCTACGGTATCCAACTTGTTGTCATGTCTGTCATTGTGGACAAAACACTTTAATGAGAAAGAGCCTATCGACGTTATCTACCTAGACTATGAAAAAGCTTTTGATAAAGTCCCTACGAGAAGACTTCTCCAAAAACTAGAACATGTGGGAATACGTGGGAAACTACTAACCTGGATCGAGGCTTTCCTACAACAAAGAACCTTACAAGTGAGAGTAGGTGAAACGATGTCACACCGCCGAGAGGTACGCAATGGTATGCCGCAAGGCTCGGTCCTCGGGCCCGTGTTGTATATAATATACACTTTTGATCTGCCGCACTGCCTTCAAAGTAACGTCAGCATCTTTGCTGACGACACTAAAATATTTGCCAACCCGTTGATAGATTACGACCGCCTTCAAGACGACCTTAACACAATTGTAAACTGGTCGAAGGACTGGCTCATAAATCTCAATGCCTCGAAGTGTACTGTTTTGCACATAGGCAGTCGAAATCCCCGTCTGTCTTATAAATTGGGTGATGCACAACTAATGGAGACCAAGGTGCAAACAGACCTGGGAGTAAAGATTACAGAGGACCTGAAGTGGGAAGAGCATATAACTTTGATTAGCAAGAAAGCTAAAAGTCTTATCTACCTCATAAGGAAAGCCTTTGGAGTCATAACACCAGAAATGATGCTTCAAATTCACAAAACTTTTATAAGACCCATCTTAGAGTACGCATTTCAGGTCTGGAGCCCCTATTTTGTTAAGGACATTGAACTCTTAGAAAAGGTACAGCGCAGCTTCACTAAAATACCACGACTACTAAAACGGCGATCATATGAGGAGCGATTAGAAGTACTGAAACTCACGACTCTAAAGGATCGCAGAGACCGTGGAGATCTGATTGAGACATTTAAGATTTTAAACAGACATTATGATCTTCAGAACTGGGACAAATTATTTATCCGAAACGACAACACCCATCTAAGAGGCCACCACTTTAAATTATGTACCAGTTTCTCAAATAACAACCCTCACAAATATTTTCTTAGCAATCGTGTTGTGAGTGCGTGGAACAAGCTCCCGGAAGAAGTGGTCTCAGCCCAAAACTTGAACCAATTTAAAAACAGACTCGACAAATATATTCTCAATAAATTAAAGTAAAAGATAATATGTTAACTAGTGGTGTATATAGCAAAATACAGGCACTTATCAGTTGTTTCAACTGCCTGCCTGATAATTTATAATAATAATAATAATAATAATAATAATAATAATAATAATAATAATAATAATAATAAACATTTTGATTAAAATTTAAAAGCAATAATTAAAAAAAAAAAAATCTACACTCAAACCAATTATCTAGCCCAAGAGAAGCTTTGTTATGAAACCCGTTATACGGTTACTAGACAATGGATAAACATACTTAAAATACTTAAATACATAAAAAAATAATATTATTAGCAATCTTAATTACATTGAATTTATTTATGAATGTAGTTGTTTCCTAATAGTAAAATATACTCATGAATATAATAATAACTGAATTAGTAGTTACTAATTAACAACATGACTGTGGTAAAACAAGCTTTTATAGTACCTATGTATGCTGGCCTAGCTTTATTATTAGTAATGTAGGAATTAGTGCATAAAAATACATTGATATCATGTGCAGTGGAGTATTTTGATGATGATGATGATGATGATGATGATGATGATGATGATGATGATGATGATGATGATGATGATGATGTGCAAAATAATAATATTCATCAATGTCCTACATAAAGAAAAGAAATTACCTCACGCGGAGAAATTCTTGCTGTCAATTCATCTCTTTCAGGCCCACTAGGCACAGTATGTGTTTGTCTTCGAAACAATGACATGCCACATAATGCGCAAGAGACATTATGATGACGATGTGCAGAAACTGCATTTTCACCCACTTCATCAATCATTTGAGCTCTTTGCACAATTCTACGTGCAGCTACCCAGCATGAATAGCAGACACGACCCTGTGGTGGAATCTGCCAAAAAATTAAATTGTTTATGCATTTTGCAAACATAAGCAAATGATATGTCTTATATTAATAATTATAAGTTTGTCACCTCTCTGGGAAAAATTCTTGAGATTATTAGATCCCGCTCTGGTCCCTCTGGCAAAGATTGTCTTCTTGTACAAGCCAGAGAACATAAGCACCATACGCAGGTATTTGCATTAATTGCAGAAGTAGCACTGCTCTCAGGAGGCATCTCAACATCTTGTTGCTGCAGAGTTCGCCTGACTCTTAACCAACATCTATAGCATACTAAGCTACCAGCAGATACCTAAAAAGAAACTCACACATAAGTATGCAATTCTCTATAATTAAAAAAGACTTTTATCATGAAAAACAAAGAATATTTACATTTCGCGGTGAAATCATTTCAGCAATAAATTGTCTTTCACTTTCTGGGAGGTGGTGAGTACGCCTCCTGTATAGTGAACTTTGACACCACACACAAACATTTAGATCATGAAGATGCTGCAGCTTGTATTCATCTTGTACAGAAATGCCACCAGGAGCTGCAGATATTGTTTGCATAATGTTTCCAAAACAATCTTCACACATGGTGTCACCTTCATCCACCTTGGAAAAGAACAAGTGTTATATATTTATTTTACATGAAAAATAAACCTTGTTTTTAATAAACAGATCAATCATTCTTGCTCACCTCATGGCCAAGTGCATTTTCAATTGTAGAAATGATTTCAGGGCCCATATCACCACACTGATAACATTGGCAATCATGTTTATCAGAAGAACACAAGATACAGAGCACCATTGTGGTTTCTAGAACAATAATAAAGTGAGTGAGTTACTATGCTAACAAATGTGGTGTGTAAACAAGTAAATAAAATACTAATAATCAAAATTCTACCGTAATGAATTGGTAATACCGGCCACTTTTGTCCACTTTTTTAAAAATTTTGTTGATTTTCTCAAAATTAAATGATTTGAACTGAGATAAAATTTTTGTTAACTACTTTTTAAGTTAAAGACAAGGATCTAGATTCTAAACATTGAGTTAACCTAGTCGTTCATAACTACCGGGCATTCCGTATACAAACAAGTAGGTACCTACTTTTTTTTTTTTTTTATTAGTGGCGTTCACATCTCTTGATGTTGAGATGTATTTTGCCAACTACAACTTTTATTGGTCATTTCGTTCGGAGAATGTTCGGTTAAAATAATTTTGTTTGGTTTACTTTGCATCGCGTCGCGACCGCGAGCGCGCAGCCGGCGGGCGGGTGTTGCCAACTCGGATTTAAAAAAAGGCGTAGGCCAGTTTAGAAAATTACGTAGATGGCCTGTTTTCACTTTGATTAGTGCGAGTGCTGGGCCTCGATCGCGGTAAATTACAAAAGCTGGGAACGACATTACCAAAACCAAACCTCGACCAAAAACGTCACGTTCAACACATTTCGTATCGCGCTAAATACTTTAACGACAATGATTTGGTAAATACGTTGGCGCAACGATCGATCTTTGGAGCTAACGAGCGATCGAAGTTTTCCATTTAAATCCGTATCGCGGTAGGTTTTGACAGCGGTGACGACCAAATGTGATGTGACGACCAAATGTTTTTAAGCTTCACAGTCTCGCTCACCGCCGCACAGTTGCCTGCTTGTCGGTCTTTTACAGGCTATACTTCGGAGAGTGTGCTATTGAGCTGCATGAGCTCATTCCACCATCCCCATTTTACCATCGAGAATCCAGACGTACGGCTGGCTACCACCCTTACCTGGTTGATATTCCACTTCTGCGCACTAAGCGTTTTGCTTCTACATTTATAATGCGTACAGCCAAAGAGTGGAATTCCCTGCCGGCGTCTGTGTTCCCGAGTGCATATAACCCTAAAGTTTTTAAAGCCCGAGTGAATAGGCTATTTCTGGGCAAGCTTGTCCCATCGTCGGCCTCTTCTTAGCCCTAGGGATTAGAATGAGGCCAAGAGCAAGTCCATCTCACAATAAAAAAAAAAATAAAAAAAAATGTGTGACGCTGGGAACCTATTTAACGCTGTCAAATGAACGTTTTTGAAAAAGTTCCTCTAGAGCTACTTTTCCATTGGCATTATCGTTGCGTAAGGCTAAAGTAAAGCTTTCTTTACTTTAGCCTTACTTGCTCTAAGTTGCGTCTTCTTTTCAACACTATTAATAAATATTATTACTAACTCTTTGGTCGAATGACACTTGGAATGGTTTATATACTATAACTTAAAATTTGCCATGAGGTTTTTAACTATTGTAGGTACCAGAGTGAAGATGTTTTTTAGTTGTTAATTAGGTAAATAAATAAATTGTAGTCTGCTATGCTAATATCAATGACTGGAGTCGGCAAATTGCTAAAGATAATTGTTTGAAGTGTGCATAATAAGACTATAGTATCATTAGAAATTTTAGCAAGCCAATTTACGGTCAGAGTGTCGTACATTTTAAATTTATGTTTACTTATATGTTGTTTACACATGCTTTTCATATTTAAGTACATATTGTGTACGGACTTAGAATGAACTTTTAGCATCCGATGGCATTATACACGACCTCTGTGGTGGGTGTTCCCACCAGTCGGCCAAAGATCTATATGCCTATATGCTCCAGTTTTGATTCCCAGGTGCAGGTACATATTAACCTTTTCACCGCCCAACTATCCTGCACGCAATGTCCCGCTGTACGCCAACGTATAAATGTATTTTAATAAACTAGGTACAAAGAAGAACTTCTATAGAAGTTGTTGGCGGTAAAAAGGTTAATGAGGAGCTCGATGGCGCAGTGGTTATCGCGCCCGTTCTGCAAGGGCCAAGGTTTATCAGTTTTGCTACTATTAACCAAATCCGTTATTTACGACTAAGCAAATCTGTTATAAATAGCTACCTACACGAATGGATTTGATAACAAAACATTTAAGCGACTCTCGCAAAGGCCTGTCATCGGATGGGTGACCCACAGTTTATCATCTCGAGCTCTTCCATGCTTCGGAAGGTGCCTTCCGACGTGCGTAAAGCCGTAAGTCCCAGCTGCTTTAGCAGTCGTGAACAACAACCAATCCGCAGTAGTGCCCGCGTGGTGGTTTACGACCCTGTTCTCCCTATCCATTTATAGGAAAGGCTCGTGCCCCAGCTGATAATTACGCCAATATTAATGACTAGTCGGCAAATTACTGAATATAATTTTCGTTTCATTGCTTGTTGCTAATTCGCAAAATGCCTAGTTGCTTTTTATATCCAGGTACATCTGTTTGTCCTTAGGAGTGTTGGGATGAACTTTTAGCATCATCCCACAGGCCAGACAAAGATATATGTACCAGTTTTGATTCCCAATAGATATACATATTAATGTGCTGAGTTTGGTTGGAAATAGGGCTAGTCTTAAGTCTGCTTGGCTAACTACCACCAACTTATCTGTCTGTCACCATAATAACAACATTGGTAGCATTATTGTTTCCAAACAAAAGAAGAGCTGCTAGTTCTTTCAATGCGCAGTGCGCTTAAACCATCCATCACTTCATATTATTATCATCACTTACCAATAAGTGAGAGAAAAGCAAAGCGCTTTCTCATTTGAATAACATATAGAATTAGGTACCTATATTAAAATAAAAATATTTTATAAAATTCACCTACTTATGTTTCTGATACTAAAAGCTTCATTACTATTGTCAGCAACTTAACAATGTTTTAAAATTATTATTTTTTGGATTAAAAATACCATTTATTGTGAAGTGTAAAGTGTTTTATTATTTTATAGCCTCAATATTAAAATTAATTATTACAGCCTTCACGTACCTCAGGTCCACATTCCTAAATGGTCTACTTGCCTGAATGGTCCACTTTCTCAGACTATTTTCCCAAACTGTCTACAAAGCTGTAGAATTATTAATTTGTGAAATATAATATTTGTAAAGCATGTTTGTTTGTTGTACCCATAAAGTACAGTAAAGTCCCATAAAACCAATAGGTATATTTTCAGTTTGACTGTGGGAACAACAGTCTATAATAATAACATAACATAAGGTAAGGAATTAATTGTTTAAATTATCTTATGAGGCACAACAAATCTAATATTCTGCAGCAGACTATTTAAATATTTGTCAGATGACATCTCATATTATGGTCACTTACAACTAAGTTGGGAAATATCAGAAATTAACTGTGGTGTTGAAGTAGCTAGAGACAAATAAGGTGAATGAATGATTATTAATTTAGTCACATTTACATTTAATAAATATAATTTTTTTATTTGACATTCTAAAGCCAATGGAAATAAAATAATGACAGTTAATATTTATTTAATTTGCCGAGCATACAATTTACATTCAAACTAAATTGATATCTGATACAGCCTTCTGCTTCTATCTAAGAACACTTTATGCTTCCTTGTCCTACCAGCTTCAACTCAGCATTCACAATATAATCTTCGGCACCGCAGAAATCAGGGAGTATCCAATGTAAGATCAATAATAATTATGCATTATACTAGCTTGTCTTCAATAGATGTTTATTTCACCAACTTAACTTTAGCTGTTCCCGGTGGTGTACTATGAGAGTAGATAAATATACGATAATATCTATGCCTGCAACAGTAAGGTACCACGTCGACTTTGATAATCCATTTCTTTGTTCAATTAGAATATTTTATTCATCATCAAACTTATGGGGTAAGGGGGTGAGACTGTTTTCATCACTGCATTTTCGCATTCCACACCTTTGATTCAAACACTGGGTGGCTTAGTCCTTGCTCTTTTACATCTTCCATTACCTACCTACTTTCTGTGGCTGTGATGTTTTCAGTCTAAGGATTTTGTTTGGGTTTATTTTCAATTTAATTTTTTTGTTCAGTTTACATTGCTATGATTTAGTGAGTATTTGAGAGCCAAGCAATGCGAACCGTGTACCTAATTAATTTCACTATTTTCACTATTGTTTTGTAGTGTTGTGTAGTACGCGTACTAAGTACTAATAGGTAACGATACTCGGCACTGTACGAAAAGAAACGTTACCGAACGCAAGCTCTTAATCGGACAGTCGGACTATTAGTACACCGTCTCCCGCTAGTCGCTACACTGGACTCGAGTACTTAATGTTGCTTGTCCGAATTACTCCGAATGTCCGAGAGCGAAGGAACAAACGTACTGTATGTATGTACGAGAAAGCGAGATATTTGTTGCAATCGCTATCGAATACACACACATTATGCGAGATAGCAAATCAATCGCTTACGCCGACCGTGCGTTTTATTAATAGAAAATCTTGCTCAGCTGTATTTAGCACTAAGATTACTGAAATTGTCCAAAAACCAGCTAGTGTGTAGTGTGAGCTTAGAATAATAATTATTATTAATCTAAGAGTGTGAGCGAGTGATCGCGCTTTGTTAAAGCGCCCTGACGTAATTGAGTATTTGAGTCTGTGCGTAATAACGTCTAATATTTATTGAATAGCTTTACCCAGTTCAAACATACACTTAAATAATTTTAAAATAATTTTAAAAAAGTGGCTACTTTTGGCAAAAAAAAGTTTTAAAGCTATTTAGTTGGCTGATAAGATAACAGTGCCAAAATAGATTAAAACAGCAGTGAGTCTATAGAGGATAGCGCACTGACCTCTGTCATACTGTCGAATATTTTCATAGTTTCTACTTGTAATTTTGCATAAGACCATCATTTTGCGTGTTTAAAACAATGTGGCGGTGTTTTCAACATTCTTAATCGAGTATCGATTACAAATATCACACCTAGTATTTTTAATACTCGTGGCAAGCACTAAACGATTCAACTTTGAGGAAAATTCACTAACGCTAACACTACGACTTTGGTTTAATCGTTGGGAAAATTTTGCGCTATACCATTTTTGACATCGGCTAAACCAAAACCGAACCAAAACTTAATCGTTAACGTTTGAACGTTTGAGTCAGTTTGAGATGTTGGCAAATAGCGCGATCGAGGCCCAGGTGATTAGTAATTGCGAGTGTTTAGTGCAGGTGTGTAGTGCAAGAAGTGTCCAATTTTGTCAAGTGGCTGTGTTTAGTAAATTCAGTTGTTAGCGTCGATATAGATAAATTTTAATGATAATTATAATTTTAACAATAATTGATTTCATTACGTAAGCAAAGCGACCATGTTGCTAGAGTATCGGAATGTAGAATTCCCAATCCCATTATTGGTGGCTAAAAAATATAAAAGAATATAAAAATATAATACTGTTATATTTTATAATATTATTAATATTAACTGTTATTGTGGTATGGTATCGATATTCAAAATGAGTAAAATAATATTTTTGTTTGAATTTAATGTACGTAAGTATTTATGTAAGAAGGTATTATGTATGTGGGCTTGGATTTAGAGTATTTATGCGCGAATGTGTATAAAACGAGGTGGCTACGTTATTGTAAAAAAAAACAGAGATTCTATTGCACATATTACTTTTGTGAGGAAACATACAGTTTTCTAGTCTTCATAAAAATATTTTTGAATAATCACAATACATACGATTTTGACGTATTAACATTTATAGATTACAAAGATGAGACAATTCTTCATTCAAAAACTTGTCAAAAATTTAAGACAGTTGAAATCATGTAGAAATAATTTTGATTTTTTGTGCATTTAAGCGGAAAAGTGCTTTTTGACTATTTTATGACGAATTTACTATTTTAAATTAACAAATAATACGTTGCGTACTTTATGATTTATATTTTTTGTGACCTACTTAGAGATATTTCTAACCATTATCTAAATATGAGTAGACTTATGAATGAGATAGAACTGTGAATACAAGGAACAAATAATTGGTTACATAGCAGGTTGCGTAGTCAGATGTATTGTATACGCAGACGAATGAAAGTGCATTGCCTGCATCGAATCCATGAAATCAAATGAATAATTAAGGTTCCACAAATTGGTCGATTTGCGGGATGAAGGTCTAATTTATGTCTCTCATGATGTGTATTCAGTCTACAGAAGCGCTGAAGTAGTCATAATTATTTTTTTAAAAAGACCGCGAATATCTTTAACGACATATCAAAAAATCCTGTCAAAAATAATGAGCAATTTTGTTGGCTGTAGGGTGATCTACTTCCAATCCCAGGTACCAGCTGATCATGAATGCGGTCTTCTACATCAAGTGCACCTAATAAGGCTGGTGGTGGAAAAATATTTATAAAATATTATGAAATTAGAGAACATGGAAAATGATGTAACGTCAAAACGACAGTTATTTAAAAAACAAATACAAAGAGAAGGCCATTAATTGTTTTGCTTATAATTAAAAAAATATATTTAAAAAACGATTTTGATTATTAAATGTAAATCATCCTGCCTGTCGTTCCTCTTTCAACCCTATATATACTATACAAACATATCACAAGCACGCAGGCTTCCATTAACGCATAATTTTATTGTACTCGCTCTGGCTTTCAATCATCCATCAATTCTAAACACACCAGCTACTTTGATGCGTTATACCTACAAATACCTGATTTAAAAGTTATGTTATGTTATGAATTATGATGAATAATTTGCTGTGTTGAGTTGGTACATACTTTCCTAGTAGTTGTCGGTAACAATTACCAACTCCAAACACCGTAAACACAAATAAAATCTATCAACGAAGCCATTTAAAAACTACTATTTTCATTTTAAAATTGTATTGTGCCATTAGTTGTTCTGTGATTGTGCATAAATATTTTTTCCCTACATTATCGGGAATTACGTATTCACTAGCAACCTTTCGCGCACACTGACACCCGTTCAGCGCTAGTGTCATACGCGGCTGTCACGCACACTTCGAAACATAAACTGGCTGCTTTGAGCGAAGCGTTTGTACCGCGACGCTCCGTCTAGACATGTATATAGTCAAAGGAGGCAGGCTGCGAGTGAGGGGAAAGGGAGGGCGCGCGGGACGTGGCTACTCGCAGTCCACTCGCAAAAAAATAGAACCCGCGTCTAATCACTTTACTACGCAGGTTACTAATCACTCGCACTAATCAATCGCTGTCCACACGAGTTTACTCTTAATCACTAAGCACCTGCACTCGTCACCTGCACTAATCACTTATCAAAGTGAAAACAGGCCTTCAAGTAAAATTGGCTTGTGAAAAGTTCGTAGATCTACGTATTTTTTATTTATTTATTAAAATAATTTTTTTTTTGGGTGAAACTGAATAAAAAAAATGTTGTTTTTAACTTTTTTTTAATTTATTCAATAACATCAGACAAATTAAATTTATACATATTTTTACTAAAAAGTTTGATGTGTTCCTGTGTAGGCTCAGGGTTTGAGCAATAAGATGAAAAATATCGAACTCAAACAAACAAACCACTCCTTCAAAATCTTAGTTTGAAATATTTTATTTTTTGAAGTGAAAACTTCTTTAGCGGCGTAGTACACTTTTTTGTAATGGGTAAAAAATGGTGAACATGTGAACTGAGGGCCCACCTCACAGAATGCTGATTTGCCTACCTAGAGCTATTGTGACGGAGATATGAAACCTTATTTTAAAAATTAAGGTGTCCTGCCTGAAATAAATAAATATAATCATGGTCACCCTACGTCGATTACAATGGAAAACATAATTATGTAATTTTCTCTAAAACTATTGAAGTAATGGTGTTAATTGGTAAATGAGGCATTTGGCATGACTAAATACCATAGAATCTCTGTTTTATTTATATTTTCATGCAAGATTCACGTTGATTTTAGAAGTTTAGTTGTGGTCCCTCAGTTCACCCATTGTCAAATAAATATTTGCTTATATCTTCGTCCCAATTATCTTTTTTAGTTGTTTTATGTATTTGTAGCTGTCACATAAGTTGTCACATTGGTTTGGAATAGTCATCTTTTCGGTACATTCATGCGATTACGCAGAAAATACGATTTTTTGATCTTTTAACCTCAAAATCCATGTGGACTGAGGGCCCACCGAAATTGATCCATCCTTCTTCCAGGAATCCGGTACAATGAATTTAAAGGCTAAAATAAGGTTTCATATCTCCGTCACAATAGCTCTAGGTAGGCAAATCAGCATTCTGTGAGGTGGGCCCTCAGTTCACATAGGGCTGCCATCCGTCCGGGTTTCCCCGGTTTTGTCCTAGTTTGGAGGGCGTCCGGGGAGCGTCCGGGCGGGGTTTCTAAAAAGTGACCGGGTGGAACCCGGGCACTTTTTATGTCAGGGGAAATCCAATTAACTTGATAGAATATATCCGCGCACTCGTGAGTCTCGTGACGTGACGTGACCTCCCTAGTCGATTAAGTTGATTTTCTATAAAACTATATTGTAAATTATCATTACACCGTAAAAATTACAATGTGGAATAAATAAAATAAACTTAACTAAAACTATTACTAAACTAAAATATGGCGTCAAAAAATTCCTCCGCGTCGCTGTCGACTGGTAATGTACCCAAGAGACTGGCGGCATTGCCTCGTTGTATGGCAATGCTTAGCCTCTGGCCAAGGTAAAAGCCAGCCTTTGGGTCATGGGAAGAGTCAACCAGCCGTTTGGAGATGTCATTATAAACAAAAATATGCCATGTTTTTATTTTATTGTAATTTTTTTGCGATTGAGTCCGGGGTAATATCTTTATTTCACCCAAATGTCCTGGGTTTTTGAAGTGTTTGTCCTGGGTCCGTAATTTAGCTGATGGCAGCCCTAAGTTCACATGTTCACAAAAAATGTTAGTGTTAATGCGTCAGGACACGTGGCCTGATCGAAAATTCGTAAGACGGATGACAGCCGGCGCGGCGTAGGAGAGGAAGTATCCCCCTCTCTTTCTACGGCGCGGCGAAAATGTATGCCTGCTGTTTCGTTTAGGCGGCGCAGGGCGCTTGCGCGAATGTTCGAGTGCTTTTTAATGTAATATAAATTGTCATGTTTGTGTACGATAGCGCAATAAATAAATATTGTATTCTACCACATAAATGATAGTACTTATAAACTGATAATTGAAGCAATTCGTGCAAAATTATTCCCTAACCATTCCAAAATATCAAAAATGCACAACGTTAATATTCAAGTTTTCACTTCTGCCGGCACTCCCGGAGTGCAACCCGTCGTTTTACGAGGTTTTTAAAAGTAACGACGTATTCCACGAAGCTTAATGCTCTAAGCACGAAGCACACCCAAACGAAGCACACACGTCTTTTAAAACGGCGCGTGGTGCATCGAATATCGAGTGACGCGCGAGTCGCGCGACGACGAGACTTTTCGTGACGTTTCGTTTTGATTTGTTAGGTGTATTTTCCGATATTTTTATTTTCTTGTATAAAAAATTCCGATCATCTTTTTTCACTGTAGACAAATTTCCGAACGCCTTATTTCCCATAGACATATTTTCTGATATATTTATTTTCTTGTATAAATATTTACGAACGCCTTCTTTCCCTGTATTTTTTTTTAACATACGCAAAATTTCGTAGTCATTAATTTTACTAGGGCAAAACTTCTATTCGCTTGTATTACAATAGGTGTTTTTTAGTGGACACCCCTAAACCACTATTTAACCGCGACGACGTAGCTTTGGAACCCATAAACATTCTAATGTATCTGTCTCATTATATCTGTTTCATCTACACAAGTCGCAAGAACCATGCTGTCACTAAAATAAGACAAAGACAGATACATAGTCATGCGCTGGCGGGCTAGTGTTGCCTGCCATATGAATTTTACCCCAAAATAAGAAATATTGTTGTTGTTTCTATTGTTGTTTGTCTATTGTTTTATAAAATACATGAATTTAAATTATACTATAATTATAAAGAGGAAAAAATTGTTTAGCCATTATACTCAGGAACTACTAAATCAATTTTAATATTATTTTTTACCATTATTATTTATTAGGCTACTATTTTAACTAACATAGACTATTGAAACTATGTTAGCGGGACAGGGCGCGATGCCTTTTCTAACTTAATGCTTACTTACTGCTTGCGGTGCTGCGGCCGAAACGTAAAGCAGTACTAAGTAGGTATTTGCATGCAATGTGTGCGTTTTATCCCGTTGACATACTAGTTTTAATACAATGCAACGGGAAATTTTAAAGTTATAACATAAGCTATGTTTCATAGCATCATGTGGGTGTATTTAGTAATTTTCTTGACCTTAATTGACCTTCCTCTTAGCGCAGTGGTCCGCGCACCTGGCTACTTAGGACTACCCGCATAAACCCTCAGGGTTTTAAATATTTATTAAAAATATATGTATGTTTGTAGGAACGTATGTCAGAAGGGTGCAGGTTCAAATCCTGCTCGTGGAGTTTTTGTGTTTTTGTAACAATGATTACAAATACATTATACCTATGCCACTATGATTGCCATAATGGTAGGCATATTGATGCCAAATTAATTTAAATCGAGGCTTTCTCACGGCATGCTGTCTCTTTAGGCACCCTGCAAATATAATCATATTAAATAGGAAATAACATACGATTGATAAAATTCATTGAAAAAATATACTACAAATAAGATTGCATTCATATCTGTTGGATTGTATTATTATTTAAAATCAGAGGTTACTTCATCTATTAATTAATTGGTTTCTTCCATTAATGTGGGAAACCAAAACGACGTTTTTAATGGCAACACTGAACTTAAATTACATTATTGTTATTTTTTCAATTTTTGTATTTTTTACGTCAATATCAATACAATAACAATGTACTTACGTGTGAAAAGTAATTCCGCTTGATTTATTATCATCTGTACAAGAATGAAATATTGTTTATACTTCGACACTGGATAAATGTGCTAATCGCACGAAGTCATCAAATAAAGAAAAAGAAAAGATGGCTCTCGCAGCAGCGTCTCGCTCAAAAAGAGTAGTTATTGGTCTCGCTACGATTTAGCCAGTGTGGTTGGTTTGGTTGGGTTGCTTTTAGACCAATCGTAATAGTCTGTAAATTTTTTGACAGGCGTTATGCCCAATAGCTATCTTGAACCCTGAGCTTGAACCCACCTACTACCAATGACGTTATATATCCTTGCCTACTACAATACTACAAAGTTGTAGTTGGCAAAATACATCTCAACTACATACAACTACAAGAGATGTGAACGCCACTTTAAAAAAAAAAAAACAATGTGAAAAATTTCTGATTTATTGAATTCCTACCCTAGCACGAATTTAGTTTCCGAAAAACATAAGATAACAGTATATTAAATTATTAACGAATATTACGAACAAACTGAAAAAGTGGTCAGTGAGTGGATACAGTTCCTATTTTAATTTTTAATTAAGCTTTTCGCAATGCTCCGACCGATTTCCATGATTGGTCGGCGGATATCCGGTAAACCCAGGGAATTTGTCAGGAATAAAGTGGTTCATCCAAACTCATTGCTGAAACCGGCGGAGAAACTAAAATTGTACAACAGGGAGAACAAGGAGCTGTTTGGGCCTTTAATAGAAACTAGCAAACAAAAAAAACAGCGATCACAAAAATTGTCGGCAGGTATGTATGCACGGAATGCGAGTTGCGGCGACTGTGGGGTTTCTGTAACCTTGCGACTGCATTACAACTTTCTATTATCAGACAAATCAGGCTTCACACGCACGAGGAAATAGTTGGCTGCCGACCACCGATTGTCTTGAGTGTAAGCAGATAGCCATAGAGTAGGTACATATTTTTAGTCACCAATCTCATCCTGGATTCCTGGCTGCGTGTCGCCATACCTTCACCTTCCCGTGTAAAGTTACTTATTTACAATTCCGTTGACTTTCCCTCTCGCAGTGTAGTGCGCGTTGCGTAGTTTACAACATTGTGATTGTGTCGCGCCTTGCCAATTTAAATCATATGACGCCTGGCGCCGAGAGATTCAACGCGTGTCTTTAATTTTATCTGTGTGTTGCAGCTAAAAATAGAAGTTCACATCAAAACAACAGTGCGACTACGACAAGTGAGAATACTTCGAAATTTGAAAGTGGCAGAGACAATGCAGTGCTGACTAGTTATTTTAAATGCAACCCTCTTATCCCGGTTGAAGTTTTAAAGAGAAAAATGTGGCAAAAAAGCAGGAGTAGCCTTAGTTTGGTTGGGGTTTTGTTGAACAATGCTGTGGCTAGAGGATTTAAAACTTTTGCACCATGTAGTGCGGCGAAGAGCTCTCCTGCCCAACCGGGGTATGCAAGTGAAGACAGAATCTTACAAATTAAGCCCCACAAAAATGATTTTGCTAAGCAGTTTCCTTCCGTAACTTTGATATTAAATAAAACAATGACTGAAGACTCCCGGGCTGCTTTGGAAAAATGGAAACAAGAAAGAATTGCAGAGATGGGACTAGAAGAATTTAATAGATTCTATGAAGGTATGTTTTTTAAAACACTACTTTAAATGATAAATACACCTTAGTAGCTTTGTACAAATTCTGTTAAATCAGGTATACTTGTGTGATTATTCAGGAATGTGTGTGCCAATGTAACTAAGTATCTTAGACTATTAGCTTTACCACCAAAACCTTTCTATCATGTTGCTATCTGGTAGGAAATTATGCTTCAACATTAAAGACACTCCGTTTCCTAGACAGCATTTTTAAATTGGTTATGATAAGTATGTACTGTGTATAATTCAAGGTGATTTTTAACTAAAATAATGTTTTGTTAACCTTTTGACTTTCACTAATATTATCAGTCAAATAAAATGTGACATATTATCTAGTACCTACTTACTTATTTTACATTAGAAATGTTGTGCATAATTTATCCTGCTTTAAAAAAATTATACTGTGCTAGTAATAATGTTTCCTTACTTCATGCAAATGACTCATATTTTGCACTACCAATACAATACTGGTGCAAGTCAAAATATACTGATATTTGAAATTAAACTGCACCGTTCTTCAATACGGATAAATTTCCAATATCAGTATATTTTGACTTGCACCAGTATTGTATTGGTAGTGTGATTTATATAAACAAAAATGTTTCTGGAGAGCTTAAAAACACCTGTAACTCTATTTATAGTAAGAGGTGTTTTTTAGCTCTCCAAAAACATTTTTGTTTATATAAATGTGAGTCATTTACATGAAGTAAGGAGACATTATTACTAAAATAACTTATTAGTAAAATAACTCTATCTATAGTAATATAAAAAAGTTACATAAAGAGATTGACCATAAATTCAATCAACTTCTGAAATTACCTACTTTAACTAGGGAAATGCCAATCTCATTAATATTCAATTAAAGTCAGTGTTAGACTTAGCGCTAGCAGACTAGTGCAGTCTTTAAACTGACTTCATTTGCTTCAGTATTTTTCACAATTGTAACAGTACAAATTGCTGTGACAAATTATGGCCAGCCTCACAATAGAGGTTAACATGCCAATAATAGGTTAATATGTCATTGTTGACTCAATTGTCTGACTACAACAGGCATTGTTCATTGATTCATAATTTTCCTCCCTTGTCTTGTATTCATTCATAGAAATCATAATAACAGAGTGCAGTGTAAGTGCATGACATACACTGCACTCTTAACTATGAAACTTCTGAATTCTTTTAGATTTCTTACAAATTGTATAAATTGTTAAGGGAAAGTAAGCAAGTAAAGTTAGTACAGTAAAGTTTACAATTAGTTTGTACTTGTGATAAGTTACTAGAAAAACTAAACTGATAGACTAAACTCCTAAAAGTGTTAAATCCCATCATTTATCCCTGGTCTAGCAAATTTTATGAAGTAAATAATTTAAACAAATTATATTATTAATTTTAGCACTGTAAAAGTAAAACAATTCATCCCCGCCTGATCCTCTAAATGCCACTACATATTTACAGAATACACTAAACTTGCACACTAGTTTAAGTTCAAGACACCATACTCATAGAACAAGGGTACGACGAGCCACTTCACACGCGCTCTATTCCAGGTACAGACATGTACCTGGGCGCTTCTCCCCACCACCATGGCCAAGTCAACCCGAGCCGAGGTCCAAGCCTTTAGAGGCACTCGGGTTGTTCCACTCCCCGATCCGATCAGAATCCTTCGGAGAATCTAGTAGGGCACGGAGGCACGCAAAGTGCGTGGATGACGTTCCCTCTAAAAAACCTTCGTAGGTTATTCGTTTCACACGACTACAGGAAACCCTTTCAGTTTCTCGCCGCCCCCAAAAAAGCCCGGTGAAGCTGAAAATGCTTTTGAGGCAATCGGCAAACTCTCCAATAAAACCAATTTATACAAACATTAAACAAGTAGGACATTAATCAATCACTTCTTGTGTGTGTGTGTAGGCTGACTGAGATTATTGTTTTATTGTCAATTTTTTTTCAAGTGTTTGTCTCGTGCAGAGTAGTACAATTAGCCAGCATTATTTAATAACTATTTGGTACTTACTTACTTACTCTTTTCTTTACTGTAGTGGATCTTGGACTCCTAACTAGTTAAGTATGTGCTTTAAATACAAAAGCAAAAGTTTTTTGCAAGTATTTATCAATTGCAGTATTTGACATATGATAACAATAGCAATTTATATTAACTATAATTAAATGTGCCATCTCTCTTTCCAGCGCAAATGGCAGTCGGCACCAAATTCCACACCACACTGAAGAACTACTTCACCCAACCCCAAACCCAACTCCGCATAGAGAAGGAGGTTGAGGGAGTGTGGGTGTCAGTGGCTGATGTTCTCAAAAACATATCTTCTCCCAAAGCAATAGAGTCTAATGTAGTACATCCTCTGCTGAAATATAGGGGGATATTTGATGCAATTGCAGATTATGAGTATGTACCAAGTTTGACAAGCATTTTAAGTTTACACACCTTTTTACCTCTAAGCTGTAGTCGTATTTATAATTTTATTGCACCTACGATAATACTTAATGATAGGCAGTTTTTATCTTATTGCAACATCAAAAAATTATTTAAAGCATTTATTTATTGCTACACAACATACAAACAGTGGCACATCAAATAACTTTAAAATTATAGACACTGATTATGGTCTCTCATTCAGCATAAATGAAAGGTAAGGCAGGGTTTTAAATATGGCATGTCATCTATATTAATACAGGTAATATAATATAATATAATAGCTGCCATCTACTGACAACACATATTCAAAAGCATTCTTTCTCGCTGCCTATGAACCTCAGAACAATAACTAAAGCTATAGAAGGATGGCTAAAATAAAAATCGTGCAACTATGTTTAGTTCCGTTCTATCTTATGGCTAGAAAAGGAGGTTGGAGTGCGACAAATGGTTGACACTTTGTTTTTATTTTTTGCATTGTTAAGTCAAACGGTCATCAGATAATCGATGATCAAAAAAATCTTTGAGTCCTTTATAAAGTCACTCACTACATTACCTCAAATATGACGTCACAAATCTGGTGACACTTTCGAAATAACGAAAGAAAAGGGACAATCGATCTCTTTCCAAAACATCACTTAGGTTCATTAGTTAAAATAGTACGAATTGATGAATGAGTGTTGCTATTTTAGTCCGGTTTCTATAGCTTTAGTTATTATTCTGAGCTATGAACAGTCACAAGCATAAACATGTAGAAGTTGTAAACAAGAGAACAACAAACAATTAAGAGTGAAAAATACTCAAAAGCTCGTGACTACCTGGTAACGTAGTAAAGGTCATATGTGGCCAACAAAACTTACAAGCAAAATGTACATAAAATATTGTGCAATTGTGTTGGGCGAACTGCCAGAGCGACGTTATCAAATCATGAAAAAAAAACAAGTGGTCATCCAATTAATTAATCTAAAAAATGTGCTTCCTCACCCCACCCACTGATATAGATAAACACAGTTTATGTTTATCTAAGCGTGTGCGCAATTTAAATTCTATGATAATACCAAAGTCATTGACATTGTTAATAAAAGCTGACTTATCAATGCCTGAACCTTGATCTTGTTCAATGTCAACTTTCGAAGTACGTTTTTGTACGCGTATGACAATTGATACCTATTTACAAAATGTTGTTAATTCCTCACCAAATATTGTTCTTAACCATTTAACTGCCAGTCTGATTGATGTAACAAATATTTTCGAACATATTCCGCTTGTGTCATACCTAGATATGTCACAAACACAAATGTAGTAAAAGCGTCTTGCAAAACTATATCCAACATTATTGAAATTTTAATAAAACCCAAGTACTTTACACTATTAAAAATTCAAACATTATTAACATCAAACCTTCACGTATTCCAGGGACAGACCAACGCTCATCGAATGGAAGAAATCTGATAAACCACGTAAATCAATATTACTCACGTACGACAATCCTGTACAGCTGGCTGCATACTTCGGTGCTGTGTGCAACGATTTAAACTATAAACATTTGAACGTTCGAGAAGCATTACTAGTGATAGCTTATACCGACGGCTCGAAAGCAGACACTTATCGCCTCTCGACTGATAAACTGAGGGAGCATTGGGCCCAGTGGCTAATAAGGCTGGAGAAGTTCATGAAGACCTACGGCACAGATTCCGAAAAGATACTGAAGGGTGGAAAACGTCTGTTCGAGGAGGACATCGGGAATCTCCAATAGTTTATGGTGAGGTTACTAAGGTTTATACAGGGTAAAAAAAACCCTTAACCTTTTTACCGCCAACATTTTCTATAGAAGTTCGAGATTTTCGTGCCGTCCACTACAGCACTTCTATAGAAGTTCTTCTTTGTACCTACTTTATTAAAATACATTTATACGTTGGCGTACAGCGGGACATCGCGTGCAGGATAGTTGGGCGGTGAAAAGGTTAACAAACCCGTGAGCCACGTATTCTTCCCGTCTCTTCCATCTTTACGATGTTGTTTATGTTCTGTGCCATACTTACCTGGAAACCATCTCAATCTAGAGATATTTACTAAGTCACAAACTTTCTCAATAGTTTTTTGCAATAACATTATTAAAAAGTGATTACTACCATACAAACATTAACAAACTTTTCGATATTTCTTAGACAATGAAGCGCTTGAATTTACAAAGCACATTGAATATTAAACGCAGACATTTCCAGCCAGCCGCACACATGTTTTTTTCAATATGCATACATTTCGGTTTCATTAAGAGTTTTTTTTATCACCCTGTTTAACCTTTTCACCGCCCAACTATCCTGCACGCGATGTCCCGCTGTACGCCAACGTATAAATGTATTTTAATAAAGTAGGTACAAAGAAGAACTTCTATAGAAGTGCTGGCGTGGGCGGCACGAAAATCTCGAACTTCTATAGAAGTTGTTGGCGGTAAAAAGGTTAAGACTGCTTGCTTTATATTTTAGCTCCACAGATACTATGTCGGAGAGAAAATATATATATACGGTCATGGTGGACGTGGTAACTGATGTATGATATTTTATATATCAAACCCATGGGGCTTTCGAGGTCTAGCAGACTGCTAGTAGCAGTAACTCATTTTGAGTATGGGCTGCTCAGTGCGAGATGTTATTCACCATTCAATCAAGATGACGAAAACGAGTTTTAGTTCACTTGACTTGATTGTCACTAGGAGGCTTGTGTAGCTTCGATGCCATACTTTGTCGCACTTTCAAAACATGGAATAGTCTACCAGCACACGTTTTCCCTCCTTTTTATGACATGGGGTCCTTCAAACGAGACGTGAAGAGGCACCTTGTGGGCCGGCAGGGAGAGGGTGACTGGTGCTGCGTTGTTTTCATTCTGCACCAGTTGTCTTCGCGTCTAGACTCCATTTTCACATAACATCAGGTTAAGTGGAGTCATGTGCCGTGCTATTTATATAAAAAATATAAGTTGTCGAATAGTTAATAAAACTAGCACTTTGGTCATTAAAAATATCCTTCAAAATATGAAATAAAATGTTTGATTCCTGGCTGGGTCGGGTAGGCGTTTAGTTTTTTCACTGTATTTTATAAATTTTATAAACATTAAAAATAGCTCAAGAATAAGTATAATTTATTCTAAAATATATTTGTTTATTTATTTCAGCGGAGTTTAGTGGTTCATTGAGAAACGAACAGAATCACTCCAGACTGTTTCCTTGGCTGCAGAATGCTGGATTAAGAAATGTTTTGTTTAAATTGGAAAAATGATTTTTTTAACACCTAGATCTGCTTAAGACGAACGAAAAGGCTATGCTTTTGATAATGTATTATACTTAGTACACATTGTTTACCCGAAAACTATACCGTGAAGTGAATATTGTAAGATATTATTAAGTATATTATACACATCAATACAAAATTATTAAGGATGTTGAAGTTACAATCGGCGCAGACGCAGAATTTAGAGAGAATCATTAAAAAAGTCTATTATGTATGAGCACGAAAATGTCCTTCAGCGTGTCATATAATTGGTATAGTGCGATGTAAACTTTTTGATAGTCGTGAAGTAAGGCACAAGCACAAAATAGAAAGACTACAGAAGTAAAGCTTCATACATTAAAAAACAATAGACTAGACACCTCACGGACACTTCATCTCAGAACATCTCAAAACTGTCCATGCGCTGCAGTTGCTTCGGGGGGATTATCCTGGTTTTGGGTAGTCTAGATCACGATTATGGAGCTCTGGAAGAAAACTTATTATAACTGCTCAGTGGCGGTAGCCAAAGTAACGTTAAGAAAACGATAGCGAAATTCGAAAAGAATAAAATGTATGGGATTGACCACGTGTTTTAGCGCGGCTTATGTCAATCCCATACATTTTATTCTTTTCGAACTTCGCTATCGTTTTCTTAATGTTACTTTGGCTAAGCCTACGGCTCAGGAAATAGTTATAAATAAACTGTGAATAAACAGTGAATTAACAGTGAGTAAACAGTGAATTAACATTTTTTCACTACCAATCGCTTCGGAAGAAAACAAAATTTTGTATTAGCTATTATGTTATGACCACCACGTTATGATTATGTTATTTATGATACACTGTTGGAAGTTCGGATTGCGCTATAGAACGCTGTAGAGTTCCAGGTTAATACTATTTACTAATTCTAACATAACAACACAGGTTTATTAGTTTAAATATTAAACCATACGTCAGAACGTGCGCCTGCCGCAATCCGCCAGTGGTCGTGGATGAGCGGTTACTTCTGTAGTCTCTCTATTTTGTGCTGCAAGTACCGTCGCAGTATCAAAATGTCCCGTACGAAGCCATAACAAAAAACGAACAAAATGTCGGGTCCGCGACCTACGTGAAGTTGCGCTCGCAGCTAACTTCACAGCTGTCAAAATCTTTTGTGTCGTACTATCACGTTACTTGCCAGTGGCTTAGTAAACAGCCTATAACTGTCCCACTGCTGGGCAAGGGCCTCCATCATTGAAATCAAGTCATCGCTACAATTGATGGGTAATGGCTTAATCACCACGCTTGCTAAATGCGAGTTGGTGATCACAAACCAGGGCTATGCATCGAAAAATCGGAAATACATTATGCCCGACCTGGGAATTGAACCCGAGGCCTTCGGCTACGTTACAAAAAGACTTGTTCAAAAAAACGGCGCCGGCGGCACGCCATATACCTCAAGCTGTCAAATTTTCTCAAAAGACATTGAACTTTATTTCTCCATAGAAATAATATAATATATATATAATATTCAACCATATCCCATGATATGGTTGAATATTTGTTATATATATTTATTAAAGATTATTGACAGTGTTGGATAGTTTGATGTGCAGCCGTTTGTACTCAAAGACTTAAAAAATGCCTTATTCTGTGTAAACGCCCATACTGTCGGTATTGTCACTTCGCCTTCGATATGTTTCTACCTGTAATAAAAAGACATGTATTATCATTCTCTTACGTTGATATGTTAGAATAAAATATTGAGTTTCCAGGTAAGTACATTTCCCGTATTTGTTACTACTACTTTAATCATTTGTAACCATTATACTAAGAAGTTGTAAAAAGCTTTTTATTGTTAAGTATTATACTCGTATGCCAAAAAAATTGCAATTGCCTAGTCAACAGTTGTATTGGTACAAATTTTTCTTAACAATATTGTATCTATCACAATTTTGCTACTCTTTGTACTTGTCATAGCATTTATTTAGTAACTGTATTTACATTGTATTTTATAATAATAGTAACGCAATAGAATATTTTTCGTTTGTTGCCAAATGCTAACTCCTTAGTGATTAGTTACTTGTTTCACAAAAATCACCTTTATTGCTATCATTTTAAGAAATAGATTTGTCCGAAAAGGTTAATTCAAATGCTTCTGGCGGCCATTTTAAAACTATACGGTAATTTTAATAGCTTATTATATAAAAAAAACATCTTGTGTTATTTTACTTAATGTAATCTTTTGGGGGCTCAGTAGCATACATACACATATAGTTATAATGATGATGAATCTTTTGGGGTGTTTTTATTGATGAGTAAGCAAATGATTTCGTCAACCGGTGTTTAGTGGAAGTGGAGCCCAGATGCGAAAACAGATAGTGAAGCAGGATTGTGCCTCACTAGCCGTTTACCTCGCCGGCCATATACAAGTCAACTCGAACTTTGTGGACAGTTGTTCCGTTTTCTGATAGCCTATTCATGAATTGTTTAATTTTTATATCTATACTCATGGAAAGTCTACATAATTATTAGGAAGCGGTGAAACTGCTCCCAATTTTTGTATAACAGAATTGCCCTTTATTTTTGTTGTGAAAAATAGCAATTGTTTAAATTCGTTTCATAATATTCGACAACGAGACTTGTTGCTTGTTATATTGATCGATATGTTTTCAATTATCATTTTAATTATTTTTGTATACATGTACCCAATTCTTTGACAGGAAATTCTCGATGCTTCCACCCACCACCACCAATATTAATAGAACATAATTGTAATAGTAATGTAAACACGTCACTCCGAATAGTTCTGCTTTATGTTATTATTTCTTTGTTATTAAAGTATTAAGTATTTATTATTCGTTTCTTTAATTAAATTCGTTTAATTTGGGCCGTAGGTACACTTTGCCACCCGGCCACTGAAGTTCGCAGACCAATGCCCGACGACTCCTGTCCTATCCAATTTTAAGTGACGGTTCACGGAGCAAAAGTCACTTAACATGGCTTGGCGTTACTTATTTAGGGGTCTTTTGGTGAAAACGAGCATAATTCTAATTTTCACCAACGACATCAAAAGTTCTGCTGTTCTAAGCTAGCTAAGTTCTAACTTAGCTTAGAGGAACCCTTAAACTTAAAGTTGGTGAAAACGAGCAAATAAGTCTAGAAAAAAAATCCAATGTTGAGCACTGAATACTTTTGATTTTCCATGGCAATGCAACACTATTGTAAAGATCTATCTCATAAAAAGATCGGTTGAGTGACCCCTTGTGGTGTGATTGTAGCTGCTTAAACAGCTGCTTGCTATCGGTACCTACCTACAAACTTTCTCTTCGAAACTCTTTTGTACGCTCACTAAAATGTATTCAATTGTTATATTGACTTATGGGAATGGGTAGGTTCCTGACTTACAAAAGATCAAGGAGAATTGAAATTGAGTAGATTGGTATAGTTTGGTGTCCTCATTAATATTCCAAGTTTGCGACCTTGAGCGACCGCCATTCGCGAAGCCACATTGCAAAAATGGTACCTACTGAAAACCAGTTTTTCGAAAATATCTTCTCTCCAGCGCCACCTAGGCTAAAAATAGCTATTACAAAAATTATAGAGCATAAAATTTCCGGCAACTTTTGTAAAAAACATTTTTCAATCAGATGAATAGTTCACGAGTAACAGCGAAGTCAAGGTTGGTATCCCCAGTAGGCCAAATCCACGATTCGGTATTTACCTAATGCCATTTCTTCCGTTTTGATGCCCTAGACTAGATGGTCCAGTCCAGGCTCACTGATATCAATATTTTTTTGTAAATTTCTTTCCTTCTCTTCCAAGTTTTCATCTTCGTTGTCTTCTTCGACCTCATGTGCCAATAATTTATCAACGGTCTCTTCCCCAACATGTAGCGACGACACGAATGATCGAGGCCTGACTAAAGAAATTATGGAATGCGATGCGACAGAGCAGTGCATTTTGTCTGCCACTTTTCTGTAGTGCCGCGCTTATTTTTTAATTTAACATCTTGAAGGCAAATACGTAACGATTCCGGAATGACCGTATTAACATTGCTAAAAATTATCGGAAGGTGAATACTGTTTCGTTTCGTAGGTAGGTATACTTGTGATCTGATGTCTTCTAAGACTATTGTTGCTGCAGCTCGAACAATTCGTAGTCGTTCTTGCTATGGATCGGCTTTCTTTCTTTCATACCACGAGTTTGTAAGGACTTCATATCCTGTGTTTAAGTAGCAGACAGTCGTGGGATCTTGAGGCTATTGTTGCAATAACAATGTCGTCGCCATATTTTCAAGTAAGTAACCTTGACCTGACTGTTTTGCTATTCGGGCGGTAATTTCCTTCGATTTAATTTAGCAGCTCGTCAATAGTGCACTGACATTCTTCGGAGTTCTCTTCAAGATAGGAATAGATAGCTTCCATTGCTTCATCGACATTTGTAGCTGGTCGATAACCTCTTTTTTTTGTCTAGATGATGCAGAAGTTATGATATTTAGCATCGACCGCGACTAAATCGGAAACGTATTAAACCAACTTTAATGCTCTAAGGTTGAACGCGTTCATCCCATTCATCACTGCGCTTTCTAGCTAATGCTAAAATGCTGTCTTTCATTGAAACTTTCTGAACATAAATTATTTCTCGGTCACACAAGCGAGTCTTTTTTTGTTTCATTATAATTTTATCGGTTATTTTTTAATTGCATAAAAAACAACGATGCTGGAAAGGAAAGGAAATTGGATGTTGGCGTAACCGACCTTAAAGATGTTGACGGTGACAGCGAGGGAGCAACATCGCTTCCTCGACGTTTCGATGCAGCAATTAGTTTTACGTTTGTGTATTGTTTTCGGCAGGTATCATGCACAACCAAACAACTCAAGTTTGTTAAAAATTGTTCACTTTTATCCGTCACTTCGTTTCACACTTGATTCTCGAAAAGTCTTCAAGCCTCTTTCTTTCACAATCACCACAGAACATTCATTAAATTTTTTTTCGCATACCTACAAACAAATATCTCCTAGAGCAGCCATAATTAATGTACCTAATCCGCTATGGCGTCTATCGCGATACTAAGACTAACGTATTTCCCCCGAGCATGGACGGCAGATGTTCGTAAAGATTTGGGTCTGGAGAAGAGATAGCAGACCCTCCAAGGGTCTTTTTTATTGGCCCCAACCGAAAGAATGTTGACCTGCTCGGTTCTGAAGTCCTCTTCAATACAATTTGTTTAGTCCTACAAGAAAATCAAACAATCTAATCTAACAGTTTTGTCATCAATCATCAATCAACCATCAATGCGTAAATGAGTAAAAAACGGTAGTACGTATTAAGTAATCGGTATTTATTGACATTTCGAAAAAAAATTAGCGTTTTTTTTGTGTGAGTGATTTCGTGAAATGAGACGGATTTGTGTGATGTGTAACATCTTTCCTCTGGGACAGAAGTGTGTAACAGGAAGTCGAGGAAGCGTGCAAGCGCGCGCCATTTGATTTGACGAATGAGCGCGCGGTGGTAGTTGGCCGTCGGATGGTACCAACCAATCGGGGAAGCGCGCGCCATTTGATTTGACGAATGAGCGCGCGGTATTGCAAAAAAGCCCGGTGAAGCTGAAAATGCCGTTCGAGGCAATCATCTATCTCTCTCAAAAAAAATACTCTTAGTGTCAATTAAATGAAATACAATTTTCATTAAAAATAATTATTCTTTGTTATGAAAAATCATGTCATTTATTACCTGACCCGTTTTTTTCAGAATATACTTAATATTAAAATTGCTTATTACTAAGGTAAGATGCCAAATGTTACACATCATAATATGCGACTTGTCCTTTGTTGATACGCACGTTCGACCACGCCGAGGAAGTGACTAGACGTACGCAAACTCCTAAGAACACCTAAGAATTAGTATTGTTTAAAGAAATCTTATTACCTCCGCCTCTAGGAAACCGGCGAGATAATATTGTTCTTTAAAGTTTACTTGAACCGTACAGGCGAAGTTCATAAATAATATAGTCAAAGCATTTAAGTGTCACAATTAGGGATGGGCAAATTTCATGAAATATTTCAACCGCTGAAATTTTTCGGAAAAATTTCATTTCACATTGAAAATTTCAAGTTTTACTTGAAAAATATTTAAAAAAAAATATGAACCGCAGTCCTTTCAAAATAAAACAATGTTATGATTTATTGAGCGTTTAATGCTATTTTAAAGTGAACAATGAAAAAAAACAACAAAGGATAATAGGAATAATTTTTACGACATATATAATATTTTAAACAGAGTAAAATCACAGTTTGTATCATTATTGACAATATTTGGTTACATGTGTTTAATAATTACCTGACAATAAACTTGTAATATAAGTACTACCTAATCAATGTTGTATGTACTGAAGTTTAATTAAAAGTTTAATAATGTTTAATTATAATAATAATATAATAATAATATAATAATAATAATAATAAGAGCCGCTGAAAGGTTGGGTCAAGGGTCAGATGCAAAAGGCAGTACTCCGTGATACGGCACGTATTGTCAGGAGGTTCCTCACTCTGCAGCCCTGACCACCGGTAGCTTAGGCCCTGCCCCGCTGCTGGCGGTACTCGATTAGGTTTTGATAATGTTTTATTGTTTTTATATTAAAATATTGCAAAAATCTAGTTTTATGAAGAAAATAAATAAAGAGAATAATAATATAATGTTAATCACGTATTAATATATTAACCTTACGTGCTAAATAAATATTAACAAAGTCTTTTTTTGTAATCATACATTGCGTGAAAAGAAGAAGAACGTATGTTTGTTATTTCATTCTGAATCAGAATCGTCAGTATTGGAATGCTAACCACTATATTGGACCGATTTGCTGATTGTAGATGATTTTCACTGTCCGTGTCCTTACCCTCGCTTTCTATACTCGGATCCGTATTATAGACCAATTTGTCTTTATTTTTTAGGTTCCAATTATATTTTCAGTCCTGCGAGCAATGTGCCCATTGCTCGCAGGACAGCACATTGCTCGCAGGACTGATGGCCGCTGGGGCGGGATAGTCCTGGAGTGGCGACCGCGTACCGGAAAGCGCAGTGTGGGGAGGCCTCCAACAAGGTGGACCGACGATCTGGTGAAGGTCGCGGGAAGTCGCTGGATGCGAGCAGCACAAAACCGGTCGTTGTGGAGATCCTTGGGGGAGGCCTTAGTCCAGCAGTGGACGTCTTTTGGCTGAGATGATGATGATGATGAATTATATTTTACCAGCTCGACCGAAGACACTAAAGGATCGTTCGGTTGCAGCTGACGAAGTTGGAGCAGTAAGCAGCTATCTTCATGATACATACGTAAATATATCACTAGCTGCATCCCTACAAAAAAACATAATTAAAACATAATTTTTTGACTATTTAAATCAACGAATAAATGCATATAATAATATATCTTATAAATATATCGTCTTGGAAATAACAGGTACTTACTGAACTGAATTTACGATCCCACCAACAAGTTAAAAAACGTTAATTGTACAATATCACTTTGAAAACGTATGCGCGTAACTAAACCAGTAAGCAGAATGCAAGCGCGAGCGATGCCATTTTACTCCGGGCTTACAACTGTGCTCTCTTTCTCACATAGTGGTTTGGATGAGACAGTTTATCACCTTAAGCGGGTCGGTGCGGGGTAGCAACGCCGCGACAGCGAGCGATAAACAACAAACAAAAAGGTAGATGCAAACATTTCTATCTTTTTAGGTAGGTATAACATAAATATTCTGTTCTGATAATACAAACATATTTATTTAGTATAAATAATGTCTGTTGATGTTATTATTACTATTAATATACAGTACTTAAGCCAATCATACATAAAATCATACAACATCGATATTTTAAATTACAAAAATAAATTTCACCCAATTTGAAATTTTTCACGGTGTTTTGAAATTTTTCATATTTTTCACATATTTTACATTTCATTGAATTGAAATTTTTCATCTGCCCATCCCTAGTCACAATGCATTAAATAAGTTTTTTTTTTCTTATTAATTATTAAATCTCAGCCAAAAAGACGTCCACTGCTGGACAAAGGCCTCCCTCAAGGATAAATCACTTTGAGGGGAATTTGCCATAATCGCCACGCTTGGCAGGCGGGTTGGCGATCGCAGTAGGGTGAGAATAATCACAGAGAGACGCTGCTGCCCATCCTCTGGAATGGTCCCATAGTCGCCTTCTACGACACCCGCGGGAAGAGATGGGGTGGTGCTATTCTTTATCCCCGGCACCACTCGGGGTATTATTAAATATAGAATTCAACAACTGATTTTAGTCTTAACAATTGAATATAGACCACCTGCTTCCAGCTGTCATCTGTTTTTGGTGACGAAAACTGGGTCGAACTCTGGAACCCTAGTGACACTAGGAGAGGTATAACCTCTCAACTGTCGCCAAGATGGCGGCCAATATAGGGTCATCTGTCACACTACTTCCGTATTACTTCCGGACTAGTTCCGGCTACTCATTAAAATGACGATTTCCATGATATTTTGTACGGAGACTATATAAAAAACTTATATCACTGGAATCGTTATTAAAAAAGCTATCTGGCTATGTCTATTAAAGTATAGTTTGATGCTGAATTAAATTGCCAATCGAAGGTAAAAGTAGGAAAAGGGACTTTTTTTTTCCCGTTTTCTGCGTGAAATCGTAATAATAAATAAAAACCTTTATTACGAGTATTATTTGTTTTATTTGCAATTTAGAATAGGTACTTGTTTATCAATATTCAATACACAGAATATACCTCGCCATATATTTTCGCCGGAAATGACGCTTAGTACCGGGGCGATAACAAAAGAAGAACATATTAAAATACTACTACTAAGTTATTTCATATTTATTTATTTACAAAAAAATAAGTTCTAATAAAACATCTTGTAGATATTAGAAAAAACTACAAAAAAAGTAGGAGTAGTAGTAAGTAGTTTAGGTAAGTATGCCTTTACAATACCTACATATATATAAAATACAAATAGATAATACACGAACAGGGTGTTATATGACTTGAGTGACTATTATACTGCTTGTGGTAAGCCTTTAACAGCCTGCCACTTGAGACTAGACATTTTAATAATTATGCAGATAGTATTCATTAGCTATACCTATACCTACCTACTGAGATTCAGATATTTCTTACATAATAAAATCAAGGTAATGCCGCGGTGGATGTCAAACGCTAACTCAAGGCAAGGTTAAACCGTTTTGGCATAATGATGTTATCATTATTTTGCTCAATGATACAGACGGAACTACGTAACAAATAGATCTAAAGCAAAGCTACTACCTACTACAGATACTACTCGTATTACTCTGTGGTAAATCATGGTATGATGGTAGAATCATGCATGACTTATACGGTCACACGAACGTTAACATTGTACCTACTTAAACACTTTTGACTAGTTTTGACTCTTATTCCAATGTGATAAGAGTTGTTTTCAAAGTTTACGCAAACACTATACATTGAAATGAAACAAATTTTACGGATCTACTCGCGTTTATTTTATAATGTACTTACATTAGTTTTAATTAATTTTTATCCTGACGTTACTACGAACCCTATGCATTAGGGTCCGTGGTCACAGGGAGACTGAGGTGGTTGTCGTCTCATAATTAAATTATGAATAACGCGAGAGACGCCATGAAAGTTGTTTCATTTCATTGTTTGTCGCCAGGAGGCACTGCTATCATCATCTCAGCCAAAAGACGTCCACTGCTGGACAAAGGCCTCCCCCGAGGATATGAGGGGTATTTGCCGTAATCGCCACGCTTGGCAGGCGGGTTGGCGATCGCAGTAGGTTGAGGGTAACCTCAGAGAGATGCTGCTGCCCATCCTCTGGAATAGTCCCTTAGTCGGCTTTTACGACACCCACGGGAAGAGAGGGGGTGGTGCAATTCTTTATTCCCGGCACCACACAGAGGCACTGCTATAATGCCATACAAATTCTCGCTAACGTTAACGAGATCGATTAGCTAATGAAACTCGTTAGGCACCCAGAGTAGGTACTCTGGGTACCTACGAGAAGAGTTCAAATTTTGCCATACCTACTTACACATTTTCGTTTTCGTAAACGTCATCATCGAATGAATAAGGATAGTAGGTAAACAAAACTCACTCCTCCCACTCGTTTACGGATGTCACCGGTATTGCTTGACTATTTTGACACTGAATATTCTCGAATAAGTAATTCTATATAAATACCCTATCTACCTACCAACTCCGGGTAGTTCGTATAATTCTTATTTGGTACAACAGTATCCAGAAGTCTTACTACCTACTAGGTACCTAGTGCCGGTACTAGTACTAGTAGGTACTACTACTTTGTTCTAGGTAGGTACCTAGTGTGGAGGAGCTCGATGGCGCAGTGGTTAACGCGGCAACTTTCGCAAAGGCCGGTCATCGGATGGGTGACCAAAAATTTATCATCTCGAGCTCCTCCGTGCTTCGGAAGGCACGTAAAGCCGTTGGTCCCGGCTGCATTAGCAGTCGTTAACAACCACCAATCCGCACTGGGCCCGCGTGGTGGTTTATGGCCCGTTCTCCCTATCCATCCATAGGGAAGGCTCGTGCCCCAGCAGGTGGGGACATAAAATGAGCTGCTGATGATGACCTAGTGTGGGTTTTGTTTATCTACTATCCATATTCATTCGATGATGACGTTTACGAAAACGAAAGCTTGCACCTAGGTAGTTATAGCAAAATTTGAACTCTTCTCGTATGCCGCCAGGAGACGCTGCTTCAATGTCATACTAATTTTCGTTTTCAACACGCATTATGCACCCTGGTAACAAATGACAGTTTTTTTTCCTTTAGTTGATGGCTTCGTGCGATTAGCACATTTAGCCAGTGTCAAAGTAATTTTTCTTACAAGTAATACACAATATTTCCTTCTTGTATAGATGATGATGAATCTAACCCCTCGAGTATTTCAGTAAAGATGTGAGGCTTTACTAAGTCCTCGGGCAGACTTCTTGAGAGAATATGAAAAGTGAAGTTGCACTGTTTTGTTTCATTTGCCAACACTCATGCGCACTTACGAACATTTAATGGTTAATAATCCACCACTATTTCACATTAATATTCGACATAACACAAATTTTAGAAAATAAAAAAAAACCGTAGACATGACTCTTCACTTTCCCGCCAAGAAGTCCATGAGGACAGTTAAGTGATCAAATGGCAAACAAAACGCGAGTTTTGCTAGTGCGAACTAGCCTGTTGAGGTTTTATTCAATCCAATTTAGTTTAGATACAGAATCTCTGTATCAACGACCTCTGTAGCCGAGTAGTTATGACGTTGAATCCGACCTCGCTACCTTAGTGATAAATCCCGGGTTCAAACACCGATACGACTCAATTGACAAAACTAATTTATCATTTGTCTTGGGTCTGTTACACTCACAGCACGCGGTTGACCTGAGCTGGGATCCAAGCCATAAGATGTAGCAGGTGACTATATTACCATCACCCATCCACCCGGTTTAGTATGAGTTTCATTACACATTCGATAAGTATGTCTTCCTTCCTAGCGGGGCCCCCGAGCTAGACTCCTAAAACTAATGGCAATGCTTCAGTGGCTCAATGTACCTTAATAAATTAATAATTTATCAACAGGATTCATTGTACCTCAACCGTTTTGACATAAATTACGATAAAATGCCTGATCTTCCACACTGGGCCCTCGGCTGTATAACGCTCGAAATACTTAAAAAATGTACTGATCTAATGTACCTTCAATGTACCTCCCGATTTATGTATTAAATTCAAGAAATCCTTATTAGAACAGAAGAAATTTAGCTCGAAAGTTTTGTCTTCCTAGCGGGGCCCTATGTAATCAAAGTGAATACGAATAAAAAAAGTATACCATTTTTATGTTTCGTTCTTCGCAATTTACCAAATTTAGATACAAAATTATGATATTGGTAGTAATGTTACCGAAAACAAAAATCAGTATGGCATTGAAGCAGCGCCTCATTGCTACATTCAGTGTAGGGCATAGTTAACTACTATTTTGTAATCTAATTACTAACTACGATTAAAAGTAGTTAACTACAAGTAGTTATGATTACATGTAATCTAACTACAATAATCAAGTTACAAATAGTAGTCGTTAATCTGATTGCTGTAATCGAGTAGTTATAACTACTGATTACTTTAATTCTAAGAAAATCTTAATTTATATCCAAATTATGTAAAAAGTTAAAAATCTATATGTTAAAGGAAATAGCTAACGGAAGATATTTTATGTTCTACCAAATAACCTTTAATTCTGTGGTAAAAAAAAAAAACTCAAATTTATTGTTTTTTTTTTATTATCGATGAATACAAAACTTCAATTCGTAATTAAATGCGTAGGTGTTTTACAATGTGATAATGAAATAACGCAAAATCTTTCAGGTGGTAACTTAGCCCATGAAATTATACAACGTTTGTTCTATAAACTTTCTCAAAATGCAAAAAAATAATTCAGATTATGATACAAACTGATCAGATGACTTACTAACTACGTATAGGATTTCGAGGAAAAATTTGTAGAGCAAAAGTTGTTCAGTTTTATGCTCTGTAATAGCGCGTTCTCGCTTTAGCAACTGATTAGTCGATGCATATTGTGGTGATCGTGAATGACATGAAGACGTGCGCGTGCTTTTTGTCTTTTCATTAGAAGTAAACGTAAGTAGTTACAAAAAGTAATCACGTAACCGTGATTACAACTACAATTTGTAGTTAGTAATCAAAATGTTTAACTACTTTATACGATTATTTCATGTAATCTAATATTATAATTACTAACTACAAATTGTAATCGTAGTTAATAATCAGTAGTTAGATTACATTTTGCCCTACACTGGCTACATTACGAGAAGAGTTAAAATGTTGCCATACAAAGTCTTGTTTTCGTTAACGTAATGCCGATCCGATCCGTACTCTTCGGAGAATCTAGTAGGGCACGAGGACATGCGCAGTGTGTGATGCCGTTCCCTCTAGAAAACCTCCGAAGGTGATACGTTTCACACGACTTGAGGAACCCTTTAAGTTTCACGCCGCACCTAAAAAGCCTGGTAAAGCCGAAAATGCTGCTTGAAATTCTCTCTATTAAACAAAACTTACACAGGCACTCTGCTCTCGATACCAGGCTCTCACGCCTCGGAGAGTCTAGAATGGTTAGGAGTATCCTACGAAATGATGAGAGCCTCAATATTCTCCATGCTATGATTGGTCAACATGACGTCTCGTCGTGAGGTATCACTTAGTTTCTCGCCTATAAATCCGGTTACGCCGCGCCGCAAAGGCCTTCGTCGTCGGTGCATTTTTTTCACCTCACTAGTGATCTTGAAATAAAAACAACATCAAAATATCACGCACTAAAGGATGCTTGTATGGAGGTATGCCATGAATAATTATGATTATGGTAAATTTATGGACTAAGACATACTTTCATGATTTATTTTTACTTAAAACATTATATCAATAAATCAAAATAAATAAATAGGAACTACAAAATATACTTATTAACATTATACTTAGATATTTCTAATTTTATGTATTTTTTGTCAATAATAACAATAAAAAGAGAAATAAATGATAAATAACAAAGCTAAAACATATTTTTGTTTACAATACTATCTTTTAGACTTTATTATGAACCAAAATATGTTTGGGTAACTTTTCATGAAAAAATCCCATAGTGCTAACTAACGTTACGAAAATAGGTACTTATATAGGTATTTATATTGAATTACTTATTCGAGAATATTCAGTGTTAAAATAGTCAAGCAATACCGGTGACATCGTAAACGAGTGGGAGGAATTCGTATTGATATCATTGTGCGAAAACTGTCTCCGGTTCAAAATGCGAAAATAAAATATTAATTGCAAAACAATTTTTTAACAACCGACAAGTCGATAATTGCTTTGTACCTACCGTTAAACCAATGTTTTGACTAGCATACATGTTGACTGCCACTTGTATTGGACGTTATCTCTATCATTTCAATAATAATGTAATTCGCCAGCCGCGCGATTTATCACACAGTTCCGATTCAGGCATCGCGAACGGCGCGCGCGCAAAGATGCAGAGCACACGTAGAATACTTTTAGCGCAAATAAAAAATATTAAATTGCAAAGGCCTCTTGCCCGTAGTGCCGCTCTGAGCAACGAGTTCGAAATAAAATCTCCTTTAGGTGATATCGTTTTGCCCAACGTAAGGTTTCTGGACCGCTTGTGGCAGGACTCTTCGAAGTTCAAGAATCTTGTGGCTCTGGTATGTAATTTTAGTTGGTTCTCTGTCCCTTTCTGTGCGCCTGCGCCTGTTTGCTGTGACGCCGAACCGTATAGCGGTTACTGCCCCGATGACCACTCTTTTATTTTTGTACTGTATGAATGGCGGGCCCGACCGCACGAATGATGGCGTCGGTTTTTAAATGAATAAGTTTAATATGTCGCATAGAATCAGCCAGTATTATTATTTCAGTAGAAAACTGTTTTATGTTTGGTTACAGACACTCGCACCAAGGGTACAATAAATGACGTATATTAGGGTCGCAGAAGGAAAATAAACAGTATTTTAGAAAAAAATTAAATACATATTTCTTACTGTTTCTCGCACAACTTATGAATTTAGTGTAATTTTAATTCATGAATACTAAAAACGTTAAAAATGATAGTTTGTATACTTAAATATATACGGGTATATAATTATGAAAATAATAAATGTGAATCCTAGTTGAATTCTTTAACTCTATTGTCCATGGGCGGCGGTGATTGCTTTCCATCAGGTGACCCGCCTGTTCGTTTGCCTCCTTCTAATATAAAAAAAAAAACTTACTTTTTGTCCAACAGTAAAAAATATAATGTAGTATAAAACCGAATAGTACTGTTTTAAACAGTAATATTAGCATGGCAACCCTACTCGCACCCAAACTTACTAAACACAATAACAAGAAAATTCGACTTACAAATTTTATTTTTGAAATGACATACACAACAGTTGAATAGTGTCTTTCTAATTCAAACAATTGACAAGAATGGCATCATAATTTAAATATGTTTATCACCAATCGTCCGTAGTGTGGTCCGTCTAAGTCAGCCTTAAACTTGTTCCATAAATGTTCAAGTTTTACCTTTACCTGCTTAGATAAATACGCGGTTTTAACCTCGTTCGGCACAAATACTTCTATGATTACATTACATAGGTCGACTGGTTATGTATAGGTATAGGTATTTATTTTAGACATATTTTTTTACCCGACTTTTTTTTTGAGTTTCTGATTGCCCGCATTTTTAGTGTAAGACGGCATTTTTATCGTCGCCGGACTTTTTTGGGGGCGACGAGAAACTTAGAGGGTTCCTCAAGCCGTGTAAAAAGAAGCACGCACCGCCTGTCACTTGCCTATCTAAACTACTTACTTAATTTAAAAAAAGGGGGGAACAGCAAACAACGACATCGTTATTTGCAAGGTGTTTGATAATACCTGTAGGTATAAACCCGAATATGGCAGATAGTGTACAGTAAGTAAAACCCCGGAAAATTATGAAAACATACTTGTAAAGCCGATATGGCCGAGATATTGAAGATTTTTTTGTTATTAAGTAAAATTGCAAATTACAACCCTAGATGCAACTGATACAGTTTTCTTGGTCGTCAACCTCATGTTCCAAACGAAACAGAAGTCAAAACATGTCAGGGTTAATAAAAAAAATTGAGTTTTTTTTTGAAAAAGTAAAATGATTTTGCATTATACCACAGTGTTCTTTAACTTGGTTGCATGTCTCTTTCGGGATTATACACATATGACTAAACACCCTGTATACATATAACATACTAATTGCTACTAGTAAATCCTTCAAATAATGATCGAAGAGTAAAAAGAAATACCTACAAAAACAGGCAAGGTTAATATAATTTCCTTAAGTAGCTGTAGCAAAAAATGCATCTACGTCACTCGCGTCCGACTACAGAACACAGTGCGTCCGACCCATTTAATTTAATTATTCTAATTACTGAGATGAATAGAGGTAAACAGCTAAAACCAGTTTTGTCTTATAAAACTGTATCGTTTATGTCTTTTCTTTACCGACCAAATCAATAGGTACGTCTTTATTCTATTACCTACCTATAATAAGGAAAGTAAAGGAGAACGACCATTTTACTATGGGAGTTAGGTTAATTTTGCGTAACTATGCGCTTTAAGAGGAAACACAAAGGGCGACTGAATTGAAATTATGAAAAGTAGACAAAATCAACGTTTCGTAGTCCCCTTATTCCTCCTCCAAAACTAGACAGATTTAATTACTTTTTTCATTAAAAATAAAAGAAAGGCTTTGGCTGTGTCCCTATGTTTTCCTTTTTATATAAATTAATTGTTAAAAAAGATATTAATCTTTAAAAATCTCAAAAATTTACCAGATTTTCCGCTGTGTTTCCCGAATTTGACGAGATTATATAAAAAAAGCAAAACATAGGGAAACAGCCAAAGAATTTCTTTAATTTTTAATATTAAAAAGTAATGAAATCGGTTCAGTTTTGGAGGAGAAATTAGAGGACTGTGAAACGTTGATTTTGTCTACTTTTCACACATATTTTTCAATTCAGTCTACCTTAGAATTTCCTCTTATTGAAATAGTAAACAATAGCAAAATGGTTCTGAATTAAGAAGAAAAAAATTATTTGTAGCAATCTTTATTTTTAGCAGGTATTTTGAGGACAACTGTATTAATTTGTCAAGAATTATTTATTTAAAATGTATATATCAGTCTTTCCATTAAAAATTTATTTGAATACTTTTATAAGAACTTATTTACTTAACTAATGCATCTTTAAGAATTAGATAAGTATGAGTTGAATAGAGTAACTTGATCGAAAATAGAAACAATAATATTATTCGAGGCAATCGATTTTATAGTATCGATGATTTTATACATCGATTCCACAGACCAAAGAAAAAAGCTTCGGTGTTTTATCTAGAAACAAGAAAGGATTGTTTTTAGCAGACTATAGAATAGACTCTGGTCTATGATCTTATTCACTTTAATAATCAGTTCAGCATTTATTTATAATAGTTTTGAACGCATTTATTATACTGAATTTTCAAATATTGAATACCATAATTGAGGAGAATTTTTTTGATGCATAAATGCTTTAGACGCAATGTAAGAAAAAAATAGTCTGGTTTTAGTCATTCTCCTTTCAAAACAATTATCTTTTTAGGACTTTAATACTGCTCCTTTTTCTTAAGAACATGTTGTTCTCTAAAGTTTACGCGAACACTACACATTGAAATGAAACAACTTTTACGGATCTACAAGAACACTTCAAAATATCGCAACTATCGAAATAAAGAAAAGTTTGAAAATGCACTCTATTTTCTTTGACAAAAGGTTATTTTACATTTTAGCTAGGCTTTGATAAGTTAACAGCTGTTGATCTCTAAAACGTTAAGAAGCTGAAGTAATCCGAGCGTCTAGTACGAGTTTTCATTGTCATTCGATCACGTTAATGAAAAGAATAAGTATAAGAAATTATTTATGGACGATCGCACAGACATAACAGAAAAAAAACAATGAATAAGGAAACATTTAAAAAATAATAAAACGACGGGGCTTTTAAAAGGCCCGAAAAGTATTATATAGATATACCCTAATATAATACTTTTAGTTTCATTTACAACAACACACAAACGTCTGGCCGGATTATTTGGGTTAGAATAGAAAACATAATTTGTAGTGTAAAACTTTAACTCTACTCGTTTGTCACCAGAGTGCCTAGAGTGAGTTTTGTTTACTATCCGTATTCATTCGATTATGTTTACGCTCCCCGATCCGATCCGAACCCTTCGGAGAATCTAGTAGGGCACCGGCACGCGCACTTTTAAGTGTGCGATGCCGTTCCCTGCTGTAGAAAACCTCTGAAGGTGATTCGTTTCAACACGGCTTGAGATACCTTTTACGTACCTCGCCGCCCCCAAAAAAAACCGGTGACGCTGAAAATACCGTTTGAGGCAATCAGCAATCTCTTTTAAAAATGTTTACGAAAACAAAAATTAGTATGGCATTTTCGTTTTCAATCAAATGAGTATGGATGGTAAACAAATCACACACTCACTTAGGCACCCAGAAGGCGCTGCTTCAAACGTTTTTGTTAACGTATCGAATGAATTCAAATGGTACATACTCGTAAGATCCGCACTAGGCACTTTGTACTAAGACTGTACGTACAAAAAATAGTAAACTGTTATTAGCGCTTCGTTGCATAATCCTAATGCCGGTTGTACACTCACAGGCGAGGCAATGCGAGCTTACTACAAATTGATGATTTCAAAAAAGAATCTATGTCCAAAGGATAACCCTCAACTCACATAATAATATAGCTTCACATCAGACTATACCATATACTATCAATAGACTTTGAATTTTAAATCTATGGCAAATGTTCGAACATTAGTCGCAGTACCGATAACAGATCGGCAAACGTAGTGTAGGACGCCCTCAGAGACAGGTAGAGAGAGCGACGGTTTTCGCAAGGTGGCTGGCAAGAGCTGGATGAGATTAGGCGCGGATCGTGTCCAGTCGCGTGCACTTGGAGAAGCCTATGTCCAACAGTGGTATGGGCTAATGATGATGATGATGACGATAGTCGAACATCTATTGATGTAGTTTGCCAGTTTTGGCTTTAGGAAGTAGGATGTGTACAGCCGTCCCGTCATGCTTGGCAAGCAAGAGAGTGTACAGCCGGCTTAGGATTGTAGTACACATTCCTGCACCACAGAATAACTAATCCTATACTTCAGACTACTACAAACTTTCAAATTACTACAAAAGACTTTGAATAAATAAATAAATAAGATCTTCCTTACCTCGCTCAAGCGGTGAAAAGATGTAAATAAATATAAGATGTGCCTTACAAATAAACAAAGAATAAGGTCCGAATAGTTATTCTGTGTTTTGTCTCTTTTACTCTAATTTAAAATTGTGTTTACATGATAGGAACAAAACACGGAATAGGTGGTAACTATTCGGAGCTTATTCTTTGCTTATTTGTATGGCATATTATTTATTGAAGAAAGACTGTTTTGGATAGGTCGATGCGCAGGCGTCTATATAAATGCAGGTACCTACCTAAAACAAATATGTGGGTGTGTAGTTTTGTCTACGTGTAGGTAGAATAAAAGGTTATCGCTCCATTATCCAGTGCTGTAAATTTATTAGACGACGCAAGGCTCAACTTTATACCACCAAGCTATAAAGATAGCTAATCGACTTGCAAAAAAACCGTCAAACAAAAATTAATTTTAAAAAGATTCCTTGCCTTCCACACCTGCTAGTCAGCTCAGGGTGCCTTATGAGTTTTGTTTATTTGATTACGTTTACGAAAACGAAAATTAGTACGGCATTGAAGCAGCGCCTCCTAGCGACATACGAGAAGAGTTATGATTTTGTCATACAAATTCTCGTTTTAACGTCATCATCATCATCATCATCATCAATCTGTGGCGGCTCCACCTACCGCATACGCCGCACATTATTTGACACAAAGCAAAATACCTTCCCAAACCGTGTCAACAGATGGCGCCACAAACGCAAACCAACGACGTCGCCATACTTAGACGATAAATTGTATAGGAAGCCTGAATCGCGGTAGCAAAGTTTCACCATCTCCTTCGCTATGTATAGCACCTCCAACTAACATCCGTTGGACTTCGGTCCCCGAGCTATACCACCCAGCTCGGAGGAAGATCTTCCTTTGCCTTCCTCAGTGTGGCATTCTACCCTACCACTGGCGGCTCCCTATAGTGGTGACCCCGACGTGATCCTTACCAACGGGCTTCCTACAGTGGTGACCCTGACGTGATCCTTTACCAACGGGCTTCCTACAAATCTATACTAGTCCACTGCTGGACATAGGCCTCTCCAAGTGCACGCCACCGACCACGATCCGCGGCTACTCTCATCCAGCTCTTGCCAGCCACCTTGCGAAGATCGCGTCGCTCCACCTAGTCTGAGGGCGGTCTACGTTTGCCGATACGCGGTCTCCACTCGAGAACTCGTTTACCCCAACGGTTGTCGGTTCTGCGGCTAATATGACCGGCCCACTGCCACTTCAGCTTGCTGATCCGATGGGCTGTGTCGATTACTTTCGTTCTCTGTTGGATCACCTCATTAAGAAGTAGATCCTTCCGTCACGGCACCCTGGATACGATTTGCTGATTGCCTCAAGTATAATGTTCAGCGTTACCGGACTTTTTTGGGGGTGGCGAGACAAGCCGTGTGAAACAAAATACTGTCAGAGGTCTTCTAGAAGGAATGGCTTCACGCACAAAATTTTCGCATTTATAAAACGCATTTATAGAATTTGGCATTTTCGACCAGTAGGCATTTTCGGAAATAGGTACTACCTACTTATGTAGCTTGTACATAAAGCAATTGTTTCAAATTATCTGTAAAAACACGATGTACCTATGGCAGTTAGGTAGTGACCTTTGTTACTTCGACTTATCTTTATTGCTATCAGTCAACGACAGACATTTTTATTGGCATCTCACACATCGTTAATCGTGGATTATCCCTGTAAAACAACTTTAATTGTTTTTGCAAACACGTACGTAGGTACACACAGTTTCGCACAAGTGCGGCTTTTTGCTACTTAGCTATTTATTTTTAAAGAGTCACGTCATTATATTGCGCTTAACTGTTTTGATCAATCTTACGATTAACGTTTTTCGGCGAAATTTTGTTTTATAATTTGGTTAACCGTGTCCTATTTCTGAAACAAGACTGTTGTGTGTAGAGGTGTCTTTCGTCTATTATCTATCTATTTAGCGCATGGACTTTTCTATTATAGAGTAATATAAAATTAAACATAAATGTTCTATAATTTAACACAGGTTTTTAAAATTGTTTAAATTTGAAAATTTTATAAGATCGATAATTTCATGTCTTTGTAGATAGAATATAGAGATAATAGCTTAGTCTGTCTCGTATGTTACTTACCTATAAAGTAATCCGACAATAAGTTTTCAGCACAGATACTTACTGCTAATAAAAATTATAACCAAGGCGGGAAATTTCGCGCTGATGTAATACTTAGATGTATAATATAAACTTCGTCCTGATGTTATATAATAACTATTATTTTATCTGTGGCGATGTTAGTCTAGCATATTCCAAGCTACCGGGTTTATTCTATACTCAGTGCTAATTTATTATGTAGGTACCATACCTAAGTGTATGTTTAAATAATTAATTTAACAATATTCTTGTAGGTATTGTTTCATTATTTTAAGTTGAAATAGGCTTACAGGCATAGGTATTACAATATCGTAAGTACATTGCAATAGACAATAGACCTTTGCCCATCAAATTGACGGTACCGACCGAGGAATGCTCAATAATGGGCGACAAACATCAATTGAACCTTTTAAACTAATTAATAGTCAACAATTTGGCATCAACAGTTTTAACAGGGCACTTATTTTTAAATTAACAAGTCGAATGAGGCGAATAGAAAACCAAATAAAGAAATAAAACCACTTTTACGGATCTTCATGTGACTACGGACCTTGCTAAAGGTTCGAAACGTCAAGATAAATTATAATTAAAATAATGTATACAATAAAAGCGAGTAGATCCGTGAAACCAGTAAAATTGCTTTCACTTCAATGTTGCGGTGTTCGCGTAAACTTTAGAAAACAATACAAAATAATGAAGATAATAACTTTCTTTTGAACGTCGCCGTCTAAGAACCGAGTGCAAGTTTTATTCAACATTTTGACCACGTTAACAAAAACAATTTGAATGCTATTGAAGGTGATGCAGCGTCTTCTAATGATAAACATCATCCCATCATCATTAAAAACACAAATGTTGATAAAATTTCCACGAGCAGGATTTGAGCCTGCACCCTTCTGACATACCGGGTCAGGTGGTCTCCCAATTGAGCTATCGTAGTTCTAACCAGCCCGTCGAAATTATTCAACACTATTTACTTTTTACTTTGAAAGCCAAAGGCGCCCATTCAATGTCAACAACATCATAATATTTTTACAAATACTAAAGATCAGTTAAGAAGTAAGTAGGCAAGCTATTTATAAAATGTTTTTGTTTAGTTTAAGTATATAATTTTTAACGCAAATTTTGTTGCGACCAAATTACAAAAACATAGATGTTGAAAAATTTTCCACGAGCAGGATTTGAACCTTTTGGGAATACGAATTTCAATTGGGAGAGCACCTGACCTGGTATGTCAAAAGGGTGCAGGTTCAAATTCTGCTCGTCGAAATTTTTTCAACATTTGTGTTTTTGTAATTTGTTCGCAACAAAATTTGCGTTAAAAATTATATAAACAAAACAAAAACATTTTATCATCATCATCAGCTCATTTTATGTCCCCACTGCTGGGGCACGAGGCTTCCCTATGGATGGATAGGGAGAACGGGCCTTAAACCTCCACGTGGGCCCAGTGCAGATTGGTGGTTCTTAACGACTGCTAATGCAGCCGGGACCAACGGCTTTACGTGCCTTCCGAAGCACGGAGGAGCTCAAGATGATAGACTTTTGGTCACCCATCCGATGAACAGCCTTTGCGAAAGTTGCTTAGCCTCAGTACTCGCTGACCGGGCGCGTTAACCACTGCGCCATCGAGCTCCTCCTCCGTTGAGTGATAAACGAGATGAATTAAAATTTTGCCATACTAATTTAAAATAAAATAAAATGTGAAAACGATATGATGTGATAACCCAAGCAGCTGCCAGCTGGAGGCGCTGTTTCAATGTCATACCTTTTTTTTATTTTCATTACCATATGAGTGGTTTGTACGGTTTTCATGGTGTAGCCATCTCTGTGGTCCCGGGTTCGATCCCCGGTCGGGTCACTTTAGAAATTATTGTTTTTCTAAATTGTCTCGGGTCTGGGTGTTTTCTATGTATAATAAGTATGTATTTAAGTATTTTAAGTATTTTATATCCGTTGTCTAGTAACCATGTAACGAGTTTCATAACGAAGCTTCTCTTGAGCTAGATAATTGGTGTGAGTGTAGGAAAATTTATTATTATTGTTATTATTATTACCGTCATCGAATCAATCTTGCACTAAGCGCTCTGAAGTTCGTCGTCACTGCGGTTCCCATAATAGACCCGGGCAGTGGTCGCACGCGCTAATAAATATTTCGTTAGGCTAGTACAAAGTCCAAGGCCATTTTGTTGTCGAGTTCAAGTTTAATGACGGAGACAGTCCCACCACATCGTTTCATAAGGCTAAAAGAGCGAGGTTATTTATATTTATACCTATATTGTTTATTATAACAATGACATGACATGACCTCGTAGACACGACATGTTTTATAATTTTATCCTATTGTTTCTTTAAATTAAGTTTTGGATTTTCGATCTTTGACAACGCTTACGGTTTAAATTTTTAATCGATAAAAGTCAATTACATTAGTGGAGCTCAATGGTGCAGTGGAATCGTCCTATATAATATAATTATGATCTTTTAAAATTTTCCGTCAACAATTCAGGCCATGTGGCTACGCGCCACCTAACTGCTACCGGCCAATGTGGTTAAATATAGTGCATTTTCCAATATTTATGACGCTGTAAGGGAGAAAAGAGCTGGACACTTGCTGAGTTTCTTGCCGGTTCTTGTCAGTACAAAATCTCCCGCCTAGAGTATCTACTCTAGACTTACGCACCGATGGCATAATGACGTTCATAAGAGCTATTTGTAGCCTAAACTGAATAAATGATATTGAATTTTGATTTTTTTTTAAATTTTGAAATGGATAGACCACAATACTCATCAGCTGTGGTCCTGACTCCTGGGTAACAAAACATTAAAAAACACATACATAAACATTATTCTATTCTATTCTATTCTACCTAGTAAGAATACTTATTATACTAGGTTCAGTTGGTGGTAGGAATAGTTAAAAGCTACCCATCATGTAAGTCTGTCGCCACAACAACAATATTCATAGCATTCATACCAACCAACTGTATGATTTTTTATTTGTTTACCCAGGGGAAACCTGATTTAATGGGTCGGTATTAAGACCTCTCGCCGGGGATATCCCGGTAAAACCCCTGGGGATGCCTTTAGCCTGAAGGGCTGCGAAGGCTAACGGAACGGTCGCCTCCCGAGGTGGGAGACGACGTTGGCATTACTCGTCCGATACTTAACTTTAATATACACGCGAAAACTGTGCCAACGACCCCTGCGTTACGTGTAACGAACTAATGAAGTGTAAGTTTGCTATACTTTAATGTACTTATAAGTAAGACAGAACAGAATCATTGATCCACGAACAGTTTCCGTATGCTTTAACGTTTATAATTGCTTTTTTCCCTAAGAAAATATGTTATTCTTTTATTTCTTTTTAATTTTACAAGAGTTTGTTTGTTATTGGTTTGTATGGTACTTATATAACAATTTTATTTAACAACATAGTATTTACAATAGTTTAATGAGATTAAAGTATGGTAAACTAAATGATTAATTTATTGAAATAAAAAAACTTTTACGGATCTACTCGCGTTTATTTTACACATTACTTATTTAATGTTTATCCTGACGTTTCGAACCCTTTGCAGGGTCCGTGGTCACAGGGAGACTGAGGTGTTGGTCATCTCATAATTAGTTGGTAGCTTGTATACCAGGCTGGTTGGTGGTAGATTCCAACCATCTTCTCTATTGAAATTAGGATGTTTTTTAATTTCAATAGCCTCGCGTATCATCCTAGGGATGAAATGAATCGTTGTTCTCTAACGAGTATTTGTGGTTTATCAAATCTGATGTAATTTAGTGTTAATTTTATTGGTTGTCCTATTAAATAAAATAAATAAATAATACTTGGGCCCCTCTAGGGAATGTTCGCATACTGCAGACTTATTTTCGCGCCTATGCTTGACGTCGTCTATATGTTCTTAATTTATTTGAACGCTGTGCACAATAATCATCGGTTCCAAACTTACATTATGAATGTTCGGCAATACATGTATAATCTCGAATATAGCAGACAGGGTACCGTGCATAGAATCCCGGAAAATATTAACCATGCCTTGAAGTTGTTTGTTACAAGGAAACATTGCAAAGTGACATGACAACCTAACTACTAACCTAACAACTAGGTCTAGCTCCTACGTTGTTTTTGCATAGCCGTCAACTTCATGGTCCATAATAAACAGAAGTCAAAACACGTCAAATTAAATTTGAGTTTTGTACGTAAAAGTTAATCTACGGAAAGTGATACTGTATATTAGTACGGAATTCTTTATAATAGGTTGCGTTGCTATGTTATGGGAATTGACACCTTTTACCAAACGTCTTGAAAAAGTACAATATTACATTTAAGTATGAAACTTTGGTTTGTGAACTGTAATGTTATGTGTCTTATATAGGATAAAAAAGGAGCCTTACAGTAGTCGCTTGATGTGTAACATATACATTTGACGAATTATGCCCATGTCTACAGATTCCCATTTCTACAGATTCTCGTTTCAACTGAATCACATTTTTACATATTTGCATGTATACAGAATAACATTTTTACAGATTTGCATGTTGACATATCAAAATGACCTTTGATAGTTAAATGATATATAATATGTCACGTAATAATAATATCGATTTTAAATTTACAAAATGGCGCGCGCTTCCCCGACTTCCTGTTACACACTTATTACACTGTTACACATTTCACGAAATCACTCCCACAAGCTTCCCCGACTTCCTGTTATACACTTGTTACACTGTTACACATACTTCCGTCCCATTTCCCGAAATCACATCTTTCCGCTCGCTTTCTTGCAATTTGTAGGAAATTGCTAGAAAGCGAGCAGAAAGATGTTACACATAAAAAAAACGAGCGAGCCTTACAGCAGTCGCATAAGATGTGTAACATTTGACATTTCACTTTAGTAATATGCCTATTACTGCCATATATACTACTACTACTATTATTTATATTAAAATTGCTATTTTAACATTATATTCTGAAAAAAATGGGTCAGGTATTCTTTGGCGAAGTGCTCACTCTTAAGGATAAGGAATACAAGAAATGCTTTGCCTCCTCTGATCACTGTTTACCCTTGGTATAATATGGATATGGTCAAGGATTTGATCAGAAGCAATCATTATTTTAAGATAAATCATAACTTCTGTTATTCATCGGGGGTAATGATGTGCCAATTGAACTGTCGATAAATAATGCAATTAGCAAACAAAAACAATCCACATTTCAAAACAGCTGTTTATAAATTTAGTAACTTGACAGCATGGAAGGTTGTATTACGAAATAAAAGTAAGTAACAAGTATATCTGTATTACTTATATTTTGTAATTTGTTTGTATATTTTTTGTGAATAAAATATTTTGATTTGATTTGATTTTGATACCTATTTATCGTAGCCCATTCTTCTCCACTCCTAAAAAATAGACGTCCTGAATGGGTAGTAGGTTAAAACATTTTTGGACGATTTAAAAGCTTTTGTAAAGTTAATTTAAATTAAAAAAAATAGTTTGACTTTGTAGTTGTTAGACACTTTAAGGCCAATGTTCGACACAATTTTCGTAGCCCAAAATGACATACAAAGATTTTCATTAAAGGTGCGCCGACCTAAAAATGCCAAAAGTGCAGTCACGGTTAAGTTGATATGGAAATACTATTGTATTACATAAACAAAATATATGAATCACTAATTGCAAAAAGGGCACTTTTCATACTTTTACCCAAAAATGGTTTTTTGACATTAATATGCTCTCCAAGGTTGTATCTACATTCTCTGCAAAAAAGGCATATCGACTGTGTATATTTTTCGAGTTATTATTAAATTTCATACTCCTCCGTCCGCGTAATTTTCGTGAAAAGGGGTGCAAAGTTTTTGCTTCACGTATTAATATATAGATTATTAACGTTTAATTCTTCATACAAATTAGTATGGCCGCGCGGCATCAAATAAATATGGACGAAGACAATGATATTTTATATAATACTAGTGAACCCGGCGGACTTCGTACCGCTTTGGCAGTTTCCATCAAATGATTAAATTCTCTTTGGTTTCCATGACAACAAAACAAACAAATCATTTTGTATTGAAAAATTAAATTGTCGTTTTTAGTATATAGTGTGATTCCCGTGGGAATATCGGGATAAAAAGTATCCTATGTGTTATTCCAGGTTATAAACTATTTCTATGCCAAATTTCATCCAAATCCATCCATCCGTTGCAGCGTGAAGAAGTAACAAATATACGAACATACATACACACAAACTTTCGATTTTGAAAATTAGTAGCATCATTGGACGAAGACATTGCAAATAAAATATATGATATGACACTTGCCACTTACGGACGGCGCGGCGCACCCTTAAAGGAGGTGGAAAGACTAAAGTCAGTTGCAGATCCCTATTTTTAATGATTATAAGAAAAAAGAAGTCGATCACTAGTTTCTGTCGAAAATTGGTGCCTTTCCAAATGGAAAGGGTACCAAAAAATACTGTCGAAGTGTCAAATTTATAATGTTGTCCTTTCTATAAAAATAGAGATGGCAATTGTAGTGTTAAAACTCTATCGAACATATATCTAGTTTTCTTAAAAAGTTTTTGTATACACTTTTAAATTTTCGCGTTCCATAATTAAACAAATTTAAACGGGGATTAACGCAAACTAATTAGTAAAAAGGTATCATACCTTCTTTATATTAAGTTTTTTTGTAGTCGACTGTTTTCTATTTTAGCGCTTCAAAATCATTGCTTAATTAAAAAAAAAATCTTTAATTAAGATAGTTCCGCTAATAATTATACAAAACGTGTATTTTGCAACCTAGCCTTAAATTTATGCGTGCGTAGATTTATTAGGCATAAATAATCAAAGCTTAGCTTAGTACCTTGAATATTAGTTAGTTAGTTATGGACTTTCAAAACCACTTGCTAGGTCAACTAGATAACTTAAAAGCCTTGAAATTCATCAATTTTACGTGTCTATCTACTTGCGAATAATTTATCATTAATTAGTTATTTAGTTTTAATTTGACGTTTTGACGTTTATACATTTAAGGTTATATAAATAACTTTGGCAACCGGCTACTGACTAGAATGGTAAATGTGAATAATATAATTGTGGTATAGGTAATTGTGGTATGGAAATAACATGATTTTTCAGCCCTCATTATATTAAAAATATTCATTGTCATTCGTCAATGCTTATTTTCCTATTATGTTTGTGTAAAGTTATTTTAACACTATACATTAACCTAATGTTTTGTTTTTCTGTAAAATGGCTAAATTTAATTCCGTGTCATGACTTGTTTGTCCGGTTGTGTTTCTGTTAGGACGGCCATCAAAGCAGCGATATCAACTGCATTAAAATATAAAAAAATTTTTTTTTATTAAAAATATTTAAATATTACCACAATTGCCACGGACCCTGCAAAGGGTTCGAAACGTCAGGATAAACATTAAATAAGTAATGTGTAAAATAAACGCGATTAGATCCGTAAAAGTTGTTTCATTTCAATGTGTAGTGTTCGTGTAACCTTTAGAAAACAATATTACTTAAATATTGTTTCTGACTGGAAAAGTTAACTTTTTCTATTTAAATACTTTAATGGTATCTTACCCCTTACAAATAAACACTATTTAAGCATTTACTTAGTTAATCATTGTTTTGTCAACGTCACACAAACGTCGTTCTCAATTTGAGAAAAAGAGACAAAACAATGATTAACTAAATAAATGCTTAAATAGTGTTTATTTGTAAGAGGGTAAATTTTTATCTAACTAATTATCTATGATTATGGTTATATACTCGTATAATTTTACGTAAATTTTGTTGTGAACAAATTACAATTTGAAAAAAGGACACGCATAGTTGGCAGTGCACCTGACCCGGCATGTCATGGGGTGCGGGTTCGAATTCAGCTCGTGATTTTTTTTCAACACTTGTCTTTTTAGCTATTTATCTACATTAGACTGCGAATCATTGTTACAACTGCCTATTTCACTACAATTATAGTTTAGCATTGAGGGTATAATCTTGTATACTGATCACCAAACTTCAGTATGAAGATGGTACTAAATTATGATTATGATGATTGAGGGTATGACTCTATCGTTCGCTACAGTCGGAGCCACATTGTAAGTAAGTCCTATTTATTCTGTGGTCGAGTCTAAACGAAAAATCAACAAAAAAGGTAACGACCTTTGTACCTATCGTATCTTATTTGTCTCTAAATTTGATTCGTTTGTTTTTTTTTGCATTTGCTTTTACAACTGTTTCGTAGTAAGGAGTAAATATTTTTTGTGCATGAAAAAAATTAGCAGCTCAACGGCAACGGTACGACCAGAAAAGATAAGAAAAACAAAAGAGCGTTGACAGTTGATAAAAAATATGTTAATATTTTTCGTTTTTTCCATTTTGTTTTTTTTTTATTTAAACAAAATCAAAAATGTTTACTCAGTAAAAATTTTACAATTGATAATCAGCTCATAGAGGACCCCTTTTAAGTATTAATAAATACTTATTGCTAGACACCTCGCTCTTCCTTGATCGTACGTATACTATGCATAGTAAGTATGCATGTTACATGAATACATACTTAAATTTATCAAGTACAAGTAGGAGACAATAAAAGAAACAATAAAAAGAAAGAAAGTAAAAATGTGTGTGTGTGTGTGTATGTCAAATACACTTTTGACTTTTCTTTAGCCTTGCCTTTACAGCTAATTTCTCTCTCATTCTCCGATACAACAGCAACAATCAATCGATCAACTACGAACGTTGTGATATTTTCTCTCTCTCTCTCTATAAATTTTGATAAAACCAAAGTAATAATTATTTACATATAATTTTGTTGCGAACAAATTACAATTTGAAAAAAAAACCAAAGTGTTAAAAAAACTCCACGAGCGGGGTTCGAACCCGCACCCCATGACACGCGGGGTCAGGTGCACTACCAACTATGCTATCGTGGCCTCTTTCCAAAGTAATGATTTCCTTTAACCAATAGGTACGTTATAATAATATGCATAAGGTACTTAATACTTTCCAGTACGCGGAGGCAAGCGAACAGCTACATCTAAGTACTTCCGTGTACAGTCACGAACAAAGTTAAGGAGCGTCTGTATAATCTATAGATAACAATCTACAATCGGAGAAGTATTGAGTGACTGAGACCAATAAACATAGCACAGCTCAAACCACTGGAGCAAAAACTCTGAGTTTTTGCAGGAGGCCCCTTTCATAACATAGTAGGCGAGAGATGAGACGGAATTTTCCTATATTTCTATAGATCACGGGATGCGGATGGTTGCGCGGACGAAGTCGCGGGCAGTTGCTTGTGTGAGATAATCAACATACAATTCAATACTTCATCCTAATCTGTTTTTAACCAGTAAAAAAAATAAGTTTTGTCTTAATAATTATAAAAATATGTAAGTATTTCCATTGCATTTAAATATAAATAATAATAATAAATAATAAATTTTCCTGCACTCGCACCAATTATCTAGCCCAAGAAAAGCTTCGTTATGAAACTCGTTATATGGTTACTAGACAACGGATAAACATACTTAAAATACTTAACTACATACTTATTATACATAGAAAACACCCAGACCCGAGACACTTTAGAAATACAATAATTTCTAAAATGACCCGACCGGGAATCGAACGCGGGACCTCAGAGATGGCGACACAATGAAAACCACTCGACCAAGGAGGTCGTCGTATAAATGTCATAGAGAATCCACAGTCTGTCAAAGTCGGATTGTAATTTGCTCAGAACAATAACTAATACTTAGCTTTAGTTAATATTCTGAGGTTATTTGGTACGTTAGATACCGTTAGATAAGTTTAGGGCTGATTTTTCAATCATCGATAAAATAAAACTTATCCTACTGATAAAGTATTACGCTATCAAGCTTAAATGTCACCTGTTTAAAAAGAAAAGTCATGTTATGACAATACATTTTTAAAATGAGACATACATTTCTACCAGAGTCTGCGAAGGGTTCGGATATTATTGTGAGTTAGATACGAATTGAAAGTACACACGTACATACCACACGCTGTCAAATATCCTTAATAGACATCGAACTTTATGTATATAAGGCGTAAGGTTGAATAATTTTATTGAAGACATTTGACAGTTATGGATAGGTTGGTGTGCAGGCGTCTGTACCTTTGCATAGAATCAAGAAAGTGGCGTGCGAAAAAAAAATAAAAACGATAAATAACAGTTAAGTAAATATTTTTTATCGTTTACTTTGTATCTTATAGTATTGTATTAAGAGTCACAAACTAAAAACCTGTTTGCACAACTGCGGTCGTCACTGTACTGAGTAGAAAGTAGTTACGTTAGACTGGTTCGGATGGCAGGCATCTATTCGCAATTCCAAAACTAAAACTTACGTGTTATGTTAGGAGGGCTATATCTTTAGATGTGAAACATGGACAGAAGAACAAAAGGAGATTGAATGCGTTTGAAATGTGTCCCACGAAACAGTTTAGTTTAGTTTAGTTCTAGTGTGGGACCCATAGTCCATGCATCTTGTATTGTCACGATATTCTCGAATAACCTAACTTTATTATATGTTTTCTAAAGTTTCAAGAACACTTCACACTATAGTTTCATTATAATGAAACTACTTTTACGGAGCTACTCGCGTTTATTCTACACATTAGGTTTAATTAATGTTTATCCTGACATGACGCTAACTTTATTGGTTACACACCTATGTATTTTAAGGGATTCCTTTTTTTCGACAAATTTTTTTTGTCCTAATTTAATTTGGCATAACGAGTTAGGCATATTTTTTTGTCATAATCATGTTTTGACATATGTAATTGTTTTTTGGCATACTATTTTAGTAAGCATAAATATAGTTTAGGCTAATGTTTTTTGTCCTAATATTAATTTGCATAAAGTTATAAGGTTTGTCACTGTGCTTACCCGTTAATATATATAAAAAAAACATAGCTCTGGTAGGCTACTTACTGACGTTAGCGAATATGGTACGCTTGTGTATGGCATGGGCCATACACAAGCGTACCTATTTTGTTAGTAAAGTTAGGGAAGACACTGTGGCTCGAACACAGTTTTGACTTTCACAGGCTGCAGAGAATTTACTTTTACTGTGTATATTGTTGTGATGAATAAAGATATAATTATTATTCTCTTTATTTAATATATATCTTAAGAAAAAAAATACTATATTTTATATAAAAACATAAGTATTTACAATATAAAATATTATATAAAACTTAACCTAGGTTAAGTATTATTATTCTCTTTATTTATTTTTATACATATTAATTTACATTTTTAAATATTTTCTAAAAACAAACATTTAAAAATATAAAAAATAGGGGTCCGCTGGCATCGGGACCAGGGTCTAAACGGCTCCAGAGACAGGAACCTCCTCACAATGCGTGCCGTATCGAGGAAAACTGCCTTCTGAATCAGGCCCTTGATCCAGCCGCCTAACGAGAGCCTAATGAGATGTAGATCGAGGCTCTTGGCCATCAGGCCGTTAGCCGTAACAACATTCGGCACGATGACAGCCGAGTCCTCATTCCACATGTCGACAACCTCATGTGCTAAGTCGAGATATTTGATTTGTTTCTCTTTCTCAGCTTTCACGAGGTTCTCGTCATGGGGAATGGTGAATCGACAATCATCGTGCGGCGCGCTAATCGATCTATCACCACAATGTCTGGCTTATTGGCTACAATAGTCCTGTCAGTGATGACAGATCGATCCCAGTACAGAGACATGGTCATTTTCGAGAACTGGGTCGGGCACATACATGTAGTAAGGTACCTCAGAATCCGCAAGTTTGTATTATTATTAGCTTTCATGGTTAATATGACTATTACTTACTACGCCGGCTCAGCGATCCGAAGTGGATCTTGGCCTCCGACATCAAAGTGCGCCATTCCTTCCTGTTTTGTGCCAAGTGAGACCAGTCGGGCACTTCCAGCTCTTTCAGGTCTTTGACAACTTCATCTTTCCAGCGGTATCTTGGACGACCAACTGGGCGTCCTCCAGATGGTTGACCAAGATACGCTCTTCTGGCAGCTCGATCTTCACCCATTCTCTCTACGTGCCCCAGCCAGCGAAGCCGGGCAGCTTTTATTTCCCCGATAATATTCGGTTCGGACACCAGCTGTTCTATCTCCCGGTTAGACCTCAGCCTCCACTCCCCGTCATCGCCTCTTGTTGCTCCCAGTATCTTTCGATAATATGACTATTAAAAATAATAAAGAAGGAGAAAAAACCTCAGTGGTTTAGTGGTTAGAACTCCAGTCTCGACCTAGAAGTCCTTGGCTCAATTGTCAGCGACAACCACAGTTGGTGAAAACTTATCACCAGCCGCAACGACACGTCAATTAACATTGTAAATTACTTATTAACATAAAATTATTTATTCCAAAACAACGTTCACAACCGAACGTCATTATTAAAGATGTTTTCGCAGTTAAACATACACACTAAAATCGCAAGGTGCAAACATTTCAAACATAATAACCAAACAATTCAAACATAACATATTGTTATACATACGGAAAAGTTTGTTAGCGCTGCGACTAGAGTGATCGTGCAAATGCCAGGGGAACCAGATGGGTTAACATTTTTAAATATCTCGAGCTGCTTCTTAGGAACTCAAAGCCGTTAAGTCCTGGTTGTTGTCATACTAATTCACCAACCATAATTGGGTAGACTGGTTAGGAATATAGAAACGTTTATCAATACTGTCAAAACGATTTTTTTTTCAATACAAATGTATAAGAGTAAACACAATGACCACATGAGTAAATTATCGCTATGACGTCACTATTTTGTTCCGTCAATGGAGTGTTCATTAAAAAATTGGTTAATATTTTAAGGAACTGTTGCGTAATGTCATAGACATTTAATGTTCTGGGATTAATTATTGTTCTTGTTAATATCCCTATTGGTCCAGGGTGCTATGGTAACTATTACTTAATCTGAGCTTTGGCTTTGTAATGCACGTGCTATTGTTCAAGTCGGAAGGTCTGGGTGCCTATAGTATAGGGCATTTTTTATTCACCATTTGATCATGTTAACGAAAAGATAAGATAAGAAGTTTATTTGCCAGAATACAATAAAATTCAGATGTTTTATTCTTATAATTCAACTTGCATGAATTTGAAATGAATATGAAAATTGAAATACTACATCTTTTGTTTCAAAAATTTACTAAAACAGTTAAACCCATATCCTAATAGCTATTTTGTTAATACACATTAATATAAATTAATTTTATGTCATCAGAAAGTTAAAAAAAAATTAAATACACATACGTATTACAAACATTTTTATCGTATATTTATAAAAACGAGAGTATGGCATTCAAGCAGCGTCTTTGGTGGCCAACAATTTGAGTAAAAATGTTGCCATACATTTTGTAAACGTTAAAGTGATCTTGGAGGCACCTGTTTCAATGCCATACTAATTCTCGCTATCGTTAACATGATCGGATGGCGTATAAAACTCGCTCTAGGCACTCTGGGCTAAACAGATCGATATTTATACTTATAATGTAATACGCAAAATTACGCAAATTTATATCCTACCTCTCGAGCTCGATGGCGCAGAGGTTAACGCGCCCGGTCTGCGAGTGCTGGAGGTTATGCAACTTTCGCAAAGACCTTTCGGATAAGTGACCGAAAATGTATCATCTTGAGCTCCTCCGTGCTTCGGAAGGCACGTTAAGCCGTTGGTTCTGGCTGCATTAGCAGTCGTTAACAGCCACCAATCCGCACTGGGCCCGCGTGATTGTTTATGACCCGTTCTCCCTATCCATCCATAGGGAAAGCTCCCCAGCAGTGGGGGCATAAAATGAGCTGATGATGATGATGATGATGATGATAAAAATCCTACCTGCAAAATTTGCAAAATTTAACTGCAAAATTTTCTTCAATACATTTTCAACTATATTGCTTGCTATTGAGGAAATTTGACAGCTTGTGGTAGGTTTATGTGCAAGCGTGTGTGTACTGACTCAGTCCTCAGTTTGAACTTTATGATTAAGCAATTTTGCTTATATTAACCATATGGTTGAAAATGTATTGAAGAAAATTTACAGTTCTGTATAGGTATGTGAGCAGGCGTTTGTACAATAATTAAAACCGCAGTATGATGCGACGGTCACGCACTTTTAGGAAAACGAGTTGAGTTATTCATCACTATGTTTTTTTTGTTGTTTTCTAGTAGGCAATATCACTTCCGTCATCATGATTATAACGCGAAATAATACGCGAAAGCAAAAAAAAAACAATATGATAGCTTAGTAGGTAGGTAGGTAAATATCTTGTTTTTCTTAAAACAATATTTTTGCGTAGTGTATTAATAAGGTTGTAAAGAATGTAGGTACTTACTAAATAAGTATGCAGAACGTATTTTCCATACTTTATTTTTATTAAAAAGAATAAAGTATGGGGATTTAAAATAACTTAGGATACGTTATTTTAAAGTATGGTTGGCAACCCTAGGTACACGTGAGAGTTATACCACAACATAAGTAGACTACAAAAGGTAAGCTTCAAACAAACACGCTCGAACAACGAACATTAAAAAAATATATATTTTTACGGGTAATCACAGTGCCTTGATCTCACCTGATGTTAAGTGATGATAAGGCCAATGATAGAAGCGCTCTTCACCCGGGATCCTCAACTAGTGAGGCACTGGTTATCTTATCTCAAGCTGCCGGAACACAATGCTACATACATTGATGTTATGGCGACATATTTGGATAAGTTGGTGGTAGCTAGCCAGGCGGACAAACAAGCCCTACTACCAACCAAACCGAGAACACAAAAATATACCCCCCGCTAGGAATCGAACCCGGGACCTCTGGGTCTAAACCGGTGGTCTTAGCCACTAGACCACAGAGGCGGTTAAAACCACCAATACACCCCCACGACCAGGTCAACCCGAGCCGAGCCTTTAGAGGTGCCTTAGGGTTGTTCCGCTCCCGATCCGATCCGAACCCCTCGGAGAATCTAGTAGAGCAAAGGATACGCACAAGTGCGTGATCCCGTTCCCTCTAGAAAACCTTTGACGTTGCGTCGTTTTACACGGCTTGAGGGACCCTTTAAGTTATCTCGCTACCCCCAAAGAAGCCCGGAGAAGCTGAAAATGCCGTCTGACGCAATCAGCTAAATCTCTTAACTAAAAAAAAACGACGGGTTGCACTCCGGGAGTGCCGGCAGAAGTAAAAACTTAAATATTAACGTTGTGCATTTTTGATATTTTGGAATGGTTAGGGAATAATTTTGCACGAATTTCTTCAATTATCAGTTTAAAAGTACTATCATTTATGTGGTAGAATACAATATTTATTGATTGCGCTATCGTACACAAACATGACAATTTATTCGCGCAAGCGCCCTGCGCAGCCTAAACGAAACAGCAGGCATACATTTTCGCCGCGCCGTAGAAAGAAAGGGGGATACTTCCTCTCCTACGCCGCGCCAACTGTCTACTCTCCATCCGTCTTACGAATTTTCGATCAGGTCACGTGTCCTGACGCGAATTTAACATTTTTTACCCATTACAAAAAAAGTGTACAACGCTGCTAAAGAAGTTTTCACTTCAACAATCGCACACATAGACAACCTCTCACGGACACGGAATTTCGCAACAGCTGCACTCACACTGTTCCGAGCTGTTCCGACATTTAATTTAATTTAATTTAATTTAATTTCGTTTCGTTTCGTTTCGTTTCGTTTCGTTTCGTTTCGTTTGGTTTCGTTTCGTTTCGTTTCGTTTCGTTTCGTTTCGTTTCGTTTCATTTCATTTCATTTTATTTTATTTCATTTCATCATTTCATTTCATTTCATTTCATTTCATTTCATTTCATTTCATTTCATTTCATTTCATTTCATTTCATTTCATTTCATTTCATTTCATTTCATTTCATTTCATCAAGCGCGGTATGTAAGCTAAATAGCTTACCTTCTGGCTCTACTTATTTTGTGGTTATACCTAATAGCTGGACTTTGTTCTCAGGCATTAGAGATATCTTATCAATCACCATCCAAGATAATTGTCTACTGCCTACGATAGCGAAAATAGCAGATCACACATGAGTAGCGTTTTCTTGTATGCCTGGTAATTTAATAACTTTTGCCTTTCAATAGAAGCACGTTGTTGTCTTCAAACAACCTGGACAGGGCTTTAAATGAACTATTTAAAAAAGAAAAAAAATAACTAAAAAGTTAAAAATAATTCATAAATTTTTAATTTAATAATTTAATTTATAAGATTTTTTTTATACAAATAAAAGCGTGTTACATTGTGATTGCATAAGAAAAATATTGTATAATGTAACACGCTTTGATTTATATATTTTTTTTCTTATTACCTAACCGGTTTAAATTATTTTTAACTCTTTAGTTCTTTTTTTTTAAAGTTTTTTCTTTTAATTTTTTTAAATCTTTGTTTTTAATAAAACCGTTTAAACATTTTTTTACTCATTTTTTTTATTTTCAAGTCGGTTTTTATTTTTTAATTTTATTATCTTATAGAACTATTCTACTAATCAAGCCCTTTCATTTGATACCCATATTGAGGAAGTAGTGATGTGTGACATGTTTACACACCCTCATACCATTCAGCCCTCGGCACGTGCTCACCTTGCGCATTGGGTCATCCATCTAATCAAAGACAGAATCCGCATTCATAACAAACGGAACGAACGAACGAACGAACTTATTTTCCCGATCGAATTCCTATGGCCATCTTTCAGCTCCATCATCAGACCCTGGTTACCATGGAGCACCAAAAAACTCGTCAAGACGGATCAAACAAGTCTAAACTCGATAGGGTTATGTTGTTTAACTACCGAGTTCCTACGGTTCCATCTACCGGTTCCATCATCAGACCCTGGTTACCATCTAGCACCAAAGAAAGTACTTGTCAAGACGAATCACACGAGCCCAAACTCGATGGGGTTGCGAGTTCCTATGGCCAGCTTCCGGTTCCATCATCAGATCAGCTCCATGTCATAATAATTTTGCATTGTCATCCGATTTACACATGCATGCAAAATTTCAGCTCAATCCTACGGTATACATTTGTTATTTCTAGCTTTTGAGAAACAAGACAATAAATTTATGTTATATTTTTTTTATGTAACTGAGATACGATTTCAGGTGTTTTAGGTGTGCGCAAAATATCATATAAATAAATTCAATTAAGCTCTAATATATAATAATTTTTCGTTTTTATTTTAGACTGTAAACCAGAAGGGTTACTTAGGTAGTTCAGAAAATAAACAATATAAAATTAAAAAAATATACTCAGCACAAAGAACATCACTGCTGGCAAGTTTCTCGTACCTACCTAGCACAAACTAGGTAGAGATACTCTACCTAGGTAAGGTAGTGGCACTTATGTTCGAAATGAACCAGAGACCCACATGTTTTTCTTTTAATCATTAAAAATAGGTGTGCAACTGATTTCAGTCTTTAGCAACAATAAAACAGACCACCTCCTTTTTTTTTCTTTTTGTTGATGGCTTCGTGCGATTAGCACATTTAGCCAGTGTACATACATAAATAAACAATATTTCCTTCCTGTATGATGATGATGAATGATAAAAAATGAGAAGTGAGAAATGATATACCCCCCAACCCCGCGAGTATCTCAGTAAAGATGTGGGGCTTTACTAAGTAAGGCGTACTTCTTAAAAGAATTTGAAAAGTGACGTTGCACTGTTTTTTTTCATTTGCCAACACTCATGCACACTCACGAACACTTAACGGTTAATAATCCACCATTATTTCACATTAATATTCGACTCACAAATTTTAGAAAATAAAACAAAACCACAGACATGACTCTTCACTTTCCCGCCAAGAAGTCCGTTGTACTCTATGCTTTTGACCACCTCCTTTCTAGCTGTCATCCTATTAAGTTTCTTTTTTTTTTTAAATTTGTTCATGACCATGGATACTAGTCCTTCAGTCGAAAACTTAATTTATAACGTTTAAACTTTATATAGGATGATGATGAATGATAATAGAAATGAGAAGTGAGAAATGATATACCCCCCAACCCCGCGAGTATGTCAGTAAAGATGTGGGGCTTTACTAAGTCCTCACGCGACTTCTTGAGAGAATTTGAAAAGTGCCGTTGCACTGTTTTGTTTCATTTGCTAACACTCATGCACACTCACGAACACGTAACGGTTAATAATCCACCATTATTTCACATTAATATTTGACATAACACAAATTTTAGAAAATAAAACAAAACCGCAGACATGACTCTTCACTTTCCCGCCAAGAAGTCCTATTAAGTTTCAATTGAAATCTAAGAGCGCGTTCACATGAGGACGATTCGTGTTTTTTGACGAACTGTCTTTTTTAACGATGCGTTTTTTTATTGACGGCGGCAATGCTCACACGCATCACGAATCGTGAAAAATTACGAAAAAATATTTAATCACGTATCGTCTTTTAATTTCGTCGAAATTCGTATTGCGTGTGAACACAGACATTTAAAAAGCATTGCCGCCGTCAATAAAAAAACGAATCGTGTTAAAAGACGATTCGTCAAAAAACACGAATCGTCCTCGTGTGAACGCGCTTTAAGTTATTTACTTTTTAAAAGTATATAAATTGTTATTTTTTCTTAAACTAGCCTGTCATGCCGGTTCCAAACACTGTATGCGCACTTATATTGAAAACCAAATTACAAAAAAAATACTCACGTCGAACCTCCACCTTTTTTGAAGTCGGTTAAAAACAAACACTGATTTCTGTCCTTTCTCTATTTCCAGGAGAGCGCAGAGACGAAAAAATGCTACACTTACGAACAGCTATTCAAACACACGGCGGCACTCGCAACCTCCCTCCACAAGAGCCTCGGCTTGAAGGTTGGCGATGTGGTAGCTGTCATGCTGCCGAACTCACCGGAATTCGCAGTCGTCGCCTTCGGGACTCTACAAGCCGGCTGCGTTTTGACGACCCTCAACCCTATTTACAAAGAACGTGAGTTCAAACTCTTAAGAAGGGTACCCATTTTGAGGTGTATCACATAATGTATATGGGGTGTGATTTTTTAATCTCACCGGTGATCTTAAGGTTACAAGTGACATGAAATATACATAAATCAATCTTGCATTATTATCCGTTCGAAAATTTTCAGTATCAAAAATTTGTTATTATCGACTTAATAAGAGTGAGAAGGCGCTCTTGTGATTGATACATAGCGTAAGAATTGGTCACCGAATCAAAAATCACACCTCTGATACTGTATTAACCAATATGTGTGTACGTCTCGTTCACAAGTTATTACGTATCCAGGTACGATTGTAAGTCCTTCGAAACCACACTGCGAGCGCCTTTTTGTTTGCACAAAAACCGCCAGCAGCCTGATGAGCGGCTCACAACAGGCTCGTGCAGAACGTACTCTATTGATACAGTATTAGATATTAGGTCCTTACCTATGAAATTGACGTTTTTATCTCACTTATTAAAAGGTCTAAAAGTTCTAAAAGTCAATACCGGTTTTTAATATTATACACCTTTAATTAGGACTATGTTACTTAGGCTTAGGCCCAATTTTTTTTTAAAATTAACTACTTTTTAAGTTTGCGGAATTGTCTTTTTGTTTCATTGTAGCTTTGAAGGGACTTGATTTTTTTTTCTTTTTAATATCTGCTATATTTAGCTAGTGAAACAAACACACTACTCTACAATTTATTAAAGTGTTAACATAAATAGATGTTAAGAACATTAAAAAAACGTTAGTTTGAAAAATAAAATTTTATAAAAAATCTTCATACAAAACGTCAACTTCATAGGTAAGTAAGGACCTAATACATTACCTCCTCCTTGCCTCCTAGTGGCTATTCTCCTTAACGTTGTTGCTCGGAATTTTACTCGCAAAAAGTTTAACTGATTATGCTAGATAATTCTTACTAGGGGTAATCGTATATATGGATTATATACGTACTGATATACTCATACTTTATATGATATGATAAGAGAATAAATAGATTTGTTAGCTATTTATGCTTCTAAAAGTAGGTACCTACAAATTTCTCAAAAACCACGCCATTTATTATTTATGTAATGACGTTGATTTTATTGCTTACTTTTATTTATTTATTATAGTTTTTGTGTGTAGTATTAAAAATTTGTTAGATAAGATTATTTGTTTGATAGCCACATAAAACAATAAAAAGGCAGACAAAAAGAACGTTGTTATTGGCGATGCAAAAACACATAAGTAACTTAAATAATTATTGTATGTGTGTGAGTTCACAGCCAGTTGGCTACTGCGGCAATCATCTCATCATCTCTTAGCCAAAAGACGTCCACAGCTGGACAAAGGCCTCCCCCAAGGATATGAGAGGTATTTGCCGTAATCGCCACGCTTGGTAGGCGGGTTGGCGATCGCAGTAGGTTGAGGGTAACCTCAGAGAGATGCTGCTGCCGATGCTGATGTCTGATCTGGAAGAGATGGGGTGGTGCGATTCTTTATCCCTGGCACCACACAGGGAATGCGGCAATGCAATCTACAATATATTTTCCCGGGAGCAAAGAGCAGTTTTTCAGTTACAACAACCATCAGATACAGTTACCCGTATACATAATAGGTCCTTACCTATGAAATTGACGTTTTTTTCTCACTTATTTATAGGTGTATTACTTCTAAAAGTCAATACCGGTTGTTAATATTATTATACATCTTGAATTAGGACTATGTTAGGGCTTCAGGACTAACAATGATTATTAATTTTGTGTCATTATCGCCCAATTTTTTTAATAAATTGACTTGTTTTTTTGTTCACGGAATTGACCTTTTGTTTCATTGTAGCTTTGAAGGGTCTTGATTTGCTTGCTTTGCTTTACTTGCTACTGAGTATACACTTGCAAGCTGCTGTCAGACAGACTATCGGACATTTCTCGCGGAAGTTTTCGTGCAAGTGGAAATGTGGCCTTAGAGCCTTCGCACACGGCGTCGTATCGTAAGCGTATGTAATACGTGCGCAGCACGAGAGCAATACGAGCGCGTACATGTTTACTGGCGTAAAAAAGCAAGCGTAAAAAAATTACTGTTATAGCATTAGCTCTCACAGTATTGAAAGTTTTTGGAACTGGTCACTTGTAAACGATATAATAAAAAAATAAGTTAAAATTTTGAAAATGGATCTCTTTGACAATATTATTGTGTAGGTATTTATTTCATTCATTTGTCATTTGTTTTACAACTTGGCGGCAAATTGAAAATCCTCTTCGTCTGAAGAGAAAATAAGATAGTCTATAAATTCACCCAACACATCTGGTACCGATAACGCATGATTTCAACTGAGATCTTACAAAACGATACGTCTACTCGACGATTCGTTTGTAGAACAATACGCTTACGATAGGACTACGCTTACGACTAGTGTGCGAAGAGTCGCAGGTCTCGTACGCGTTGCGTAGTAACGATACGCTTAAGATACGACTACGCTTACGACTCGTGTGCGAAGCGAAGGGCCTTAGTCGGCTCTTACGCCGACACGCACGGAAAGTTAGGCACCAAATACATAATTTTCAGACCCATACCAGCATGCCAGCATGTTACCCGGACACAATATGTATACGTAACCTATATCCTATTGAAGCCGGATAGGATATAGATAAGGGGTGTCAAAAGCTTCGTAGCGATAGCGATTTGCGAATGTGTAATAAAAAAATGTGTACTCGCACCGAGTACATTTTTGTTTGATAACAATGCTATCAGCAAACGTTAACCTTTCACAATTAAACAATAAAGATATTTATATTTTTATCTTCATCACGATTCGTTAATGAAATAATTGAAATTACCTACAATATAACTCTGCTTCTGCTTAAAGTTAGGTAGAGAACATAGTTTTTTGTCAACTGTTCAATGACCATGAGGAAATAGATATATTAAGCAACAAACTGGTTTATTTTAAGAAGTGTGTTAAATTGTACTTCAGTTCTCGGAAATAACCCTTAAAATTAAAATTTTACTTTTTAAAAATTATTTTTTTTAAATGTTTTGTTGTTTTGTTTTTTTTTTTTAAAGTTTCTGTCTTTTTATTTTTTGGTATATGTTGTGCGTACCTATAATTTAAATATGTATATACACGTTTTAATTATTATATAAGTTAAGATAAATGTTCTGTATGTATTTAGTTGGTAAGCCTATTCTAATAAATAAATAAATAAAAAGTATAGGTTGGTATCTACGCAAAAAAAAAATTAAATCGGATGCAAAACATATCTAAAAAATATATTTTTATAAGATGTTTATCTAAACGATTTGATGCAAAATACTAAATAATCACCATTAGTTCAAGACTATGAGATTGACAGTCGTAAAAACACGATTTATATTTTAAATTTATCTTAAAAAGAAATCTTATACGTAAACAGATTCGTTAGTGTAGGTAATTTAATTTTAGATTTTTCTTGATTTTTAAAATATGTGTCTTATAACTTGTGTCGAAAACTCCGTTAGTAATTGATTGTAAGTAATAATAAAAGGGTAGTGATAAATTATAGTACACATAATTACGCTGATCATATCTCAGGTACTCTGTTATCTGCAAAATGATTGTTATGTTATCGTTCATACTATACTATAATTTGCTAGTGTCAATGTTCAAAGTACAGACTCCTGCACAGTGTACATCAGACTTTCTAAAACTCTATTTTTTTTTTTCAATAAATGTTTAACTTATATATGTATATACCCCTACTTATATATATATATATATATGCTCTATCCGTAAAGTTAAAGGTTTATTGAGAAAATTTGACAGCTTTTGGTAGCCGGATGTATACGTTCTTACATGTGTACAGCGTACCAGTGTCTAATGACAATGAACAATAATAAAATAACGAATTCATTTCTGTCAGAAACATCAAGAAAATGTTTAATACAAACATTTTAAGTAACATACAGTCAGAAGCTAATTTTAAAACATCTGCATAAAAAATAATTAAAAAAGAACACATTCCAAATTGTTTTTAAATATGAAGACATGATAATTAAAATAACAAAAAAATGTAAAATGTGTCACTAAATAACAATGGCAATAACAATTGCCATTGTTATTTCAACAATAAAAATTTCCATAGGTCTGAGAATTTGTATAAATTGTAAATGCTTACGGTCGTAAAGATCTCGGCGCTTGTTGTTATAGCTATGTTTTGTATGATAGATAAACTAACTTTTAATTGAAATACAATTGTTGTCAGTGGAATGATGCCAAGATTATAATTATCGATTATTTTGTTTAGTAGTCGAGGTAATAACACAATAATAAAACATTATAATGACACCACTTAAGAAAAATATGATAAAAACGGTTGACCAGTAAAATTTTATTAGAGGATTATAAACCATTCAACAAATATTATATTCAAAGGCAAATCTTGAGACCACACAATTTGAAGAATTATAAAAACATACCCCAGTACCTAGACGCATATCAGCCACAAATAATCGTGCAATCTAATGACAAAAATGCCAATATTTAAAAAAACCTAACAAAATGTTTAAAAACCAAGCCAAGTGTAAGTATTATTAAAATAATGCATTCCCTTAGACTTACGTGAAATTAAGCAAGCAACACAAGCTTAAAGAGCATTATCTGTCTAACGGCTAATCAATGACATTCCGTTGTTGTAACATAATTGGTTTTTATTTTAATATGCATATATGTATATATTAATAATATTTTTTTTTCAATTATTATGACCTTGGTAATTATTGTAAATATGTTTGTTAGTATAGTATTATTTACAATTTATTAGTCCCGCATACTTGTTTATTACACCACAGCTAGGGTTGGCGGGAAGAGATCTCTTCTAGAGATAAGCTCACCTTTTTATATGTCCTGTGTAACGTGTGTTTAAATGTAATATCTTTGTACAATAAAGGATTAATAAGTTTACGAGATCTATGACGCAAGTTTTCTATAGGTCGTTGTCCACTATACACTTGCAGTGGATGCACTGCAAGTGTATAGTGGACAACGCCCGATTAAATAAAGTTACGTCCATCATGTTGTTAAACATTGCACCATAAGAAGTGCAATTTTATTGTGGGTTGTCTATTACATTTTAAGTATTGTTTTGTATTAATAATGTAGGTACAAATTGTTAAGAGCGTTTACGCCGCACACTAGCGCCACTAATGGAAAAAAAAACATATCTAGCAATTACAGATAGAAAATCAAATTATGCTCAATAAACTATTTGAATGAAGTAATTTAGTATTTTTACGGCACCTAATGAACACCTCACATATTAAGGTTTAGTTAAATAAGACGTTACGGCCACTTTTAACTATAACGCCATATTTAACTAAGCCATAACATGTGAGGTGTTCATTAGGTGCCGTAAAAATGCTAAATTAATTCATTCAAATAGTTTGTTGAGCATAATTTGATTTTCTATCTCTAATTACTAGATATGATCTTTTTTTCATTAGTGGCGCTAGTGTGCGGCGTAAACGCTCTTAACACGAGTCAAATTAACATTTTCGAAGATTATCTATTCTAGTCACAAGTGTCACAAAAAAAAGGGGAGACGTTTATATTAACTTGTTTTGTGATAGATAACTATTGAATTATTATTATTGGACTTTGTATTGGGTATATCTTAAAGTCGATAGCACATAGAACTTGACCTTTTAAGATCTACATATAATTACAATGATCGCGTAGGTAATAAAATGAATACCTAATTTAAATAAAAAACAATAAATATTATAACGAAAACAAAGCCATATAGCTACTATTTTATTCTCTATCTCTCTATCGATGAAGCTTTATAACGTAACTTGTATAAGTAACTAAAAAAGCGTAAGGGCTTTACAAAATTTCGTAGTTTGGTATAGCTCAACGTTGGTTTAATGCTCTAAGAGTTCAACTATTAAAATAGTTTAAAAAAGGTTAAGCTATTTTTGGAAATGAAATGGTTGTATTTAGCTGCTTAGTCAATATAAGTTTTAGGCCAAATATCACGTAGACGTTTTCATTTTTAGGCAGCATGATCATAAACTGTTGTTTCTTCATCACGTCAGTATTTTTGCGTAACAATTGAGAAATTGAACAAAATTCCTTGTCATTAGAAAAATTACCAAATAACTATTTTTGGGTAAATATTTGAACATCGAAAATTAAACTATTTGCACTTATGCTTTTGTCGGTGTTTTTGACCCATATACATATATAAAATATTGTATAATATTATAAAAGATTGTATATAAAAGATTGTATAATATTAGTATATAAAAGATTGTATAATATTAGTCTTTATAAACTATGATCGACTTTATGTTTAGTAACAGTGTTTTGTTTAACGCAAACACATAAAATTTGTTTTTTTTTCCAGATGAAATTCAACATCAGTCAACTATCACTCAACCGAAAGTTTTCATCACCACCCCTTCCCTTTACGATACAGTCGTAAAAGGGTTGAAGACTGCAAAAGTAGATGCTAAAATAATCCTTGTGGACAATCCTAATGATACAATACCTAGCGGTACTCATAGATTAAGTGAAATAACTGAAAAAGGTGTAACTGACTACTCGCTTTTACATAAAATAGAGAGAAGCGATGAAGACATAGCGTTCATTCCATTTTCTAGTGGAACCACAGGTCTACCTAAAGGGGTGGAGATAAGTTATAAGAATCTTAAAGCTAGCATTGAAACAATGAGTAACAAGCACAACTGTTATCCAAAACTTTCTGAAGGTAAATAAAAATTATTTAATATTAGCTCTGGACCACATGTGCCATAGCTTTAGTTCACACTGGAAATCTTTTTTTAAATATTTTTCTGGTAAGCACAGTGCCTTCGTCTCATCGGATGTTAAATGATGATATGGCCAATGTTGGAAGCGCACTCCACCCAGGATCCTTAACTAATGAGGCACTGGCTAGCTTATGTCTAGCTGCCGGCGCACACCAACGCTACGAGAATTTATATTGATGTTATGGCCACATATTTAAGCTAGCCAGGCGGGCAAACCAGCAACTACCACTAACCAAACAGAGTACACAAACCTGTTCCCCCCACTGGGATTCGAACCCAGGACCTCTGCGTCTGAGACCGGTAATCTTTACCACTAGACCACAGAAGCGGTTAAAGTTGCGTTAAAATCTCAAAAATATCTTCTCTTCTTTTCAGGATCATTTCAAGAGATTGTGCCTTGTATTCTGCCTTTCTTCCATATCTACGGATTGGTAGTTACTCTCATAGGCCATCTAAGCAAAGGATGCAAGCTGGTGACAATGTCTACGTTTTCAGCTACTCTTTATCTCAACTTATTGAAACAGGAAAAAGTTACCTTGCTGTATGTTGTACCACCCATAGGTAAGTTTAAATCGTCACTATCACATAATGTTAGTTTTTATAGTAACTTACTAAAACCGTTTAAAGAATCTGCTTTTGTTTTAATACAGAAAACGGGCGGATTTTAAATAACACTCGTGGAAATCTTTTTCGGTTTTCGAAACAAATTATTCGGAGTGTTAATATTGATATATATATTTAGTGTACGCTTAATATGGTTTCTGCTTTTATGTAAACAGATTATAACACAGTCGGTAACATGTATCGTATATTTTTTGCAGCAATTCTGCTTGGCAAGCATCCAGACGTAACGCAAGAACATTTTAGTGATGTAAGGCATATAGTATGTGGTGCTGCACCATTAGCTGCTACTGACGTTGATGCCATTATGGAGAAAGCAAAGGTAACAGAAAGGGGATTGAAACAATCTGGCATATCGACCCGCCGCCATTTTGATTTTTTTTCGAAATCGCGGCGCACGTTGAAAGTGGTATGTATGGTAGAGGACACATAGAGGAACAAAAAATGTCAAGTAACATGGTACCCTAAAGTGTCACGTTATTGAGATATTTGGAGGTAAAGATCAATATAAGAGTACAACGACAATCATTAAAATATACTATGTGTCTATAGGCGTCAGATTGTATTCAAATAATCGTTCCCAGGTTGATTATTATTATTACTGTTTATTGTAAGAGAGTAGGTACAATACATACACACACACACATGACACTTTAGGGTACCATGTTACTTGACATTTTTTGTTTATCTATGTGTCCTCTACTATACATACCACTTTCATCGTGCGCCGCGATTTCGGAAAAAAATCGAAATAGGGCGGGTCAAAAAATTAAAAAAAAATAATTCAAAATCATTTATTCAGTTTAGGCTACAAATAGCTCTTATGAACGTCATTTATGCCATCGGTTCGTAAGTCTATCTACTCTGGGCGGGAGATCTTGTACTGAGAAGAACCGGCAAGAAACTCAGCAAGTGTCCAGCTCTTTTCTCCCTTACAGTGTCATAAATATTGGAAAATGCCCTATCATAAAAGGACACTTTCCATCACAAATAAAAACACAAAATTTAAAGGACAGTCACAACATGTAAAAAAAAACACAAAAAAGAAAAAAAATAAAAAATATTTAAGTTTGCAAAAACATCATTTACCAGTATAATTTTTTACAATGTCATACAGTACTAGTAAAAGTCAAAAACCTGTTTTAAGAAAAAAAAAAACAAAGTTAAACTATAGTTAAAAATAATAAAAATAAGTACGCTAGAGCAGACCAGCCTCCACAGGCGGCACCCGTTCACGAGTATGACATATGAATCAGCCATCGCTTCACTCAACCATATTTTAGGAAATGTAACGACCCGACGCACATGCCACCACCGCAGAGACAATAAAGAGAGCATGACACACCCAAGCTACTCTAAAATCAAAACTAATTGAAATGTTCAACGCAAAGCTATTTGTTATCTGTAGGACACTGTTTATAGAGGTTATCATATCAGTATAATTTGTTATTATAAAAAGTAGTAAAGTATGCGTTTTCTATTATAGCCAGGCTGTTTTATCATCTAAATATTCTTTGACTGTATAATAACCTTTTTTTAAGTAAAGAAGACTTTACATGTTTTTTAAACTTATCTAAAGGTAAATCTAGTACAGTATTTGGTATTTTATTGTAATAGTGTATACCTTGCCCCAAGAAAGAACCAAGCACCTTCTGTAACCTAAACAGTGGCATTACAAGTTTTGACTTACTTCTAGTATTAAAATTGTGTACGTCACCGTGTTTAGTAAATGAGTTGATATTGCAACGTACAAGAACTATACAATTATAAATAAATTGAGACGCCACTGTCAAGACACCAATTTCTTTAAAAAGATTTCATAAAGAAGTTCGTGGACCTAGTCTATAGATTGTTCTTACTGCTCGTTTTTGTAAAATAAATATAGTTTCAATATCAGCTGCTGTTCCCCACAGTAAGAGGCCATACGACATAACACTATGGAAATAACTAAAGTAAACTGTTCTAGCAGTTTCAACGTCTGTTAACTGCCTTATTTTTCTAATGGCATAGGCAGCAGAACTGAGTTTGCCGGCCAATTTCGATATATGAGGATTCCATTGAAGTTTTGAGTCAAGGGTTATACCTAAGAAAACTGTTGAGTCTACCAAATCTAATCGATCGCCGTTTATTCTTATATCGGTTGGTTTATTCTTGACATTTGGTAGTCTAAAATTAATACATTTTGTTTTTTTTAGCGTTAAGCTGCAAATTATTAACAGTAAACCAACTGAGTACATCTGAAAGAGCTTTGTTTACATCGTCGTAATTATTCGTACACCTAGTTACATTAAAAATGAGTGAAGTATCATCTGCAAATAATACGATTTCACAGAAGTTCTCTACAAAGAATGGCAAGTCATTAATATAAATCAAAAACAGAAAAGGACCAAGAATGGAACCTTGTGGAACTCCCATTTTTACATGAGAACCAGATGATTTAGTTCCATTAATATCGACAGTCTGTGTTCTAGAGCTGAGATACGACTTGATTAAATTTAGTGCGTAATCTTTGAGACCATAGTAATGTAGCTTCATCACCAGAGTCTTGTGCTCAACGCAATCGAAAGCCTTGGACAAGTCGCAAAAAACTCCAAGGGCGTTTTGAGACTTCTCCCAGGCATCAAATATATGTTTTATTAGAGCAACACCTGCATCAGTAGTAGAACGTCCCTTTGTAAATCCATATTGTTTACTATGTAAAAGATTGTTTATGTTAAAATACGATATCAATTGTTCCAATATAACTTTTTCATAAATTTTACTTAGAGCTGGTAGTATTGAAATAGGTCGATAGTTACTGGGGTCTTCTTTGTTTCCGGATTTGAACAAAGGTATGACTTTACTAAACTTCATAAGATCGGGAAAGATACCTTTATTCACACAGTTATTAAAAATTTCAGCAAGATATGGTGCAATAGAATATATAACATTCTTAATTACTTTTATAGAGATGCCCCACAAGTCACATGTGTTCTTCATTTTCAGTGATTTAAATGTTTTTATAATATCCACTGAATCAATATATTTAAAATGAAAAGAAACATTACATTTGGGTACATATTTTTGGAGTAATGTTTGTGCAGCTTCAGGTGATGAATCTAAATTTGAGGTTGTCAGCACAGGTACATTTACAAAATAATCATCAAAAATATTAGCAATTTGCAAATCTGAATTCACAAGGTTGTCGTTTACTTTTATAGTGAAAGTATTATCCCGTGGTTTTAATTTACCTGTTTCACGGTTTATAATGTCCCAAGTGGCTTTAATTTTATTGTTAGACTTTTTTATTTTATCTTTAATGTAATTAGATTTAGCTAATATGCACACTTTTTTAAATGTTTTCGAATACTTTCTTACATATTCCGTAAAAATATCATTATGGTTATATTGTCTCAAACTATATAACTCATACAATTTATTTCTACTTTTATATATACCAGTCGTGGCCCAGTCACAGAATTTAAGTTTATGGGTAATTTTTATTGTTTTTTGTGTAAACACTTGGTCGTACTCAATCTTTATGAAGTTAAAAAGATTAGTATATAATACATCTGGATCATCTTGTACAAATGGCAATGCATTAATTTTACACGCTATATTATTTTTAAAACACTCCACTCGCTCCTTTGTAACTGGTTTACAGTTCACTATTTTTGGCTCATCCTTAATATTAAAATCATAGCTCACCATCAAACCGCAATGGTCAGACGTAAGCTTACTAATGAGAAACAGGGTAATTTTTATTGTTTTTTGTGTAAACACTTGGTCGTACTCAATCTTTATGAAGTTAAAAAGATTAGTATATAATACATCTGGATCATCTTGTACAAATGGCAATGCATTAATTTTACACGCTATATTATTTTTAAAACACTCCACTCGCTCCTTTGTAACTGGTTTACAGTTCACTATTTTTGGCTCATCCTTAATATTAAAATCATAGCTCACCATCAAACCGCAATGGTCAGACGTAAGCTTACTAATGAGAAACAGGGTCATAGTCTGTAAAAACATTATCAAGACAAGTGGCTGAATGTGAAGTTATTCTAGTGGGTTCCAGAAATAGATTAATGAGATTAAAACATTTAAACAAGGCAAGAAGACGAACACTCATTGAAGTGCTCTTTAGAATATTTATATTAAAATCGCCACATACAAAAACAAATTTATTTTTAAATTTTAATTTTCTTAGTACGTCCTCCAATACAGATTCGAAAATACCGTAATTGCCCGATGGGGGTCGGTATACACACACTATTACAAAGCTATCAAACTCCACACATGATAGCTCAATATTACGCTCCACTGATAGGTCTACAATTTCATTGCGATCTTTATATTTTATCGATATGCCAGCTTTCATACAAAAAGTTTCAAACCCCTTTATCTAATTAGTTTTGTTAAGAATGTTTTCGTGATTGTCAATAACTTATAAGTAAGCGACGTTATAGCATAATTATACTCGTAAGTCATCACAACAGGGGTTGGTTCTGAAACACAAGTAATTTTAAAAACGTTGATATTATGAAAGATAGCTTACGCGAACTTAATGGTTTAATAATGTACAAAATTATATAAATGTAACAAGAGGTAGAAGATCTGTATATCACTACTTCCGTGATCTTGGTACATGCAACTGTTCCGAAATATCGGAAACTCAAACACAAGAAAATCTTGGTAGCGATAGTCAAAGTGTACAACTTTTTAATATCATCTGCGTCTCCTCGAACGCAATTAAAATTTAAATTTATTTATTGCAATGGTACACGCAAGGTGTTTTCCCCAGTAAATAATAAAAGGTTCAATAAACGCGTGTGATTCCTAAACAGTATTTTTATTTTCTGTTTTCCAGACGAAACTCGAAGTCAACCAAGGATATGGATCAACGGAGACCACGTCGCTGACGACGGCGACTTTGATTGGTCAAGACAAATACGACCACGACTCTTGCGGAGAGATCTTGGCAGGCGTTACTGTCAAATTTGTTGATCCAACGACTGGTAATCCTGTGCCTGCTGGACAAGTAAGTACCTGATATAGCAATTGTACTGCTCTTATTTTCTTTTCTACTTGATTAATTAGATTATGACTTTCGCTGTGTAACTGAATAGTCATTGCTATGTTAATAACTTATTCCAAAAAAACATAATTACTGAATTTGAAAGATGTCAATTGTGAATACAAAAAGTTGTCATTGTAAATACACAAAATTTATATTTTTATAAGACAATATCACAATGTATTTATTACAACACAACACACATTTGTCTGACCACAAATCAAATTAAAGTAATCGCTACAAGTCATCGCTACAATTGATGGGTAATGGCTTAATCACCACGCTTGCCAAATGCGAGTTGGTGATCACAAACCCGGGCTATGCATCGAAAAATCCGAAATACATTTTGCCCGACCTGGGAATTGAACCCGGGACCTTCGGGTATCGGACCGAGCACTCTGCTACTCGGCCACCGAGGCGTTATCAAGGCGAAATCAAATTAAATTAAATATAAATTCTAAATTGTTCTAAGTTTTTCTTTCTTTTTCTTTATGTAGAAATTCAATATTATAACTATGGCTTTACTCTGTTTTGCATTTATTTATTTATTTATTTACAAGTTTATGTACACACATAAAAAGGTAACAAAAATAAAGGTAAAGTAAATGTAGTACAAGGGCGCTGCTTATTTCAGTTCTGAAATATCTTTCAGCAGGCCCGCAAAAGGAAACATTATAAATAAAGGTAGAAATAATGTGTACCTCCTGCAAATTTAAAATAAACTTACTTAAATATTTATAATACACATACATACTAATAATTGCATAAACATTACATTATGAATTACTTAAGTTAATTTGTGTAACAATCATGCTAGATAAGTAAAAATCCTATTTAAATGTAATCAAAACATTATAATTTATTGTTATTTAATAAAATGTTAAGTAAGCAAGCGCTAACCTTCATTCACCAAATTGATACCTAAGATACAGGTAAACTAGTTTACATAGTTTAGGTATCACTTCGATTATTTTGCACTACTAACCTTAATTTTAAAACCACAATATAAGCAGTATACTCAAAATGCACTATATTAATATTTAAACAATGTTATTTTATAAGTTTTATGTATTTAGACTAAGTTTTATACAGAAATAAATTTATTCTTATTCTTATTCTTATTAACTGTGTACTTGATTAATTTTGTCAGTAATTTGTGGATAACGCATCTGGTTGCACTGTTAGTAATAAGTTATATTAAGCTTATAGTAAGAAAACAGTGTAATTGTTTGTTGTCCTTAAGAGCGTTTACGCCGCACACTAGCGCCGCCCATGAAAAAATAAACATATCTAGTAATTAGAGATAGAAAATCAAATGATGCTCAACAAACTATCTGAATGAAGTAATTTAGCATTTTTACGTCACCTAATGAACACCTGACATGTTATGGTTTAGTTAAATATGGCGTTATAGTTAAAAGTGGCCGTAACGTCTTATTTAACAAAAACCATAACATGTGAGGTGTTCATTAGGTGACGTAAAAATGCTAAATTACTTCATTCAAATAGTTGGTTGAGCATAATTTGATTTTCTACCTCTAATTACTAGATATGTTTTTTTTTTCATTAGTGGCGCTAGTGTGCGGCGTAAACGCTCTTAAATCATCATTTAAATTAAGTACAGTGCCTGCACTGTGATAGTTATAGGTAGGTAGGCTATTTACTTTATCTACTTTATTTACTTCTACCTGCTTCTAATATCCACATGCTACTTACCACTGAATAAATGATTTTGAATTTGAATTTTGAATTATGTTTCAGAAAGGAGAAATGTACATTAAAGGTTCTATAGTAATGAAAGGATATCACAAAGACGAGAAATCTACACGAGAAAGTATAACAGATGACGGCTTCTTCAAGAGCGGTGATTTAGGATACTACAAACCAGGAGTTGGCACTTACATAACTGATAGAATAAAGGAACTTATCAAGGTAAATGAAATAGAAGCAATTAATATCTATAATACATATACGAGATGCTATCATCAAACATGTTCCTAAATCTAAACCCAAATCAAAAAAATACCCTATTTGGTTTACAAGAGAATTAATTTGTGTTCTGCGGGAAAAGCTCAAGTACCGTAAAAAATTACGTAAATTTAACTATAATCCTCTTGACCAATTGTCGTTTGATATACTTAAGAGACGGCTGGACCGACTTATTACTAGTTGCTATAGAGACTATACTGCCAGGCTCGAGCAAAATTTGCGCTCTAATCCTAAGCTTTTCTGGACTTTTATCAAAAGTAAAAAAAAGACACACAGCCGCTACCCTTCAAGAATGATCCTTGAGAATAATACTGTATCGAATGGTCTTGACATCTGTAACCTCTTTGCTAAGAGTTTTTCTTCAGTCTATAATTGTAACGGAACTAAGAATGATTCCCCTAGCTCTTCCTCTGATGGTGTAGCCACATTGACCAGCAATTATCTTAACGCTATAAAATTTAAAGACGACCAGGTTTTAAAAGTTTTAAAAAGACTGGATGCCTATAAAGGCGCAGGGTCTGATGGTTTACCATCAGTCTTTGCACTCCAATGCGCTTATGCCTTGGCAAAGCCTTTATGCTTAATTTATAATAAATCACTGAGAACTGGCATGTTTCCGTCCGAGTGGAAGGTCGCATTGGTAGTCCCACTTTTCAAAAATGGCGAAAAAGACCTTATTGCAAATTATAGACCGATTTCCATCCTGCCAGTCTTTGCTAAGGTATTCGAGCAGTTGCTATGTCCCATTCTGTCTTGGCATTTCAAACAGCTTATTAATTCTCGTCAGCATGGCTTCACGAAGAATAGGTCGACATCAACAAACCTCACTTCATTTGTTAACTCTGTTTCCCTGAAACTCGACAGCCGCTCATCGGTGGATGCGATCTACACTGACTTCAGCAAGGCCTTTGACCGGGTTAACCATGAAGTATTACTTATAAACTCAATGTACATGGTATTGGTGAACCTATGCTAAATTGGTGCCGATCGTATCTGTCGGATAGAGCGTCAAAAGTGGTGGTGAACGGGTACACTTCGGATCTTTTCCCAGTTTCTTCTGGTGTTCCCCAGGGATCTCATTTGGGCCCCTTGTTGTTCAATGTTTTCATTAATGACATTGGTAAGTGCTTCAGTAACTCAGATTATTTTTTGTTTGCGGACGACTTGAAATTTTACAGGGTTGTAGACACTCAATTGGACACGATTTTGTTACAAACAGACATAAATAACCTGGTAGAATGGTGCGAGAGAAACCATATGGATTTAAATGTTTCCAAGTGTTGTTCTGTGCGTTTCTCAAGAAAAAAGATGCTTTCCAACTATAAATACACAATTAGGAACGACATTTTGGCTGATGTCGATACTGTAAGAGATCTCGGTGTGCGATTGGATAGCAGGCTGAGGTTTAATGTTCATATTAATGATATTTGTTCCAAAGGCTTTAGGAATCTTGGATTTGTCCTCCGTAACTGTAGGGATTTTAGGTCTTCTAAAACGAAGATCCTTTTATATAACTCATTTGTTCGTAGTGGCTTGGAGTACTGCAGTATGGTGTGGAATCCTTTTTATGACGTGTATTTAAAAAGATTAGAAAGCATCCAAAAGCGATTCTTATGGCACTTAACGTTTTCGTGTAATATGGGCAAGAGTTTATTAAAGTATTCTGAGAGATTAAATCATTTTAAAATAAGTTCTCTATCGGATCGAAGACGTATGCACGACCTCATGTTTCTCTATAGGCTAGCGAATGGCATCCTTGATGTCCCGGATTTACTAATATCGTTGTCATTCAATGCACCCTTAAAGCTCCCGCGGGCATCAAAAAGTAACGTCCTTGTGGATCAGCCTTGCAGGTCCAACCTTGGCCAGAATGCACCCTTGAATCGTATCATAAGGGAGTTTAATGGTACAGCTAAAATAAAGAGTTTGGACTTGTTCATGGGTGACATTCGCAGCTTTAAGAAGTCTCTCATCTCCTAATGTGTATTGTGATGATTTGACACAGTAATTTTAATAATGTTTCACAATTTTTTATTTAAATTTTTTTTTTTATTTTTTTTATAATTACTTAATCTCAATTTTAATTCTCATTCTCATTTCTCATTTTATTAAATATAAATTTCTGTAAATTTTATTAATGTAATTGCATGTAGTCTTCACCTATAATTGTATTGACATCTAGCAAAAATCTATTTTAACAATGTATTATTTAAGAAATCAATGATGTTTTATATGTTGGTGATCATTTCAATAAATAAATAAATAAATAAATATAAATATAACATTTTAATTGCTTCTGTACAAACAAATGGTTTCCCGTAGACTTATCATAGAAAATATGTGGCCAATATAAATTTATAGTTCTAAATTGAGACTACTTAGTTTATACTGAATATGCAACAAATTTACATTATTATTATTATTTCTTAAAATTTACAAAGAAATGAACACGTTTTGTCATCCTTGATTATTATGTATCGATATTTTGTATGTTATCTATATATATATATATATATTTATCGATTATGTTATATCCAATCAAATGCTGTTAAAAATTCAAAGGCACATTTTCTAAATTTCTTCATTTATTGTTGAAAAGATTATTATTTAATATTGTATTAACAATATCGTTTTTTCAAAATTGTAGGTTAAAGGTCTACAAGTAGCACCAGCTGAATTGGAAAGCGTACTGAGATCTCATCCGGCTATCCAAGACGCCGGAGTAATAGGAGTACCCCACGAGTACTTCGGCGAGGTGCCAAAGGCCTTTGTTATTGTAAAGAAGGAATTTAAAATATCCCCAGAAGAAATCCAAGAATATGTTGCCAGTAAAGTAGCTCCCTTCAAGAAAATAGAAGAAGTAGTGCTGGTTGATAACATTCCGAAAAATCTGACCGGAAAGATATTACGACGAGAACTGAGGAAAATGAATGTGTGATTCAGAAAATGTCCGATCTTGAGGAGTTTGGGAATGAATAAGTATCAATGCAATTAGTTAATTAAAGATGTGAAATAATAAAATTTGTAAGCTATTGCATAGTGCGTAGGTACGTACCTTTTTTTAGGAAAACGTCCGTAAGTGTCGGAGAGTAGATACTTAGATAGTTTTATTTGCCACTGTCTTGTGTCCGGCTTAAATTTGTTTATTCAAATTAACTTAATAATAAGCACTTTTGAATTTTTACGTGTAAGTACTATGTACATTTTTGGCTAATGAATCCCGCCCGATGGTTCTCTGTTAATTTATTAATTGCCAATAAAAGACCAGTGTATTTTTTTTGTAAAAATATATTTTTAATACTTACTCTTTTTTAAAACCTAGATAGTATCCGTTTCTGTAAGACTGCGTTTAGGTTTAGGGTCCAGTAGTAAACTTGTAAGTCCTGTTACGCTATTCCTAAAATTACTAATGATTAAAATAAATCCTGGTAATCAACTTATAGGTCTCATTTTTCTTAATAAAGGCAGATAATGATGATAGTATCAGTTTCAAAACTGGTGTAACTTTAGTCCACGTTTTCAGATAACAGGGTTATCTTTTAGTTACATAGTTACCTACGACATGACTATTTGCCATACCTATTTCCTTCGCAGACTAGAAAGTTAAATCTAGCCATAATCATATAGATATCCAAAAAGGCATCAAATACATTTATGAAATATTTATGGAATATTATGGAATTTATGGAATATTAATGTTTGGGTACTGTGTACAAAAGGGTGATTATATGAACTATTAGAAATTGATATAGTAATAATAAATTAGATATTATATTAGGCTACGGAATCTTTAACAACGCGACTCCGACTCGGCCGGTCGGTTTTATAAAGAAAAAAAGCGAGAATGTATGGCTGTGAATTTTGAGTTTGTGTAAAAAGTAATGTGTCAGTGATATTGCATATTTTGTATAGAGTTCAACTGTTTATTGCTAACTTTAATAAAATAGAAATAAATATTAAGTCATCGTCATCACGGAACATTATTTCTAATTTCGATTAAGAAGGCAAAATTATGTTGTAAACATGTTCATTTGTATATGCTTTTATCAATGTGTATAAAAGTAATAATAATAATCGATTGGAAGTATAATCTGATATATATTTTACAAAGGTAATTGTAATTAATTATTATTAAATATCAGCAGTGACGGAAATGTTAAGTTTTACGCTTTTGTAATTATAATTTCCATTAATGTTATTGTTATTTTATCAAAGTGGTCTTGTTATTGCATTATAAAATTGTTTAAAAAAGTAAATGTATTTGTTTTAATTGATACCTTTTTCCATATATTAGTTGTCACGTACTGCATTTAATGGAAGGTAAATCCATAATTACCGCAAAAAGTTAAAACTTTTGGAAACTTATGATTTATTCTGTGCTTATGCCCTTTGCGTCCAGGTTTTGTAGCCATACTTGAGATAGTTAATTTATTGCATAATTTGGTAAGTGTTAATATTACCCGCACCCTCTGACACGGGGCAGTACAGGGTTAGGAAAATTTCTAATTATGCTATCTTTGCTCTGTCTAACCCGTGTAGTTTCTTTCTTCAACCAGGAGCACCCAAATATGCCGAAATTTTGATATTCCGATTGCTATCAACCCCAACTTCATAATTCCGAATAAATAAAATATTTAATATTAATATATAAAAAAACGAAGAAATCTGATATTTTATTTAACACAGCTGTCGGTTAGGTTACACTTGTAACTACGCGCCGCGGAGAGAGCAAAGTCATTTTTTTATTTCAGATTTTTGAGATTTGGTATTTTGAAATTGGTGATAATAACAATTGGATTTATACTTTTTATTTTCAAGTTGGTGAAAATAACAATTGGATTTATACTTTTTATTTTCAAGTGCTAATTGCTGCACTGAAGCTAAATTAAATATTTATAAAATTTATAAAGGTCAGTGCAGCCGCCCGGATTGCGGAAGACCTAGGTTCGATTTCTGGCTGGGTCAGGTAGGCGTTTAATTTTTTCACTGTATTTGATAAATTTTATAAATATTTAATTGGAATTTAGTTTTTCGTATGGTAGGCGGTGGATGGATTGCCGCTAGGGAGAAGACTTGTGATTGCCAAACCGGTGGTCCCAGGTACCCTAGTGGCACGTGAAGGGAATTTACAGTGGTCTTCAGTGAAGGGGAAGTACAGTGGTCTTTAGTGCGTAGGCCCCTCTTTCTGCCGAGGCCCTCAAGCAACCCCATTAACTATCCGCGCCTTCTCAGGGCGCTGTGGTACTCGAACGACAAGTTTTCCCACAGTCTAATAAAAGGAAGGCAGTGGATGTATTCGAACTTACCAAGACGGGGAAAATAGATAGTTGACTAGAGTCGTCTCTTGAAACGTCTTGAGTATTGGATACGCTTCACAAGAATGTGCTTCGGCGGGTTATGACCTGGCGGGATGGTCTTCTGTGCGAGTTTCTCTTGCGCAGGGACGTCTGGCATTCCTCGTATAACCTAAACTGTTTATAGTGGGAGCCAGTCCAAATAGAATAGTAAAAAATAAGGAGGATTTCCCAAGACCGGCATGATTGACGCTCATTAGGAGGCACTTACGTCTAGTAGTGGGCGGCATTAGGGTGAACGAACTTGAAAACAAAAGTACAATACAAAGTGTAAGTAGAAATTCTTAATAACGTCAATCTAATTGCTTGCTCGATTTGAGTAAATTATTAAAACAACTTTTTTGTAACTATAATGCATTATAACATACAAGAAAATAATTAACACTGTTTAACTTTAAGATTCTATTCTAATAATATTGGGTAAGTAATTATAATGTCATTTAGACAGCAACGAATACAGTTTAAGTAATTAAGTGATTAAACGATTCTATTTTTAAAATCTACTACCTACTACCACAGTCTATCCAACCTCTTCTACTACTATCAAATATTTCTGAGAAATATGGATAATTCTTACTTATGAACATTACTCGTACTTGTATAAGCAGTTACTTGTCAAGTTTAACATATTTGTATGTATATTTAAAATAAGTTAATAAATTGATAACCGCTTATGTTACTAATAACCACCGGACCAACCAGTCAGATCCTGAGTTCCCACGTTCGAACGGGCGAGTACTTATTCGGCTGGGTTTGTGACCATCATCATCATCTCATCCAAAAGACATCCACTGTTGGACAAAGACCTCCGCCAAGGATCTCCACAACAACCGGTTTTGTGCTGTTCTTATCCAGCGGATACCCACGACCTTCACCAGATCGCTGGACACCTTGTTAGAGGCCTGCCCACACTGCGTTTTCCGGTACGCGGTCGCCACGCAGGAACTGTTCCGTCCCAGCGGTCATTGTCCTGCCAGCGATTTGCCCTGCCCACTACCACTTGAGCTTAGCAACTCTTCGAGATATGTCGGTAATCTTTTTTTTCTATTGCGGATCATTTCTGATTCGATCACTCCAACCCCAAGCAAAGACTTCTCCATTACCCCAAGCATAGCCTTCTCCATTGCTCTTTGAGGGACCTTGAGCCTTCTTATGAGGCCCCATATTGAGCGACCACGTCTCAGACCCGTATGTCATCACTGGCAACACACTGTTCAAAGTCTATTGTCTTGAGACACTGTAGTATATCGGACGAGAAGTTATTTCGTAACATACCGAACACTGCCAGCCTTATTGGATTCGACGACCTCTTTGCTGAAATTGAACCTATCTAAGTGGACCGTTTGTCCCAAGTAAACTTAATTGACCACAACTTCTAGGGCAGAGTCTCCAACCTTCAGAAGAGTGCTTACGTAAGTTTGACATACTTTCGTCTTCTCCATTTTCATTTAGTAATAAATTAAGTAACAATATTTCATTAGACATCTAATCACTTGTCATCTTTAAACTAACTCACTTATTATACCAGACAGTAACACAGACTGTATTTGCTTGCACTTCAGTTCTTGTGTCATACATAAGACTTTCTATAGTAGCAGTGTATAGCCGATTCTGGACCACTAAAAACCTGTATAAGTGGACCTGTGTTGAGATAGTGATTAGTATATGAAGAGGGGCTGGTTATGGTGGTAGGTGGTTATTTTTTCCTACGGTCATTGATAATGTTGATGACGTAGTAGGGGCGTTGTCAGCGGCTTTTTTTTTGGTGTTGTTGGTGGTGCTTGTGTTTCTGGGAGTTGTCAGCGGCTTGTTGGTTTCAGGTAACTGAGGTGTGTCTGGGACGTTTTCAGCGGCTATTGGGGGTTCGATGTCAGCTGCTGTCCTACCTCAATATCATCATCATCTTTTAATATCTGGTAAAACTCCTCCTTGTTCAGCGATTGTTTAACGGATATATCACGCTGTCGTCGTTGTCGACTTTCTTGGGCATCCAACATAATATACTCTCTTGTAATCTCAATGTTATCGATTAACATTTCATTCGTAATACATTTCGGAAAATTATAAGAATTGTCTGGAGTTATGTATATAATTTTTGAATGTGTGGTACTTTCTTTTTGCAATAAAAATACTTTTATATTTGTCCCTCCAGATTGAGTCGTATTATTTAACATCAATTCCACACTCACCAAAAACCATGACTTTGTTGCACACAAGTTAAAAAAAACATCTTCCCTGTTCGGTGATATCTGTATTGCTTGCTAATTTGAAGATTTAAGTAAACGATTCAAGGTAACAAATTAGATAAATACATTATTTTTTAATGACTGTACGCTAGAACGCTACCAACACAACTATGATGAATGAATTGTTGTCTAGAACAAGTAATCTCTATCAACCCACCAATATCCTGACTAAATGATAATACACCCCTGACATCCATGCCTGCATCCTCTGTACTCATTGATTAGTTGCATTGTAACTACTTTTTATAATCAAATCAAAAAAATAATCAAAAAAATATAACAAGGTTCCCACACTTCACTACGTGATCAGCACTATCACTCGTACGGTCAAAAAAACCTCAACCTTGATCCTTATCGTCACACGTTTCCGGTCATCCTCAATTAACATTAGGACAGCAGCTGACATTGAACCCCCAATAGCCGCTAAAAACGTCCCAGACACACCTCAGTTACCTGAAACCAACAAGCCGCTGACAACTCCCAGAAACACAAGCACCACCAACAACACCAAAAAAAAAGCCGCTGACAACGCCCCTACTACGTCATCAACATTATCAACGACCGTGGGAAAAAATAACCACCTACCACCATAACCAGACTCCTCTTCACATACTAATCACTATCACAACACAGGTCAACTTATACTGGTTTTTAGTGGTCCAGAATCGGCTATACACTGCTACTTTCTATTAATAGCAGGTTATTGAGTTCAAACTCCATACCCGATTGTGTATAAATACAACTCCACTCCCACTATTAAACTTTAATTTATCGTTACCCCCATACATGAGTATTGAATAAGTCACTATTCACAACAACATAATCAGCGTTAGTAAAAACAGTAAAAACGACATGTTCAATGCTAATACAAAACTACACTTAACACCCTTCTAATAAAGATGTAATTGGGGCAACGTGGTCCCGTTTGATATGGCTACCATCCTACGTATATGAGAATGCGTCCAATTGGCCACTTGTTTCATAACTTAGTGCACGGCCGGCCACCAAAGCCGGTGCTTGTTGCGTCGCAATCTCCGTGTATAGTGTATAAGTGTTCAAACCACGATTAACTTTTACCTTCAATGTTAATAGTGTCTTTGTTTCAATACTTCTTTGTCACAACCTTTTGTTTTTAATTTTTGTGCAATGCAGTGACGGTAGCCGGCATAAATAGAACACAGAAACAAGTATGTATATGTAGCGTACTCGTACATTTGTGTCATAGACTCAATAGATCATAATTTAGTCAATGAAGTAAATAGCTAATCGATAAATTCAAAGTGCGTTTTTTACTTTACAGTTTAATGATTAATTTGGTCTAACTACCTTATGCATATTTTTTTTATCTATTTAAAATATTTTAAACGGACGTCCGAATACAATAATATGGTTACTGTGTTGATAATATCACGAACGGCTGCTTTTTTAAAGCGCCTCGTCTGTTTACCAAATGTATTACGTCAGTTGATCACCTTGTAATTAAGGTTGTTCCGAAATCCCTCGTCCTATATGTTTATACGTCTGCTCTTTGTTCTGGGATAACAAAATACGATGAAGGTTTAACGTTTTTTTTTACATTATATGTACAGCTGTTATCTTTTCGAGTCATTCCTTTCGCTCTTTGTCTTGTATTTATTTTTAACCGACTTCAAAAAAGGAGGAGGCTATTCAATTCGACTCGTATATATTTTTTAAATGTGTGTTCGCGGATAACTTCGTCGTTTATGAACCGATTTTGACGATTCTTTTTTTGTTGGAAAGGAGATGTCCCAAGGGTAGTACCATGATAAGGAAACCAGGAACTGATGATGGCATCCCAGAGAAATCGAGAGGAACCTTCAAAAATTGTAGTGGCGACTAGTGCGTTTGTTAATGTTTTCATTAAGTATTTTAAAGCACTACTATTTAATGAAGGTCTAGAGTCGATTTGATGATGGAGCCGAAAAACAGTCGAGGGAACTCCTCAACGATTTACAGCAATTACATGGTGTTTGGGCTTGATTAATTTGTATTGATGAGAACTTTACACCTAAATATGTTGTGACTGTCATTAGGGATCTGATGATGAAGACGAAGGACAGTCAAGGGAACTCCTCAACGTTTTACAGTAGCTACCTTGTATTTGGTCTTAATTCATTTCTATTGATAAGAACTTTGCACCCATATGGGTTATAATAGCCATTACAGGTCTGATGATGGAGACCATAGACAGTCGAGGGAATGTCTTAACGATTTACAGCAGTTACATTTTGTTGGGCTTACTTCATACGGTTCAATATGCCAAAATGTTTAGTTCGTACAAAAATAATACCTTATTAAGATTGAAGTTTTACATAGTAATACCACTACCTACTAGGCCTCATCCGAGAAGCATCTTTGTTAGGTCTACGTCTACTCATCACTAAAAATCCTGATCCTGAAAGATCCTGATGTGAACGCTAAAGTGGGGTTTATATGAATTGTTTTTTTATATACCTATTTACAGTATGGTGAATAAACCAATAACCAGTTGATAAAGTAAAAACACATAAAATAAAAATGACATCAACATGAATATAAAAAAGAATGAACACCAAAACACAAGCAGGTACACTAGCAATTATTTAAGACTGCCATCTATCCGTATATTCCTAACTACCTACATCACATTCAGACAATGGCTATGGATATTCAGGTTTATACTTCAGACAGAAGAAGAAATAGTACTTGTAATATTTTTTCATAATGGACTAATATCTGACCTTGTAAAAGATGGTGCGACGAAAACAACTATTGTTTAAAGCAAATAATTGTGTGAAGATTAGAAAAACAGCAGAAAGAGGTTTAGCAATGTTAATAATCATATCTTACATGTAAAAAAATAAAGTCACATACCTATTTACGCAGATAAAACTGAGCGAGTAACAATTTTTTTGATAAAGAACGATCGTCCTATGTTATCGTTCGTTGGTAGGTACAGTACAGGTATTGTATACCCTAACATTAATTACATAGTTTAAGTTTTTTTATCTAGGCTAAGTTTTATACAGCAATAAATTATCGTATCTTATCTTACCTTATCTTATCTTACAGTCAACAGCAAAGGTAACTGATGATTGGTCAAGTTTCAAAATATGAAATCAGTATGAAAATCAAAACTTTTTAAACTCATAACGAAAAACCTTCGAGTGTCTGCTAGTACCTGCAGACTTTGACTGTAGTTATATAGAAAATACCGACTTACACTATCGAAACTTTTAGTTTTGAAATCTAATAAACATACATTAGCTGTTGACTGTATGTTGTTTGTTTGTTTTGTGGTTAAATTGTCAAATGCTAAGTACGATTAATTTGTCCGGTTTTAGGATTGTGCAAATTTGCAGTTGCATCAAGTTTTGTAAGAAATAAGTAAGACTAGCTGTGCCCCGCGGTTTCACCCGCGTTCTATTAGTCATAGCGTGATGTAATATAGCCTATAGCCTTCCTCAATAAATGGACTATTAAACAATAATTTTTCAATTCGAACCAGTAGTTCCTGAGATTAGCGCGTTCAACCAAACAAACAAACAAACTCTTCAGCTTTATAAGATCTATGTATAGATCTTACATCTATACTAATATTATAATGTACGATCAGCAGTCAGCATTTGACAAGCAATATCCATCTTCAGTTGTAGCGATGAGTTGATTAATAATGTAAGCACTTGCCTAGCAGTGGAACAGTTTTTAGTTAAGTTATCATGTGCCTGCGCATCAGACTAAATTTCTCATTCTTCATCTATAGGGTCTTCCAATAGGGACTTCCGAACTTTGAGAGCTGATAGCAGCCGTCTTGTTGAAGCTACATCTATCAAATTAGTTGTCGTTTATTCAGTCTGTTTTGCCAAATCACCATGGACGGATATAGCATTCAACAACACGTGCAAATTATAAAATTGTTTTATCAAAATGGGTGTTCTGTTCGGGCAACGTACCGTGCGTATTGCCCATTTTACGGTCGCCTTAATCGTTCTACCGACAGGACTATTCGCAGCGTGGTGGCCAACTTCTTTTGGACTGAATTGGTTGATCTGGACACCAACGGCATGTGATTTCAACAAGACGGCGCTACATGCCATACAGCTCATGCCACATTGGATATTCTGCACGAGCGATTTGAGGGCATCTCACGTGGAGGTGATGTGAACTGGACACCGAGATCGTGCGATTTGACCCCGCTAGACTTTTTCTTGTGGGGTTTTCTTAAGTTGCAGGTCTATGCGAATAAGCCACAAACCACAGCGCACCTCAAAGCCAACATAACCCATGCCATCGGTCAAATTCAGCCTGATTTAAGCGCCGACTTGGTCTTGACAGACAGACAGACGGACAACAAATTGATTGAGGTACGGAACCCTAAAAAGATTTAAAAAGATCAAAATATCCCATTAGGTAATAATGCTACTGGGAGTGGGCAACCTCAGCAGGCCCCACTAAGATAATATAAGATAAGATAGCTTTAACATATCTAATATTATAATTTGTTGTGTTTCGACAGTTAAAGGTAAGGCAGTTTCTCAGTGATTGAGGATTACGGGTGAAGTAAGCTTCAATCGTTACTTTATCCTTACTGTTGTGGTTTAAGACTTTATTTCTCAAAAGAAACTTAACTAGTATCATAATTAAAGAAATTATTTAATATATAAACATCTAATGTCGCACGAATAGCGACAAATGCTTTCGCTTAGGGAATACAGTACAAATATTAGTATTTACAATATTATTCGTAAACACAGTTAGTAACATGACAAAGTAGGTAGATTTATCACACTAATATTATAAATGCGAAAGTTTGTGTGTATGTATGTTCGTATATTTGTTGCTTCTTCACGCTGCAACGGATGGATGGATTTGGATGAAATTCAGCATACAGATAGTTTATAACCTGGATTAACACATAGGATACTTTTTATCCCGATATTCCCACGGGAACGGGAACCACGCGGGTGAAACTGCGAGCGGCCGCTAGTAATTTATAATTTTACCAAATGAATGATGACGGAGCAATTATGACTGCGTTCGACGCGTCAACGACGACGGCAACGACATGTCGCACTACCAATACAATACTGTTGTAACTTAAAATATATTGATATTTGAGATTTTACCGTAATCTGATAACAGTACGGTTTAATCTCAAATGTCAGTATATTTTAAGTTACAACAGTATTTTATTGGTAGTGCGATGTGTGTAATAATAAACAACATAGATCGGCAACGACTAGATGCGGCAAGCACGCTAATAGAAGAATCAGTGTAGTCTGCATTTATAATTATTTATATCTTGAAACATCAATTATACCAGTTTTATAGAGATTTTTTTTGTGTCAAATATCCATAGTTTTATTAAATTAGTAGATATATAGTTTTATTTAGATAGTAGTAAATGTTTACCTAGCAATCGGACTTTAAGAAGATTTTAAAATGTGTCTAAGGTTGATTAAGACAATTTGTTGTATATTTGTGCACTTTGAAAGTAAATATTATTAATATCTTGATGGCAAAAAAACAATAAATATTTAAATTTTTTTTAAAGAAACCAACAATCGATATCGATGATAAACAAAAAAGATTTACAACCAAACTTTGTTTACAACATAATACTTATAGCTAGATAAATAAAACATTTTTATTTAGCTACAAAAGCGTAACGTCGCTATTACGGAAAAACACGAAAAATAACTGGCTATGTTTCATTAAAGTACAATGATTATGAACAATTCATATCAAATAAAAAAAAATATCATCACAATGTCTGCATAAGCCAGTTGGATCTGCTTGTATGCAGACATTTGCTATTTTTAAACGTCTACACCGTGTTTATTAACCTTGCTACCACCATCTTATCTAAATATGTCGCCTTAACAACAGTGTTAATAGAATTTTTGTGTTCCATCAGTTAGATACAGATAGGCATTTCCGTAGTGGTTAAGAATTATTGGTGAAGTGCGCCGGCCTTATCATCACTTTACATCAGGTGAAATAACATAAAGGCGAAGTGCTTACCCGTTAGTAATATAAAAAGTAAACGTTAGGACAATAAATTCAAATAAAGAAAGAGTACTGTGCGTCTATACATATTATCACTCCAGAACCATCTGCAAAGGAAAATTAATTTACGGGTTCTTAATTACAAATATTATTGCCCATGAAAAAAAAGTTTATTTACGGACATCTTGCAGAATGTTTTTATTTACGTAAAAAAAAACGATTTTGAGTAACCACTTGATAAATCAATTACAGAATTGGTTATTTCTATTATTAACTGCCCATACGGTTACGATGACATAATATTATGTACGAGTATGTACTTAACTATTAGGTAGTAGAGATAAATCGTTTCATGATAAAAAACTTTATTGCAATTTTACATACAAAATTAATTAAAAATACGAGTCATGATCTGTCAAGATGATTGCTGGTGCTGAACGAGGCGACCGTAATAATGACATTTTTTGTGCTTTCCACAGCACTTATACACTTATATTATATACATTAAAATCGAAGAAGTTGGCGGTCGACTTTCATTTTTCGGCGATAATCGTTTTATTCGCCATTCGATCGATCAACTACCGTAAACGAGATTTTTTATAGCATTGATGGCGATCAGCGAGGAGAATAAAAATTCTGCCATACCGATTCTCGTTTTCGTTAATTTGATCGAGCGGAGAATAAAACTGGCACCAGGCAATCGGTACTGTGTAGTTATAAAACGGCAAACCGGATTTTACGCAAGCAAAGCCAAAAGCAAAAAGCAAAAGCAAGCAACTGTAAAGGGTTTGCCGATCAACCATTATGACGAAAAGGTGAAACGGTGACATCGTAATGTTTACTTAACGAATAATGTCAATGTGGAGGCACATACATTAAGTCACGTTTATTTATTTGTTGAACTGGCGTTCATATTGAGATTCAGTCATTATAAAAGGGCACCATAGGTCATTAAAATTATTATTTAAGATAATTTAATTTGTATATAATTAAGCCTGATAGTGAAGCTACATTAGCTTTCATCCTGTCATAGAACCATCAATTCTTAATGTCGAATGAAATCTATAATCTGATTCCAGAATCAATCAGAAGCTTACGAAAATGCATTGTGTGTAATATATTGAATACCATAAAATTTAACTTTTATTGTCTGAAAAAATGTAATATAAATAACATGTAGTGTTAATTCCGCTATTAGCGGAATTAACATACATACATACATACATTCTACATATTATTTATATTACATTTTTTTTGTACCATGGATTTCCGCAAAGTAACGCCTGATTCCATTAATTATTTTATTGTCTGTCATTAAAATTTAAAGTAGCAGGTAATTTATCTAATGTATCTACCTACATCGTGAGCGTCCACGTTTTGGTTCCGTAGGTCAAGACGCGTAGGATGCACTGATCGAAGACTGCCGTCTTTAAACTTTGTGGAATAGACGACGCAAAGACCCGACGACGTAGGTTTCCTTATGCTGCCCAACCCAGCTGTATCCTTCTGTTGGCCTTTTTCTCGAAGTTGCTTCTATCCAATTGCAAAGTTTGCCAGAGGTAGAAATATTCCTTATCAATTTCGAGAGCACCGCTCTGTACTGCAATCGCGGAATGGTATGTTCGTTGAACATAACGTTCGTTTTGTCCAAGTTCATCCGGAGACCGATGCGTTGAGAAGCATCAGCTAGACCGTTCAGCTAGGGTTGCCAACTACTTTTCAGGAAATTAAAGTAAATCTATCACTAACTAGTATAAAAAAAAGGATTTGAAGAAAAAAAAAGTATTTTCCAAATTTATTTAATTAGGCGTTGCGTTTCGTTTCACTTCATCTGAGTCTGAGTATCATGCAGTAGTTCAGAAATTAAGTCAACAGGAATATTCCGTTCAAACGCACGCATTAGTCGAAAATAAAGTATTTTCCATACTTTATTTTTAATAAAAAAAATAAAGTATGGGGATGGAAAATAACCTAGGATACGTTATTTTAAAGTATGGTTGGCTAGCCTACGTTTAGCATGTACGTACACACGCCTGCACATCATACTACCACAAACAGTCAAATTTTCCAATAGACTTTGTACTCTATGTAGACGTCATAATGGATGATTATTTATTGTCGTCTGTACATACATTAAGTCGTAAAACGTCTCGGCCACGATGACGATGTCGTCCGCAAATCGCAAATGTGAGATGTGTTCGCCGTAGATGTTAAACGTCCTTTTCAGTCCCGCGTTTTAAACACTCGAGGAGCTCGATGGCGCAGTGGTTAACGCGCCCGGTCTGCGAGTGCTGAGGTTAAGCAATTTTCGCAAAGGCCGGTCATCGGGTGGGTGACCAAAAATTTATTACCTATCTCGAGCTCCTCCATGCTTCGAAAGGCTGCATTAGCAGTCGTTAACAACAACCAATCCGCACAGGGCCCGCGTGGTGGTTTATGGCCCATTCTCTCTATCCATCCATAGGGAAGGCTCGTGCCCCAGCAGTGGGGACATAAAATGATTATGATGATGATTTAAACACATCCTCTAATGCAATATATTTCCTCTTTCCTACTCCGATCCGATCCGAACCCTTCGGAGAATCTAGTAGGGCACGGGGACACGCACTTCTAAGTATGTCGTTCCCTCTAGAGAACCTCCGAAGGTGATTCGTTTCACACGGCTTGAGGTACCCTTTACGTACCTCGCCGCCCCCAAAAAAGCCCAGTGATGCTGAAAATGCCGTTTGAGGCAATCAGAAATCTCTCTCAAAAAAAATTCCTTTCTACAACATGGGGTGTGTGAAGAAGAAACTTGCGGACAGAATCCCACTCTACTACGGCAGAGCAGAGTAATTTGCCTCACCATCTATAAGAAAAATAGTTAAGTGAATCGCAGCTAGAACAGCGGACTAATGAACAAGCCTTACCACCTTTGATCAATTAGTACTTCATTGATAAAAGCTCACCACTAAACTAACCAAAAGATTCTGCTGGTCGAGATTCTGCTGTTTTAAAACGATAACAAATCAAGGCGTGGTTCTAACATTTTCCTTATAATGTCAATTTCAGATATCTAAGACACGATTTGTAGACGTTATAAAACCAGAGAACCAAATCCAGGGCAAAAAATGTAACCTATATGGAGTTAACTACTACTAAGAAGACCACCAGACCATAGCCAGTGGCGGTTTGAAACTTGTTTTTGCGTTTTCTTCCATAATGTCTAAGATAATGTACGTACTGGAGCAACTCAATGACAACCGTAGCGCAGTCGGGTCCACAGTCAACACATACAATGGAGTCTCTCTTGGTCTGTGTTATCGAACTATACTTGGATATATCTGTTGGAAATTACACAGTAATGCAATCTATATAATTGGTAAAACATTGCAAGATATGACCCCGCTTAGGTGTGACGAAAGAATCCAATGATTCAAACCAAGCATGTTAAGCTCAAGAGTTGGTGGGCCCTTATTTTCCTTAAGCATAGAAGTTTCAGTAGTTTGCTTACTGTTTTCAAAATATTGAACTTTAAATTTGTATAAAACACTGAAATGTATGTCGTAAGCACATGATCAAAATAAATCTTCTCCAAAAAGTTTTCAATCATTATTACAAACGAATTATAATTACTGCTTACTAATTTAACCTACAATATCTAGTGTAAATATATCAATATGTTTATCAACGTTTAGTTACCGCCATATGTTATATCAGTTACGTTATCATCTAAAACATCTTCGTGTCATTAAACTTTGTCCCACATCTTATCTCCAGTTTATCGTAATCAGTAGGTATACACAGATAAGTCACTTACAAAATATTCAAAAACTTCTCTAACACTATTTACAGATACTTCAGCAAGACATCATACACCATGACGATGCGCGGCGCGACAAGAATGAAACGGATGCTGGATTGTATCAACAGAAGTTCCAAGTTCATCGTCAGGAGAAAGAGTGTCTGGAGTGCCGATGGAGTCATCACGTCGCCGTACGACAAAATCGAAATACCAAATAGCACAGTCTACGATTACGTTTGGGAGAATTTAGACAAATGGCCAGAGAAGACGCTATCGGTAAGTTATTATAATATTACCAACTATAATAGTAGTGGTAAATAATTATTTTATTCATAGTTTCTTATGTACAATTTTGTGATCACCGACTCGCATTTGACAAGTGCACCAAAGTGCACCATATTTTTAAAGGCCGATGACTGGAAGTCTTATAATTTTACATCATAATAATAATTCAGTCATAAATTTTTTACACTATTAAAAATAAAATTTTACTAGAAAAAATCAACTAGCCTCGGGAAGCTCGAGTAGGAATCGAACCCATGGTAACCGGTCCAATTATTCGGCGGGTTCGATTCTAAATGCTATATATTATAGATCTTGAAATTGTGAATGCAAAACTAAAAATAATAAAAAATATTTTACACTATTATTTAAGTATCATATTTTTTAAACCGAAATGCTTTATTCATACACTTGAACATAATAAAAAAATACAATTTTTTTTTTCAACTTTTGTATATTGTAATTTGTTCGCAACAAAATTTGCGTTAAAAAAATATATATAAACAAAACAAAAACATTTTATAATAAAAAATACTATTTTCCGTCACTTTAGGTCAGTTTTATGTCATAAGGTTAGGGTGAAACTATGAGCACATAATTTGCAAGCTATAAGTCCTGGGAAAGGTGGCGAGGAGCGAAGCGATGACGACGCTTCGACGGTTACCAAAACATCTTACAAAATTATTGTAGGCGAAGTTTATACTTCACAGTTCACAATATTATGAAACGTTATGATTATGAATGAAAACATTGTTAAAAACAATAAGTATTATGAGTAAAAGTACATTTTCAATAGTGACTTTATGAAAAACAATTTACTGTACGCTATCTATTATAAACTCAGTCGATAGTGATACACGAAGGAAAAAAAATATATAAAGCATAAATTCGAACAAGTCACGATGATGAACACAAATCGGGAGTAGAAAAAAGATGGCATAACGAATATTAATATCAATGATGGAGGACACCCAGCAGTGGGACAGAATATAGGCTATTTCTACTATCTATCTACTACTTTTACTTTCTGATTTACCAATACAGAGCAAAGGTCTACCTTCCTCGCCTATCCAGCGGCTTCTATCTTTGTGTGAGAGTCTTCCCGCCATCTCCGTCTGAGCTTTCCCCGCTTTCGGCTTTGATTACTTCTATTAAGTACTAACTACTTACATATTTTTCAGGTATGTTCAGAAACTGGACGAGGGTACACTTACGAGCAGGCGTTCAACCTGTCAAACGCCTTCGCTGCCAATCTGCGACTGAAACTGAAAATCAGAGATGGCGACACTGTTGCAGTTATGCTGCCGAATGTTCCCGATTTCCCTCTGGTTGCATTGGGAATATTGGGAGCTGGTGGTGTGATTTCTACTATCAACCCTGTGTATACAGCTGGTAAGTACAGATATACAGGTTAACTTTTTATCACAGTCCAAAACTTCGAGATGACTCCCGTGATACAAACGAACAACTCTTACTATTGGACCAACTCCCGAACTCAAAAATAAAATTTAGCTGTTCCATACATTTTGGTCGAATGAATAAGTATTGATGTTTTGTAGTAGGTCCAGTAGTAAGAGTTGTTCGTTTGTATCACGGGTTTCATTTCAGAATGTTTGGACGGTGATAAAAAAGTGACCCTGTATTAACTATGACTACGGCACTGTATGTACTGCAAGGCAAAAGAGTCCCTTCTCTATTTCCTTTTGTCTCTATACTTGGATATTTCAAGGCGTCTCTCTATGGGCCTTCCACTTTATTTTACCGAGCAAGACCCACGATATGGAAGTTTGACCTACAATCCGTTATATAACATAAGCTGTACATTTTGGCGTTGAATTCACACATTGAATTGAGCCGTACATACTCCATCATTATTTTTCTCTTTACTTTGACTCAAACAGTCATTACAATCATAAAGACGTATAATCATAATACACAGATTACAGATATGGAGTAACGAAAATTACCTGAGTGTAGTAAAAAATAATTCTATAATAGTCAAGTCATCATACAAAAGTCGGAAGTTATTAAACAGTAACAGGATTAACGCAAACTACTTTGTTTATGTATCATAGATGATGTTAATCCATTTTATAAACCTTTGATTAAAATGGAAGGCGAAAGTTTTAATATGTATAGTAACCATATTCTAATAAAATAATTAATTTATTACAGAGGAAGTGCAACGCCAACTCGTTATGTCCAAAGCGAAGACTGTTATTACTATGGCTGGAACAATCAAAGTTGTACAAGATGCTTTAAAGTTAGCCAAACTCAACATTCCTATAATAGTTGTTAAGACTAGTGGAGCTGCAACACCAGAAGGCGCACTTTGTTTCAACGAGCTAAGCGAAGACATTCACGTAGACAAATCCTGCTTGAAAGAAGTCAGGAGGTCGCACAATGATATCTGCTTCATGCCTTATTCGAGTGGTACAACGGGTCTTCCTAAAGGTGTGGAGTTGTCAAATAGAAACTTAATAACAAACTTTCAACAGTTCAATGTTGCACAGATCAGGACTCACGAAGATACTACTGGTAAGTCCGTCTATATTATTCCTTATGTTATTTAGCAGTGAAGGCTAAGCATTACCATATTGCCTGAAAAAAATCCTGAAATGTTTATTAGCAAGTTTTAATAAGTTTCGGCAAAATAGTAAATAGTTAAGTATTTTTAATATAGATGCAAGTAATGTGTTTGTCTTACTTTTTAGCCTCTCATCAGGACACCGTGATGGGTGTTCTTCCCTTCTTCCACATATACGGAGCATCAGTCATAGTATTCCACAAAATGTCTGTCGGTGTGAAAATCGTGACTATGAGTAAATTCCAACCGGATCATTATTTGAAGTCTCTAGTGAAATTTAAGGCTGAAATATTGTACACAGCTCCTCCTATGGGTAAGTTTTCTATTTTTATGTTTGGTATTGTTGTCATCATTGTCATAATTTAGCCAAACAATAAAGTACACATGCCTGGTCATCAGGCTTCTACAAACTGTCATATTTCCTCAATAGACTTTGTATTTTATATATAAGGCATATGGTTGAAAATCTATTGAAGAAATTTGATTGTTTTGGATAGGTTGATGGGCAGGCGTTTGCGTCTGTACAAAATGAATGAAATGAAAATAAATTTATTTGGGACAGAATAGTTCAAACATACAGATAAAAATGGAAAAAAAACATAGGAGAGTCCCAAAACGGTTCCGACTCAGCAAAATGCTAGCCTTGAGGTTAGCGCTGATCTTCCGTCGGAACCGGTTTAGGTGATGCTGCGATAGCAACACAAACGTAACACACAAAAAAATAAGTGCAAAATAAAAATATAAAAACAAAAATAGCAGTCATAGTATCAAAAATAGAAGATTAAAAAAATTATAGGCTGTATAATCCAAATCCCTTCCTATGAGATTAATGATTAATGATCGAAACACAGTAATGATCAAAATTACCTAAACATATTTCCATTTCATTTTAATTATAATCCTATCCATTATTTTGCTAAATAATTGTAAACTTGAAATTTAAGCAAGGAGCATCAGAATCTATCGAGTTTATTACCAGGCTCTTCTCGATAGATGACTGCATTTCGAACCGGTGCGGTACAATCCCGACGATTTGAAAATGCTACTGAGAGTGAGCATAATGGAATAGAAACACTATTTATTTTAACATAAGGATTCGGATTTCAGTGTTGCTTATGAGAGCTCATCCTGCCGGCACATCAGAGACATACAAATACTTGAAAGTAGTCATGAATGGAGCCGCCCCTATCGGCTCCACTGATGTCGAAGGATTCCTCGAAAAAGTACAGGTACTGCAAACTTTTTTGACTTATACAATCTTTCAGACACTTCAGTAGCGAAGTGGTTCGATATCCCGATGTTCCTGGTCAAGCAATGTTTCTTCTTCTGATTTTTCGATGCTATACTCGGGTTTGTTATCACAAACTCGCATTTGGCAAGCATGGTTCTGGGATGGTTCCGCAAAGTACCTTCTCGATGCCTAAGGCAGATTGCAGCGTCGCACTGTACGCATTACCGGCAATGCAGAGGTCACTAATACTCTCGAACCTCTGCAATTGCGTAGAGATATAGCGTCACTCAGCGTTTTCTATCGCTTATACCACGGCGAGTGCTCTGAAGAACTGTTTGACCTTATCCCACCTTTTCCCACGTTTCCCCTCCTTCCTATTATATCGAGTTCTTCAAACGAGGCATGAAGAAGCACCTTGTGGGCCGGCAGAGTGAGGTTGACTGATGCTGCGTTGTTTTCACGCTGCACCAGTTGTCTTCGCGTCTGGACTCCATTTCCACTGGTGGTATGGAGTCATTTGCCGTGCTAGGTATAAAAAAATTGGTGATTAAGCCAAGACCCATCAATTGTAGCTTAAACTTGATTTCAAAGTTGGAGGTCTTTACAACTACTGCTACTACAGTGAGGCAGCGTTGGCCACCAAGGCCACAAAGTAAGGACCTATATATGGCAAGGTTCATACATACCACGCTCAGACTGTTAATAGCCGAGCGAGAAGTTGTTGCGTTGCTCGATAGTGTTTGTGTGAAGCTTATCTTCTGCAGGGTGCCTGTGCGAGTTTCATTCTTCATTCATTCTTCATTTTAACTCTTCTCGTCGCCAGGAGGCGCTGCTTCAATGCCATACTAATTTTCGATGGCATTGTAAACGTCATCAAATGAATACGGATAGTAAACAACACACACTAGGCGCTCAGGGTGCCTAGTGTGATTCATAGTAGAAAATGAAAATTTGTATAGCAACATTTTTATCTCATTCTACTCATTCATCTCATTATTCTCAGTTTACTCTGTGTCGCTAGGAGGCGTTGCTTCAATGCCATGCTAATTCTCGTTATCGTTAACTTTTAATCTTCCTTAAAGTAAATCTTTTGTGCCAAGATATTCATACGCAATCACTGATTTAAAATTAATCAACACATATTTGTTACAGAGAAAAATTGACTTCCGACAAGCGTACGGTTTGACAGAAACCGCTCCACTAGTCCTCATACCACCAATTGGGTTAGATAACTACCAAACAGTGGGATATCCAGCATCCAATACACTGGTGAAGATTGTTGATGAGAACCTAAAAACACTAGGTCCTAATGAGGTTAGTTTTTTTTAATTGAAGGAATTAAGCGAGCGATTACACAAACGCGATTCTTCCTATTCGTGATTCCCATACAATATGGATTTATACGCCGCTGGCGGCGGCGGTTTGTAGCACGACGCGTTCATAGACGAAAAACCATAGATAGACGGCGCGCTGATGTTGCTGGCGTCCGTTGATTGGTTGATGAGGAGAAAAGAAAAAAGAATATGGGAAAGATCAATGCCCCTGCATTAAAATTAAAGAAAAGCAGGAAAAATTACCGTAAATAAAAAATGTTCTAAAGCCAAAACATCTCGTTTGTCGCAAGGTAGCAGAGGCCTATCACAAAATGCGCGCATTTTCCTTGCATTCTTTTTGGAACTTCGCTATCGTTTTCTTAATGTTACTTTGGCTACCGCCGCAGATTGTTCTTTACATGACAAGCATACCGTCATTGCAGATTGTTACTAATAACAAATCACATACATAACACGAACCTTGATCGATGATCGATGAACACATCTGCACACCTGCACATCTACCTATTTATAACTGTGAATTTTTTACAATGAATGTTCAACCTTATACCATAGACATAAAGTACAAAGTCTATTGAGTAAATTTGACAGTATGTGGTAGTCTGATGTGCTGGCGTGTGGTTAAGACAGAATAATCGATGAAATTAATATTTCAGCCTGGAGAGTTACTCGTCAAAGGGCCGCAGGTGATGCGAGGCTACAGAGACAACCCGAAAGCTAATAACGAGTCGTTCACCTTAGATGGATGGTTCAGGACCGGCGACGTGGCAGTAGCAGATGACAGCGGTCTTGTTACTATAAAGGACAGAATTAAAGAGCTTATTAAGGTAAGATTTTCACTTCAAGGATTTTATACTAACTAACTAACGGCTAAGGCGCAGCATAGTGCTAGTATAAGTATAAACAAAGAAATTTGACGGTGATTAACGCAAATTAATTAGTAATGGTATAGGCATACCAAACTCAAAGGTCAAAGTCAAATATTTTTTATTCAAATAAACTTTAGAAAAGTGCTTTTGAATCGTCCAAACATTTTTTTACCTGCTACCCATTCAGGACGTCTATTTTTTAGCTGTGGAGAAGAATGGGCGCAAGAAACTCCACAGCTTTAATATACATAACGACATTTACAATATTATATGCCGTTACCAAGTTATATAAGTTTACAATAACTTAACAATATTTTAAATTAGAAATACCTGTATGGAGTGATTGCAGCATTTTAAACCCATGCTGTTTTGTCTTCAATGTAATCAGACACTTTATAATAAAAAGTATTCTATGTGTTAATCCAGGTTATAAACTATCTGTATGCCGAATTTCATCCAAATCCATTCAGTAGTATTTACGTGAAAGAGTAACAAACATCCACCCATACTTACAAACTTTCGCGTTTATAATATTAGTAGGTTATAGAGACACACTACCATGTATTTAACATACATTTGATGTATATTTGCAAACTTAGGTATTATTTTTTTTTTTCTCTTTTGTTTTTTTTTTAACATGTGTGATTGTCCTTTATATTTTGTGTTTTTATTTGTGATGGAAAGTGTCCTTTTATGATATTTTCCAATATTTTTTGACGCTGTAAGGGAGAAAAGAGCTGGACACTTGCTGAGTTTCTTGCCGGTACAAATAAACAAAAAATATAGAAGACAAAATAAAAAATCTAAGTTAACAAATTATCATCATAGCTTCTTCTAGTTTATCCCGTACCTACTTTATAGTAGTAGCAGACATTTTTTTACGTTATATAAAAGGGCGAAAGGGAATGCCCTTCTAAACTGAATAAATCTTTTTTAAAAGTTACCATCTATCTTTTTGTAACGCAGTAAAATTAAAAATTTACAGGTGAAAGGCTATCAAGTCCCCCCGGCTGAACTAGAAGCGGTACTCCGCGAGCATCCAGCTGTCATCGATGCAGCCGTCATTGGTGTACCACATGCAGTTACAGGGGAAGCACCAAAGGCCTTCGTTGTTCTCAAACAGGGCCAGAAGGCAGAGGCCAAAGAGATCAGCGAATTCGTTAAAGCGAAAGTGGCACCGTTCAAGAGAATTTATGATATCCAATTCTTAGATAGCATACCTAAGAGTGCAGCGGGTAAAATTTTGCGAAAAGACCTGAGGAATAAATATACGTAAGTGTAAACGTTAACGGGGAGCTCGATGGCGCAGTGGTGAACGCGCTCGCAGGCTTATTTTATTACCGAAAAAGCATCAGTTGCTAATTACACAATGGCAACGCGGCTACTAGTTGCGGTTGCTACAATCGGTCGGTTAATTTTACAGCGCCGTCATGCACTTTTAGTTCGTCAACCGCTCGCTTGTGGCGCTATCGTAGCGTTTTACGTTCCGTAATACGAATATGTGTTTTGGCGCAGCGATAAATTGAAAATTGTCGCGATTGCGAATGTCATTTAACACGTTAACAGTCCCCATACAAAACGGTCTGACCACCCGATAAGTCCAAAGATTACAGTTGGTTTTATTAAACTTACCAGGAAAATAACTTTTCGACATAATATTTTTCCATCTTCCCTCGTAATTCCACAAAATAACAAATACCATACTTTTAAGTCCGCTTTAAAATTGAGGAAGAAAAATTCTAAGTCCTATGAACCCATATGGGGTTAGGGACGTATGGGTGTAATCTGCTATGACCCAATATGGGGTCATAAGACTGTCAACGTGTAGATCGGTAATAAGCCTGCGGGTCTACGATTGCTGAGTTAACCTCAGCTTAGGCCTAACTTTCGCAAAGGCCCGTCATCGAATGGGTGACCAAAAATTTATCATTTCGAGCTCCTCCGTGCTTCGGAAGGCACGTAAAGCCGTTGGTACCGGCTGCATTAGCAGTCGTTAACTACCACCAATCCGCACTGGAAGTTTATAGCCCGTTCTCCCTATCCATGCATAGGGAAGGCTCGTGCCCCAGCAGTGGGGATATAAAATGAGCTGATGATGATAATGGAATGTTAACACGTATTGGTTTAAGAACGTATGGTGAAATGTAATTAATGAAATCAATATCTCTTTTATGGACATGTTTATTATTGTAATGTTTATATTATTTTTATGCATTTAGGTAGGAACATTGTTTTTTACGGACGGTTTATTATTGTTATTATTAAGAGTAAGTTACTTGTAAGGCTTGTAAAAATAGATTGGTTGTTGGACGTGGTAGGATTTGAAATGTGATTAAGGAACCAAAACGTCGAGCAAATCTTCTTTCAAAATGTAGACCAAAGTTAGTTTAAAACTGATGCCATCTAAATTTTGTTGTTGAAAGTAGAATAATAGACAGCTTATTATAACTTCTCAAGTTTACCGTTCGTCCAAGTTTTGGAATAACAAGGTAGTAGATTATTTTAATCAGCGTTTATAAAACACTAGCGGCCCCTCCCGGTTTCGCTCGGGTTTTAATATTAGTAGCCTATGTTAGTCTTAATTTAGCATTCTAATGGTGAAAGATTTTTTTTTATCGGTCCAGTAGCTTTTGAGTTTATTCGTTACAAACATACAAAAATACAAAAATACGAAGCTTTCCTCTTTATAATATTAGTATGACGAGGCTAGAATTTAATCAATGTTGGCTATATTAAAAAAGAAATGTCCACCAGTGCGAAGCCAGGACGGACCGCTAGTAAACAAATAAATCTATTACCTGTTAAAAATACAATTCTATAATAAAGTACCTTTTAAGTCTGTAAACAGATCTGCTCAAATCAACCCAATTGGACTAGGTAAGTGGAGAGAGAGAGTAGTAGAGTTCGACACAGTTACCCAGTTTTCGACAACATTTTACGTCACCAAATAATAACTTATAACTTTATTGAAATTTTACTTATTGAAAGAGCTGATTAAAAAATAAATAAAAAAGAATTTTTAAAATCGGTTCTAAATGACGGAGAAATCACTGGACATACATAAAAAAATACGCGTCGAACTTAGAACGTCCTCCTTTTTTGAAATCGGTTAAAAAGTGTCGTTCAGGGTTTTTTCTTGGCGGGAAAGTGAGGAGTCATGTCTGCAGTTTTGTTTAATTTTCAAAAATTTGCGTTATGTCGAATATTAATGTGAAATAATGGTGGATTATTAACCGTTAAGTGTTCGTGGGTGTGCATGAGTGTTGCCAAATGAAACAAAACAGGGCAACGTCACTTTTCAAATTCTCTCAAGAAGTACGCCCGAGGACTTAGTAAAGCCCCACATCTTTACTGAGCGACTTGAGGGGTTGGGGGTATATCATTTCTCACTTCTCATTTCTATTATCATTCATCATCATCATACAAGAAGGAAATATTGTTTATTTATGTATTACTTGTAAGAAAAATTACTTTGACACTGGCTAAATGTGCAAATCGCACGAAGCCATCAACTAAAAGAAAAAAAATCGCTGGACATACATAAAAAACATATACGCGTCGAACATAGAACCTCCTCCTTTTTGAAGTCGGTTAAAAGTGTCGTTCATTGGTTTCTGTCGAACACTTAGCCACTACCCTATATCTAGATTATTTAGAAGGTACATTTACACGATTTACACAAACTATTTAAACAGTAAGTATATAGTATTATGATTATAGGTGATTCTACGCAAATTTTGATGCGATCAAATTACTAATTATTTAAAAAAAAAAATGTTTAAAAAGCAAAGCATAGTTGGTAGTGCACCTGACCCGGTAAGTCATGGGGTGCGGGTTCGAATCCCGCCCGTGGTTTCTTTTTTTCGACACTCAAGTGAGGAAGCTCAAGTATATATTCAGTGTAAACAGACTAAGTATTGACTGTGTAGGTATTTTATACCTTCCATGTTGTTGGTGAATTAACGATGAAATTATTTACTTTTGGTTTGAAAATAATAATACATTATGTATGAGTAGGTACTTATTATGAATTATTATTTTCAAACTTTTAGATTGCATTTCTAATGCTCATTGTCGAATTTAGTTGTTGACGACTTTTCTAAAGTGATTCTAGACGTAAGTAAGATGTGTTGTGTATTCTTAAGAATCATTATTTGAATTAATAAAAAAAATGAAAATTATAATCACTCAATATTTTTCGAAGACTTTTTATTAAATGTATAAACTATGCTGATGTTGTTTAGTGATTTTATTATACGAATTTAATTTTTAAGGAGATTTTATTTTATTACTTACTTCATTTCTTTTTCTTAAACACTTTCTTGTATTTCTTTCTTTCTACACCAAATACAGTTAAAAAACGCAATATACAAACAACTCCTTGACGACCTCCTTGGTCGAGTGGTTTGTACACCGGTTTTCATGGAGTCGCCATCTCTGAGGTCCCGGGTTCGATCCCCGGTCGGGTCAATTTAGAAATTATTGTTTTTCTAAATTGTCTCGGTTATGGGTTTTTTCTATGTATAATAAGTATGTATTAAGTATTTTAAGTATGTTTATCCGTTGTCTAGTAACCATCTAACGAGTTTCTTAACGAAGCTTTTCTTGGGCTAGATAATTGGTGTGAGTGTAGGAAAGATAATTATTAGATTATTAACTTACTTTGAGAACAATTTCGAGAGAAAGACTGCTGTTCCATATTAATATGACTTTGACAAAGCAATGTTGTGTTTCGTGCTTTGGAAGGCACGTAAAGCCGTTGGTCCCGGCTGCACTAGCAGTCGTTGACAACCACCAATCCGCACTGGGCCTGCGTGGTGGTTTATGGCAAGTTCTCCCTAAACATCCATAGGGGAGGCTCGTGCCCGAGCAGTGGGACAAACAAATGAGTTGGGTTCTATAGATATCTTTAGGGGTGCCCTCTTTACCGAAGGTTGACTATCATCATGGCAACTTGTACCCTCGACGCAGCTGTTGTGACAGGTCATATGTTGGGCTCTGCAATTCCGCATGATTGCCCAATGAGGAGCTCGGTACCGCAGTGGTTAACGCACCGGTCTGCGAATGCTAAGGTGAAGCAACTTTCGCAAAGAGCATCGGATGGGTGACCCGTTGGTCTCAGCTGCATTAGCAGTCGTTAACAACCACCAATCCGCACTGGGCCCACGTGGTGGTCTATGGCTCGTTCTCCCCATCCCCATGAAAGGCTAGTGCTCCAGCAGTAGAGACATATAATGAGCTGGTGATGATATTTGAACAATACTCTGATACCTCCTCTTGAAAAACTTTTAGCTCCTTTTCCATTCGTCGTGTCATCGTTAGTGTCAAGCTCTTTTCTCACTTACAGCGTCAAAGTATTGGAAAATCATAAAAGGACCAATTTAATCAATATTAAATAGAGAATTTCAAATACATTTACATACTATTTCACAATAACATAACTTACTATATTAAAGAAAAAATTAAATAAGATAACTAAAGACAAAATAAAACCTATAAATAAAAAATGTCCTCCAGCTGTGGGCTCATGGGAACGGTTCCAAGAATGCTGGCAACATTACCTCTTTGGATTGCCAAGCTAATACGTTGGCAGAGGTAGCTGCCAGCCTTCTTGTCACCGGAGGCTTCAATAAGGCGAGCACTCAACTCTTTAACAAGCTGCTTGGCCTCCGGCCCCCATGGACCCAATGTCTCCACCGCAAACGGAACAAAAGGACACTTTCCATCACAAATAAATACACAAAAAAAGGACAATCACAACACAAAAAAAAATATATCTAAGTTTGTAAAAATTACATCAGGTACCAATTTCAATTTTCATAATGTCATGCAGTACTAATATAAGTCGAAAATTGTCTCAGAAAAACAAAGTTAAAGTGTACAAGTATAATAATTTATAATAAAAATAAGATAAGTAAGAGCAAGAGCAGACCAGCCTCCACAGGCGGCACCCGTTCACGAGTATGACATATGAATCAGCCATCGCTTCACTCAACCATATCTTACGGAGTGTAACATTAGAATCACCCAAAATATTTACTTATTTTTAGAAACGACAAGAATACTTAACCGATTGTGCCTCGCTAGAGTTGATTGGACAAATCAAGGTTGAAAGCCTTACACGCGCGTCATAAGTACAAACTTTGTACAAAAAAGAAATATCAAGTATTCGCGCTTTTCTTTTCTTCACATGATGCTTTGTGCTATCTTTTTAAAGAAATTATTTATCACGGTATTAACCTGGTGTCACCGTTTTTCAGGCTGCACTCATTTAGTCCTCTGACAAAGCTTATTTTTACGACTGCTATCTAATGATGGCATGTTCGAGTCGGTTGACAAGGGCAGAAAACCCGAGGGCGCCTCTGAAGGCTTGGACATCGGTTCGGGTTGACAGTATTGTGTGGGAGGGGAAAAACACCCAGGCACATGATATCGTGTTATCTTGGAGAGATTTTGCTGAATTTCTCAGCCGGCCGGCGAGAAAATTGAAGGGATCTAAAAGATTAAAAACAAAAAATATTTTACGAGTAAGCACAGTGCCTTGATCTCACCTGATGTTAAGTGATGATAAGGCTAATGATGGAAGCGCACTTCACCCGGGAACCTCAACTAGTGAGGCACTGGCTATCTTATCTCTAGCTGCCGGAACACAACAATGCTACAACCATTGATGTTATGGCGACATATTTAGTTAAGATGGTGGTAGCTAGCCAGACGGACTAACAAGCCCTAAAACCAACCAAACCGAGTACACAAACATGTACCCCCCGCTGGGAATCGACCCCGGGACCTCTGGGTCTAAACCGGTAGTCTTAGCCACTAGACCACACAGGCGGTTAGATGTGTGAAACGAAACACTGTCAGAGGTTTTCTAGAGGGAATGGCATCAATCATAGTGCGTGTGCCCTGACTAGATTCTTCGAGGGGTTCAGATCGGATTGGGACCTGGTATCGTGTGTGTGTGAACCGAGTCTTCGTCCTTGTTCTGCGAGTACGAGGGTCTTGAACCATGGCTAGTGGGCATGTGTAGTGTCTGAGAGGTTAGTGGTACTGGTAGAGGTAGGAGGCCTTTGATGGTATCACAAAAACCGACACGGCGCTGGTTGGCGTTACCCACTGGATTGTAGGTCACACATATCATGTTCTTGTTCAGACCAAGACTGGTACATACATGGATGTATTGGGCCCGAGACTAAATCTTAGTGCGAATATATTCAATATCTGATAAGTCGGCAGCATCAGGCATTTATCTGCTGTTATGACACGAAAAAACATTTTTGTTTTTAACTCCTTATCCTACGAAATAAGAGTCACAAGGAGAAAATATTAATTTTGAATTATAACTGAACATCGATAATGATGATTCATCATGCAAATTTACATCAATGCAAGTCTAGTACAGCACCTTGTTATCTAGATTACCGAATAACCCAGTGGTTTATAGAAATTCATTTTATCAAGCAAACTCGCACAGCACTCACTGATAGCGATAAACAATTTCAAATTGAGTCAGTTGCACAAATTAAACAAACGATTAGCAGCCCATTAACACCGAGAACACAAGTTATCAACATTTTGTTATTTCGCTATGCTTCTTATCCATGCACTTAAACAATCAAAACTTTACCTTCTGTGCAGACAATACCCTAGGGTCCAAGGTCCCAGAATTAATTCACAAATCGACATTGTTTAATTCAGTTAGCCACCGTCTTTACTAAAGTCATGTCGTTGCGAGTTACGTTTAAGAAAGTTGTTTTCGAGAAATTCAACTGTGCTCGGAGTGTAAGTGTGAGAAGTAAACATGTGTGGACCAGTGATAACGTAGCAAGGTCTCCGTATAAGGATATCATCGTACCCGAACAGACAATCGTTGATTACGTATGGCGGGACCTGGAAAAGTGGCCCACAAAAATAGCCGCGGTAACTAAATGGTTTTAAAAGCATACTAATATTATAAATGCGAAAGTTTGTGTGTATGTATGTTCGTATATTTGTTGCTTCTTCGCGCTGCAACGGATGGATGGATTTGGATGAAATTCGGCATACAGATAGTTTTTTTTTATATAACAAGGACCTTATAACCTGGATTAACACATAGGATAGTTTTTATACCGATATTCCCACGGGAATCACATTATAGATATACTAAAAACGACAATTTCATTTTCCAATACAAAATTATTTGTTTGTTTTGTTGTCATGGAAACCAAAGAGAATTTAATCACTTGATGAAAACTGTCAAAGCGGTACGAAGTCCGCCGGGTCCACTAGTTAATTAATAAATTGTAAAACGTCATGCACTTACGGTTTTTTTCATCAGTCAAATGTTTTGGTTGTTTTATCGATGCCCAGTGAACAAAATACACCACATCACTAGCAGCTGCTCCCTTGCGTTGGTGATCTAAGTGGAATAGCGCAAGTGACAATCGCTGGGTGATATTCGCTTGGGTGATCTAACTGGAATACCTCGTTTTATCGATATCGGAATCAATATCTGTTTGCTAAAGCTAACACATTGCGTTCGGGGAGACACAGATGCAGATGAGGATAAGTGGGACTATACGACACACCACTGATGTTTTTTAAGAGTAAAACGCTTACCACATCTGTTGTGTAATGCTCAGTACACAAGTCTTAAATCCAAAGGTCCCAGACTCGATTTCCAGCAGTGGTTATATGATGTGATAGGGTTTGCTGAATTCGGCACGGCTAGCTACCACCATTTTATCTCAGTATTACGCCATAACAACAATTCAAATTCAAAATTCAAAAATCATTTATTCTGTTTAAGCTACAAGTATCTCTTGTGAATGTCACTATGCCATCGGTTCGTAAGTCTACTCTGGGCTCCGATCTTGTACTGAAAAGAACCGGCAAGAAACACAGCAAGTGCCCAGCTCTTTTCTCCCTTACAGCGTCAAAAATATTGGAAAATGTCCTATCAAAAAATATAGAAGACAACCCCAACATGTAAAAAATAAAATAAAAAAATCTAAGTTATCAAAACATCAGGTCAATGTAGAAGGATTGTGTACCGGCATTTATTGTGTAGGTATAATAGAGGATTTCTTGTGAAGTACGCTTTCACCTATGTTATTGTTACTTTATCAACAGGTGAAGTGAAAGACACGGGCTTCATCGTTGCAGTGATACGCACTTTCACACAACACAACACAATAATACACACAGAAAAATGATTAGTTGTAGCAAACACTAAATGTGAATACTTTATTCGAAATGCGATTTGGATGTAGTTTGTAAGATCAGTTAACGTTTACAACTCGTTCAGTATAGAAAAACAGTAACATATCCTTAAGTCACGCACTTTTACATAAACACCGGTAGGGTCATCATAAGCGTTATATTAAAATGCCGCCTAAGACAAATACAGAACTATCTCCAATAAAAATAAGCGTTATAATCTTCTATCTAACGGTTCACAATAAAAGATCATGGCTAGTCAACTAGTTTACAAGTCAACAGACGGCAAGAGGGATAAGTGTATTCTAATGAATATTCATATTACAGCAATGCGGCGTCACCAACAGAAGTTACACCTACGAGCACATGCATAAACAATCGCAGACTCTAGCCGCTAATCTGAGGAAGAAGTTCCGAATCAAAGATGGCGATGTTATTGGCGTTATGTCCCCGAACATTCCAGAATACCCGGCAGTCACGTTCGGTGTACTGGCGGCTGGTGGGATAGTGACTACCTTGAATCCTATTTACACAGCGTGTAATGTATTTCTTTTGTTTAGTAAAACTACATAGTGTGTCACTGAGAGCTCGATTTTGCGTAAACGTGCTCGGTCTGCGATCGCTCAAGTTAAGCTGCATTCGCAAATACCTGTCATCGGATGTTAAACCAAATATGATTATGAACATCGTACTTCGAAAAGCACGTTAAGCCCGTAAGAGCTCGCATGGTGTTTTTGCCCGTTCTTCCAGCATATGGCGTTCTTATCCCTAATGAAAGCCCCAGTAACACAAAGTAATCTGGTAATGATAACTACAGTTTTATAAGGGAAGGACCCCTTAAACAACGTGCAACAGAAAGATGGTATAAATGGAAAGATCTAATGTGTATCCGATCTATCTTGTACAGGGATGCACAGACTACGGCCCGCGGGCCGCATGCGGCCCGCCGGTCGAATACTGGTGGCCCGCCGACAGCAAAAATAATACTCTCGTACATTCGAAAATATTGAGTTCTATTCCAGAATAAAACCAATAACAAATGTTCGAAAAGTAATTTGAATCTCGCGCGCGCGCTCTATCAATCTTATCGGTGCGCCGTGCATGCGTCGGTAACAGCGGTCGGTAATGTTCGTGCTGATCTCGGTTAAATTCGTTTTCTTGAGGAAGCGCGCCGCGTTATACTGTTCGAGCGAGCGAGATAGCAATAGTCCCAAATTCCCGATAGCTCGCGTAGGTAGATACACGAAGCTTCCAGAGTCGGTTTCGAGATTTCTCCAGACAGTTTTCGACTCTATGCGCGTGGTATAAAAGCCACGCTAACCGCAGCGACCGACAGTTCGGTTTTAATTTGAGTAAAGTGTCGTTAGTTCTAGTGTAGATTTTAACTCGACTAGCCGGTGTCATAATTATAATATATTTTGATCCACATTCAACGTAGATTTCCCGTCAAGTGCCGTGTATAATTGTGTTGTGAAATCGTAAGTAAAACCGTTATTAATTTTATCTACATATTTTATCAATTATTTTTGGTAATTAATTAGGAACTGTAATTGGTTTTAGGTGCTGTGGTAATCCTAGTCAGGATTAAAACGCAACATGGACATGCCAGGAACTAGTAAAAAACGTAAGGTTAAAGATGAAAATCGGCAGTTTCAAGAAATTTGGACTGAGAAATACTTTTTTGTATGGTCGCATAACAAAGTCGTTTGTTTAATTTGCAAGAATTCTGTTGCGATTGCAAAGGAATATAATGTAAAAAGGCACTATGAAACGCAGCATCCTACTTTTACGAAGTTTACAGGCGAATTAAGAAAGCAAAAAGTTTTGTCTTTAAAACGGGAGCTTATTGGTCAACAAGCTATGTTTACAAAACCCATTCAAGATACAGAAACAGCTACAGAAGTTAGTTATGAAATTTCTCGAATGATAGCAAAGCGGAGTCGCCCCTTCAATGATGGGGATTTTGTAAAAGAATGCATAGAAATTGCCGCTAAGAAAATGTGTCCAGAAGCAGCAAAAAAGTTTGAGAAAATTCAACTGAATCGTATGACCATCCAAAGACGAATTATGTCTTTGTCAGATAATATTGCGGAACAATTAAATGAAAAAACTAAGATAATTGATTTTTTTTCATTAGCACTCGACGAATCCACTGATATTAGTTCCACAGCTCAACTTCTTATATTCATACGAGGTGTTACTCAAGATTTTGAAGTCTTCGAAGAGTTATTAGGAATGTGTTCATTGAAAGGTCAAACCAGAGGAGTTGATATACTCAATGTACTTTTGGACGAGTGTTCAAAAACTGATTTGGACTTATCGAAATTATCGGGAGTTTCGACTGACGGTGCTCCTTCGATGATTGGTGTCAATTCTGGGCTAGTTACTTTGTTGAAAAAGCATTTGCAAGAAAAAAACTTAAACGCTGAAGATCTCATGCAGTTTCACTGCATTATACACCAAGAAGCCCTCTGTTCTAAAAAAATTGAATTTGAAAATGTCATGAAAGTGGTAGTTTCGACTGTGAATTTCATAAAATCACGAGGACTCAATCACAGGCAATTCAAACAATTCCTTGATGACATTGAATGCGAACATGGAGATTTACTGTATTATACAGAAGTAAGGTGGCTAAGTCGTGGATTGACACTGGAACGATTTTTAAATTTAATAGAAGAAATTGATATTTTTCTGGCGGAAAAGCAAAGGGACGTCCCGGAACTTAAAAGTCCTGATTGGTTGTGTGATTTGGCTTTTTTAGTTGACATTACAAATCATTTGAATGTCTTGAACACACGGCTTCAAGGCAAAAATCAACTGATATCCCAGCTCTACGCACATGTATCATCCTTTCAATGCAAGCTGACACTTTTCAGATCGCAATTGAATTCTGGAAATTACAATCATTTTCCGAATTATAAGAAAATGGCTGAAAAATTAAAAAAAACTGCTATTAATTTCAGTTATGTAAAAAAGCTAGATATTTTGATTCAATCTTTTCAAGACAGATTTTCGGAGTTTAAAACAGTGAAACCTCTGTTGGACATATTTAGCAATCCTTTCACGATTTCAGTTGAAAATGCGCCAGAGTTAATGCAGTTAGAAATTATCGACATTCAGAACGACCAAGATTTACGCAACAAATTCAACGAAGGAGACTTGCTGAACTTTTACCGCTGCATTGATAAAAATACGTACAAAGAGTTGCGCATAAACGCTCTGAAATGTGCAAGCTTATTTGGTTCTACCTATATATGTGAACAAACCTTTTCAATCCTAAATAATAATAAAACAAAAAATCGAAACCGCCTTGCAAATGAAAGTTTGGAAGCAGTTTTACGTGTTGCTACAAGTAAATTTGAGCCAAATATAAAAAAGATTGTAAGCACTATGCAGTGCCACGCTTCAAATTAATAAATTCTTTTTCAATTTGAATACATTATTATCAATTTTTCATTGTCTTTAATTACCTATACTTCTGGTGGCCCACCATCAGTTCATAATTTGCCCGAGTGGCCCCTAGTCTTAATAAGTCTGTGCATCCATGATCTTGTATGTGTCGTTACTAAGACATAATTATTAACTTTAAATATTTATAAAATTTATAAAGTACAGTGGCGGAAAGAAGGATTTAGAGGAAGATTCTGGGGCCAGTACACACGCAGGAGTATGGAGGAGGAGGAAAAATGTAGAGCTGGAAGATCAGGTGGACGAGCCGAAAATCATCGGGGAGATAAAGGCCCACAGACTTCGCTGGCTCGGCCACCTCGAGAGGATGGGAGAAGATCGTGCGGTAAAACGAGCGTACATGGGACGTCCTAGTGGCCGACGACCGGTTGGACGACCCAGGTACCGCTGGGAGGACGAGGTCTGTAAGGACTTTCGCGAGCTCAACGCGGATGACTGACCCAGATGGCGACCAAGACTCACTTTGGGTAGTTGCGCCATTCTAGTTAGTTAAAGTACAGTGAAAAAATTAAACGCCTACCCGACCCAGCCAGGAATCGAGTCTGAGTCTTCCGCAATCCGGGCGGCTGCTGCTTCAATTTTTTTACTGTATTTTATAAATTTTATATAAATATTTAACTTAGCTTCAGTGTCGCAATTAGCACTTGAAAATAAAAAGTAAAAATGTATTAACTTTAATTTGTCATGCAATTGTAAATTAAATATTTATATTAGTGAAGTCGCCTCAGGCGCGCATAAGCAAGCAGCAGTGATCATAAATGTAAGTAAACAAGGTTACTGAACCATTAGGCTGTGGCTTGTTTACTTTGATGTGACGTCACAATAGAAATATTTAATTAAAAACTGCTTCAAATTGAAGTTTATAACTAGGTATGTCTTAGTAACTCTGCGTACAAGATCTAGATCGGATACACTTTGGATCTCTTCATTTTTACCCCACCTTTCTGTTACATGTTGTAAATATATGTAAAAATTTAAGGGCGTTTACGCCGCACACTAGCGCCGCCAATGAAAAAAAAAACATATCTAGTAATTAGAAATAGAAAATCAAATTATGCTCAACAAACTATCTGAATGAAGTAATTTAGCATTTTTGACCTGACATGTTATGGTTTAGTTAAATAAGGCGTTATAGTTAAAAGTGGCCGTAACGTCTTATTTAACTAAACCATAACATGTGAGGTGTTAATTAGGTGACGTAAAAATGCTAAATTACTTCATTCAAATAGTTTGTTGAGCATAATTTGATTTTCTATCTCTAATAACTAGATATGTTTATTTTTTCATTAGTGGCGCTAGTGTGCGGCGTAAACGCTCTTAACGGTCTAGTCTCACCGCCGGTTTCAGATACAGAGGTCCGGGTTCGAATCCCAGCGGGAGTACATGTTTGTATACTCGGTTTGGTTGGTGGTAGGGCTTGCTTGGCCGCACGGCTAGCTACCACCATCTACATAAATATGTCGCTATAACATCAGTGCCTGTGGCACTGTTGTGTTCCGGCAGCTAGAGATAAGACAGCCAACTTCTCAGTAGTTGAGGATTCTGGGTGAAGTGCGCTTCAACCATTGACCTTATCATCACTTAACATCAGGCACAGATAAAGGCACAGAGCTTAACTGTAAGATATTTAAAAAAACAACGCATTCCGATTCGATAATGATTTAAGTCACAAAACAATGGTACTACAACGTTGCTTTTTATTTTGCTTGCTAAGGACGTTAATGCCATGAAGAAGTCTCGCACAGACTCAAAAACTAGATAATGCAATATCTCCAGATTTTATACTTTGGAAAACGATAATACTTAACTAAATAAGCATAATATTTTTTTTTACCAGGAATTAGATGTGTTACGAACAAGATCCAATTTTAGTCATAACTAGCTTTTACTAGGCATAAAAGTCTCGTGTGTTCAGCCACTTGCTACATTGACTAGATTCATGCGAAACTTAACTTAAATTAATGATAATGTTTTTTAGCGTTGATGATATTTTACTCCATTTGCTACGGCAAACGGTTTTAATGACAATTAAATCTCTTGATGTCACTTTCTTATGTATAGTGCTAAATAGAGAAGGAAAGATATTTAATTGTCATTAAAATTAATTGACGTCTCTGAGTACGGCAATATGTGTCAGTTTCAGAAGTAAATTCAGCCTATAATCTGCTTCAATTTTAATATGCTTTACATTGATAGCTTTTCGCTGTTTAATACTAGTTTAGAACCAAATGGGTTTTGACCGAAAAGTATTTATCGTTAGAAGTTTTATGAAAATACAAATATATTTATTTTTTTATATTACAGATGAAGTTTTAAGACAAATAGTACTATCAGACATTAAACTGTTAATTGCACACGAAGATGTGGTCCCCGTTATCAAGGAAGCATTGATACTTGCCAAAAAGAATTTACCTATAGTAACAATAATTATAAACAAAGCTATGCCAGCAAACACAGCGTCATATAAAGAACTTGTAGAAGATAATCATGTTGATCTCAATATCTTAAACGATGTGGAAAGAACACCAAATGATGTGGCTATTCTTCCTTACTCAAGCGGAACTACTGGACTACCTAAAGGAGTAGAATTGACAAACAGAAACGTAGTAGCTAACTGTCAACAGCAAAATACTGACGTCAGACAATTTAACTTTACAACAGGTTGGTATTAAACATTTCAAATTGGTAAAAACATGCAATTGCAGAGTATAATGCAACGCCTCGGTGACCGAGTGGCAGAGCGCACGGCCCGATACCCGAAGGTCCCGGGTTCAATTCCCAGGTCGGGCAAAATGTATTTTCGGATTTTTCGATGCATAGCCCGGGCTTGTGATCACCAACCCGCATTTGCCAAGCGTGGTGATTAAGCCATTACCCACCAATTGTAGCGATGACTTGATTTCAATGATGGAGGCCTTTGCCCAGCAGTGAGACAATTATAGGCTGTTTACTTATGCAGAGTATAACAATTTTTATTATTAGTATCACTATGCAAAGAGATTGAGGCGCCCGATGAGGCAGGCCACTGGGTCAAATCAAATTAAAAATATCTCTCGCTCCTTTGCGAGTCAGAAAGCACCTTAAGCCGTCCGTATATTGCTTAAGTCGAAAGTCGAAAACATGTATAATGCTGATGATAAAAGCAAAATAAGGCTATAAAGTGTAAGTGCAACTATGACGTCAATAGTCATAGAGATGTCAAAAATGTTAATAGTGCAACTATGACGTCAAGAGTCATAGAGTTGTCAAAAAATATTAGCGATGGCAATTTTCTGAATGTTATCGGGCAAATTAGGATCCAGACAGCCTAGTAGCCAGTCTAGTCTAGCTATGTCTATGTAGATATCACTATAAATAATTTTAGAGGTGAAAACATGCAATTAAGAAAATATAAATGATATTTACCAACTATTCGATTATCAATCTTGGATCTCTCTCTCGCCCACAAGCCCACAATTCCCACAAATATTTGCACATGCTGGCAGAAAGAGCGATAGAATTAAATACAAGCAAACATGCAACCCAAACCGATACCCGACCCCTGTTTTGCCAGTCCATCGGAGTTTCGTAAAGAGCTGCATCGCATGAGAAGAGGAATTGCATTTTGTAGTTCATGGATTACCGCAAATGCTTGATTTCATTGTTTTTATATTCCAGGATCGCATCAGGATATTGTTCTTACGTTACTACCTCTATTCCATGCGTACGGACTTTGTATTTTGATGATCCACAAAATGGCGGCTGGATTGAAACTTCTCACTCTACCTAAGTTACAGCCAGACACATTTCTAAATGCTTTAAAAGGCCAACGTACTAATATATTGTATGTAGCACCACCCATCGGTAAGGTCAATTTAAATTGTATTGATGACAAGTAGGTTTATTGCACTATTGTACTTGTTGATAATATGACAATGTCATTCATTAATTGAACGACAAAATGTGATAGGCGAGTTTCGAACCTAATTAAATTAAATAGTTACACCTTTTAAAAGTTTTGAACTCATTTATGATTTTTAATGTTTTACGCTTGGCTGTCTGCTGTTTTGAACATGACTTAAGACATTATTTTTACTTTAACAATTTTTTCTGAATTATTCTTTTAATGGGCTCAAGATATATAAACTTTTCTTGGGACAACTGCGACTTACTGATCGGGCCCTAATATAATGTGAGTAATTATAAAATAAAATAAAATTTTAGCATTTGACTTCGAATAAGAGAGTATTTAGAATTTAAAGTTAATGATTAAATTGGTCGCGGGAAGCCGCTGGATGCAAGCAGCACAAAACCGGTCGTTGTGGAGATCCTTGGGGGAGGCCTTTGTCCAGCAGTGGACGTCTTTTGGCTGAGATGATGATGATGATGATGATGATGATGATTAAATTGAATAATTATTCACAGAGTTCAAATGTCAATTCACTTGCTGAAATATGTAAAAATACAAATGTATCCATACCTACAAAGTGACATTCCGTTGTAACTTAGTTTTTATTCTAATATGTATCATTTATAATATAATAGTCTACCAGCACACGTTTTCCCTCCTTCCTATGACATGGGGTCCTTCAAACAAGGCGTGAAGAGGCACCTTGTGGGCCGGCAGGGTGAGGGTGACTGATGCTGCGTTGTTTTCACGCTGCACCAGTTGTCCTTGCGTCTGGGCTCAATTTCCACTTAACATCAGGTGGAGTGGAGTCATTTGCCGAGCTATGAATAACAAAAATATTTTCTATTAGTTGTTTTTGGTTTTTAGTTTAAATATGTGTATGTTAGTAAAGTATTATTTACAACTTATTAGTTCCGTATACTTGTTTATTACACCACAGCTAGGGTTGGCTGGAAGAGATGTCTTCTAGAGAAACGCTCACCTTTGTATATGTCCTGTGTAACGTATCATCATCATCATCATCTCAGCCAAAAAACGTCCACTGCTGGACAAAGGCCTCCCCCAAGGATCTCCACAACGACCGGTTTTGTGCTGCTCGCATCCAGCGGCTTCCCGCGACCCTCACTAGATCGTCGGTCCACCTTGTTGTAGGCCTCCCCACACTGTGTAACGTATGGTTAACATGACCATTTATTGTTTGACTCAAAACGGGACATCGGTTTATTTCGGTCAAATAATAGGTTGTCAATGAAAAAAAAACACTTTTTAAAGTTATTTATTCAGAAAAAGTTGGTTAAAAGTTACGAATCACAAAATAAAGGTACCCAAAATGTTTAATTATATTTATATTTATCAGCGGAACAAATTTGTTTTAATATAGCTGGAGACGATTTCAAGTAAGAATGAAACTCTTGGCACGTTTTTTTTATATTCACCTTAATTATCAACATCGCCTTTAGAACTGAAATTTGTAACTGGGTTTTTTCAGATGTCCACAATTTGTTCATAATCGAAAATACTCTTTCTACTGGAGCATTTGTAGCAGGCAAACATAAAATATATTCAATTAAAATCGAAAAGTTTTCATGCTGAAGATTATTGGCGCGAAAGTGTTTGAATAGTTCCACCCAACGGGTTTCCGTGGAAACATTTAAATTATTCCATTCAGTCACTTTTTGCGATGTAATGTAATTAGATATTAATGAAAATTCGTCAAAAACTTCAGTATCCTTATTACAATCAATATATTGTTTTTCAATTAATACATCCAGAGATTTTTGAATGTCTTCCCATGTGGGGACCTTTTTTAAATCTGCCCAATAAAATATCTCCATTTCTTTGGTAAGAAAGTAAGTCCACTGGTCCAGATATTCACGGCTTGTTTTATAAAATTCTGTAGCCGTCCTCTTCACAAATTCTTCATCAATATCAGTACCAGTATTTTTCAATTTTAACATTAATTGACGGACAGTAAATGGAAGAAACTGATTGGTCTGTTTCTGAGTTAAATTGTCTTTTAATTGATTGATTTCTTTTGCAGCTTCAATTGCCGATACAGTCTGACCTTCAAGTTTCAAGACAGCTTGATGAAAACTTGCTGACTGAGCGTGTAAAAAATAAAACCACAATTCGGATGTGGAATCTTCAAAAAAGTTTTTTAGTAACAGGGGACATTTTTCAATACTCAAAAAGTAGCTTTTTAACGGCTGATATATTTTTAAAACCCTCTCCAAAGCAGGCATAAGAGCAAGCCATCTGGTTTTGCTATAGCCGAGCATTTGTTGATATTCCGTTTCAGTTTTGGCACAAAACTCCTTTAGAGATTCAACTCGAACCGTGTAAATATAAAAAAATGAATAAATTTTCACAATAACGCTTTCGTAATCTACCGGTAGCCCATCTGCAGCAGATTTTATTGCATTGTGAATTACATGGGCTCCACATCCAATACCTATTAATTCTTTTTTCAGAGATGATTGTAATTTCGTTATTACATTGTTAGTCCCTCGCCTAGCTGCTCCTCCGAAATTGACGTTGGCATTGTCCCCACAAAATGCTACGACTTTTTCTGTCAAATTATTATCTGTCAATACTTGGTTTAAATAATTGACAATGATGTCAGAAGTTTCACCAGGTTGGTCTTGGAAATCTAAAATTTTTACTTGCACACCTACGTAAGGTTGAAAAAAGCGCACTACAATAGGGTACATTTTCTTGTTACCGTGGTTTGAAGCGTCGTTTAGTATTGTAATACAACTGCACTTATCAAGGTCATCTTTTAATTCTTTCATCGCTGTAGGCGTCAAAACATTTACTACAATAGCTTCTGATTTCGTACGCGCGCATGTAAATTTGGGATCAAAACATGATTGAATCAATTTCGATGCACAATCATTAGAACGAAAACTGTAGTTTTCTTGTATCGTGTGATAAGCCCAGACGCCTTCTGCCGCGGCGATATCCAAATCCTTCAAAGTTGGCGCGTCCGATTTCTTGAAAAAATCTAACATCGAAGAACTCGAAGCGGCGGCACGATCGGCATTTTTATGTTTGTCAGACTTTAAATGCTGTTCAATATCACCGCCACCACTGTGGGAAACACTAAATTCTGTACGACACTTTTCACATCTGACATCTGATGGAGTATCTGTATTTATTTGCTTGATAAACGGATATTTTGCTTGTAAGCTAACATTGAACGAACACTTGCGTTTCGGCATTTTAACTTGTGATTCCAAAGCAAAAGAATTTATTTACTACACGAGCATCAAATAAAAACAAAACAAATAGCGAAAAGTGGGCGAATGAAAAGTTTGTCACACAATAGTAAATACCTAAGTAAACAAAACACGAGCGATACACTCTCCGCTATCGTTATGTTGACGATGACGCGGTCTCGCTCTCGCACACCGCTAGCTCGCGTCCGGTTGGTGCGGGCGTCACATCGCGGCGACGGGCGAGCTGTATCCGGCCGTCCGCTACTCAAATTTTCGCGCGGTTTCTGAAAACGGGACAATTTTGCGTCCCGCAGTTCATTTCGGGGACACCGGGACTCGTGATTGTAAAAAGGGACAGTCCCGTTCAAAACGGGACGTCTGGTCACGTTACGTATGGTTAAATGTAATTTCTTTGTACAATAAAGAATAAATTAAAGTGCATACTGTTTTGTTTCTTTCAGTGTTGTTTTTAGGGACAAGTCCACAAGTTACTGCCGGCCATTTTGAACATGTGCAAAGAATCACTTCAGGTGCAGCACCATTGCCGTCAGCTGATGTTGAGAAGATGTTTGTAAAGGCTGCAAATGTGAGAAAACTTTATTCGTGTCTAGTACTAAGTAGCAATTTTTGAGTTTCATCGGTGATTTCGATATTAAAAGTGACTTGAAAGATGGCTTATAGATAAATCGTTCTACAGTTTGACTGAATATTTCGGTACAAAAACAGCGTAGTGGCTGTTACAACCTACAAAAATTGCATGCCCGACTAGGGTAAATTGTTTGTTCCCATTATTATTGCTTGACACCTCCTATGTATTTACACAATTTTATGGTAATAAAAATGTATCTTATATCTTATCTTATCTTAACTTAACTTATCTTATGTGACGACTTCCTTGGTCGAATGGTTTGTACACCGGTTTTCATGGTGTCGCCATCTCTGAGGTCCCGGGTTCGATCCCCGGTCGGGTCAATTTAGAAATTATTGTTTTTCTAAATTGTCTTGGGTCTGGGTGTTTTCTATGTATAATAAGTATGTATTTAAGTATTTTAAGTATGTTTATCCGTTGTCTAGTAACCATATAACGAGTTTCATAACGAAGCTTCTCTTGGGCTAGATAATTGGTGTGAGTGTAGGAAAATTTATTTATTTATTTATCTTGGAATACACTCTAAAATGGATAATAGATAAATATCGGTTGAGAATTTTCGGTGACAAAAATAAGTTAACAGTAACCTTGAATAAGTGAAAAAGGAGCTCTCGTAATTGCTATCACAGCGTGAGAATAAGTTACCGGTTCAAAAATCACCTCCCTGGCCTGGCTTACTGTTATGGTGTAAACGGATTTCAAGCGAGTTGTTTCTTTTTTAAATAATTAATACTTACTTTTTTATCAATAGTCCGTTTAGGGTTTGACTTATTTTCTGACTTTGTTGTGGTCAGGGCTACTGGATCCTAAATTATCTATGTCTTTGTTCTTTTTCGCCTCTTTACATCTTACTCATGTTGCTATCTATACTAATATTATAAAGCTGAAGAGTTTGTTTGTTTGTTTGTTTGTTTGTTTGTTTGTTTGTTTGAACGCGCTAATCTCAGGATCGACTGGTTCGAATTGAATAATTCTTTTTGTGTTGGATAGTCCATTTATCGAGGAAGGCTTTAGGCTATATAACATCACGCTGCGACCAATAGGAGCGAAGCATCAGTGAAAAATGTTGCAAAAACGGGAAAAGAGCCTAAAAAATTAAAAATGCTGCCGAAAGTCACTATTCCACGCGGACGAAGTCGCGAGCACAGCTAGTATATTATATATATTATAGTTATATACTGTCTATGTCCGCGAGGGGGTCCTGGTGACCTGTATTTGCAGGTTTCTTATGAAACCTAATTCAGGCACCAGTCTCTCACAAATGATAGGAAGCTATGTATCTTAACAGTATATTTTAAGCCTATAGCAACTCCTTATAGTGAAGAAAAAATAAACGTTTATTTATTTATTTTATTTACTTTTAAAGTAATTTATTATTAATTTTATTAGTATTTGTAAGTGGTTTTTTTTCTCAGTTAGAAACCGGTTTTCTCTATAATTACGAGTACAAATCATGTAATTATTATTAATCTTATTATTATAATTTAACATTAGTTCCTGTCACTTCTAGTTCCTCTAGCTACACCTGTGTTAGCAACATTCCTTATCGAGTTTTTTGCTAGATTCTTCTCTTCTTGTAAGAAGACAGGGTTGAATCACTATTGAAATACGTAACGTTTAGTTTGAGCGTCAAAATCTAAGACATCGACAGAAGTCCCCCTAGTGGACCCCGTATCGAGAAGATGGAAAATTTTCAACGCAAATGTCAAATGCCACACATGTGGAAAATTTTCATCACCTTTCCTAAATTATCACTGGTTAGCAATAAAATTAGCGTAAAAGTTCTATAATAATATGTATTTATAAATAGCTCGCCTATTCTTAACAGATTACTGATCCTGATATATGCAAAAATGTTAAAGACCGGATTTTTAAGACGTACATAGTTGTTGACATTGATTAAGACTAAAATATAATCCTTTAGCTTACAGAGAAAAAGTGGATAGTATGCCCATTATGAAAACAATAGTAAAATTAATGAGGTAGTCCACTTAGAGCACAAGACCGAATAGGCACATGCGCGAACAGCACAAGGTCTAGTTCACGAACAGCACATATCAATATTTTAGACATATGCTGTTCGTAGATTCAAAATATTTGTAAATATTAAAGTGACATTATTGTATTCGTTGAATACTTTCAAGTTAAAATGACTTTAGCTAATTCGATTTCCCTTTTTATTTCAACACTAGAAGCCCGCTCGCGACTTCGTTCGCTTGAAAACACCCGTATCTCATGATGGACTATTGCAGCGCCACCTACCGGGTCCAATTATAAATCTAAACCTTTCTCGAACTTACTTAAACAGACACAAAAAATTTCATCAAAATCGGTCCAGCCGTTTAGAAGAAGTTCAATTACAAACACACGCACAGAAGATTTATATATATAAAGATTAATAGTATTAGTATTAGGTAGCATTTGTACAGTGATGACTTCAAAGTCGAAGTAATTGTTTCAGAGTAATTTCAAGCTATACCAAGGATATGGAATGACTGAAGCAGGTCCTTTAGTAACTCTAAGCGGTCCAGATTGTACGCGCTACGACTCTGTTGGGCATGCCATACCAAGTATAGAACTCAGAGTAGTAGATACTGAGATGAAAAACTTAGGACCTGGTCAAGTAAGTAATTAATTGTTATTTGAAATTGTTTGCTTCTATTAAGATAAGGATTAAGAGTGCAGTCCGTTTCTTAAAACAAACAAACAGATAAGTAGAAAAGTTGACCTAGAGTGTTAACAATTTTGTACAACATTCCCCTGTTACATTAGTTAATATAATTTATCATCATCACATCATTTAAATATTTTAGTCTCTTATCTACAGTAGTTATTTTTCATTCAACAAGATAACCGAATAAAGTGTTAAAAAAATAGACAAGCAAGTAAGAAATGGAAAAATACAAATATTTTTTATATAAAATTGACATTTTTGGTAGATACTTAAAGACCATAATTTTTGATAATATTAAATATTTTTTTGCTTGAAAGTGTGTCCCTCTAGGACATACCGTCATACGACAATACAATTGAATTAATTATACAATTTATGCGGTACTCTGTGTTGCAACATGGTTGCAACTAATCTATCATTACAATAAATAAATAGGCCCTGTTATGAGGGATCCAAGCTAGGAAACTTTCCATTATTCTCTCAAACCATCCTGGTTTTACCCATCTCAGATAGTGTTAGCTGTATCTACATTATGCTCAAAAAAATATTTACTTGTTTCATTATGTCTACCCACAGGTCGGAGAGTTGATAATAAAAGGCCCAAACATAATGAAAGGCTACAAGAATAACCCGGAAGCAAATAAAGAGGTATTTTTGGACGGTGGGTGGTACCGGAGCGGTGATATAGCCAATATCGACGAATCTGGTCTTGTTTACATCACAGATAGACTCAAAGAACTTATAAAGGTAGAGTATTAAATGGTTATACGAGTATGAGATCAATGTTTTGTATGATGTTCTCATTAGTAAGTTAATCATGAACTTTGGTTAGAAGTGTAATTGCGACTATGGTATGTACATTGTACGGTATGACGAGTCAATACTTCGAAATAGGAAAGACTGTAGTTTAGTCATTATTATTTGTATAAATTGTGTTATCGATGACGTACGTTTATTATTCCCAAACTAAGTTTAGACTTTTTAGTGTGGACCTAGATGACGAATGAATATACTCTCTTCATAATTATTTAATAATAAAGATAGGGTAACGCGTAAAAATCTACATTAAAACTCCAATTTCACAAATTCTTTCAACAGAATTGAATGTAGTTTTTTTTATTTATAGCAAGGCTATTTAATCATAATTTAAATTATTTATAACATCCAGAATCTCTGCTTTAAATGACATTCAGATTGTATTAACTTCAAACAAGCAAATTCGATAAAAGAGTTCGAAGGGCCATCCTCAGCCATATTTTTTTATAACATTGAAAAATTATTTTCAGGTAAAGGGCTATCAAGTTGCCCCAGCAGAATTAGAGAACACCTTGAAGGAACATCCTACAGTAATGGATGCTGCTGTTATTGGTATTCCTGACCCTATTACCGGGGAGAGGCCAAAAGCTTTTGTGGTCACAATGCCAGGAGCTAAAGTCAAAGAACAAGAAATCATAGACTTCGTTGCGAAGCGTGTAGCGCCTTACAAAAACATTAGGGAGATAGTTTTCATTGACAGTATACCAAAGAGTGCTGCTGGAAAAATATTAAGAAAATTGTTGAGATAAATCCGTATAAATGTTTATATAATTTGTAATTTTACTTTGAAAGCCAAAGGCGTCCAATCAAAAAAAATATTTTTTTTTCAATATTTGTGTTTTTGTAATTTGTTCGCAACAAAATTTGCGTTAAAAATTATATAAACATTTATAAATAGCTTGCCTACTTCTTAACTGATCTTTAGTATTTGTAAAAATATTATGATCGGATGTTAATGACGGTAGTTGTTAACATTGAATGGGCGCTTTTGGCTTTCAAAGTAAAAAGTAAATAGTGTTGAATAATTTCGGCAGGCTGGTTAGAACCACGATAGCTCAATTGGAAGAGCACCTAACCCGGTATGTCAGAAGGGTGCAGGTTCAAACCCTGCTCGTGGAAATTTTTTTCAACATTTGTGTTTTTATAAATCCGTATGTTAAAATGTACGAATGTCTCAACTATTATATATTTTTTTTGTAAATAAGCCGTCAGTTTTCAGATAATGCATTTTATGTGGAATGTTTCAAACAGAACTCAAAGAATTTGCAAGCTAAAATGGCAGTAGGCTAGTATTATTTGCCGCGGGATCATTGGGGTAGATTTATTTTGGAATGAAAACTGCCACTCTGATAAATTGGATGACATGATGTGATTATGATGATGAATGAAAGTTCTTCCATTTAAAGTATACGTGCCTATAAGCTGGCTCTTTATAAGAATAAGAATAAGAAATGATATATTGACGATCACACAGACATTACAGAAAGATATAGGTACGATGCAATAAGGAAACATGTTAAAAAAAGAATAATAATAATAAAACAACAACATGAAAGTGTGTGAAGGCCAACAACTAGGACCCTGCCCCAGCTTGTGCCGTTGCGTTGCTGAAAAACAAACACCACCACAACGACGCTGGTATTCTGACAGGGCCTATGGTGTGTGTATGTGTGTGTGTATGACTGTAGTGTTCTGTGTGTGCGTGTACATTTAGAGATGGTATAATAAAAAAATGAACGAGCCTTACAGTAGTCGCATATGATGTGTAACATTTGACATCTCACCTTAGTAATAAGCAATTTTAACATTATATTCTGAAAATTATCAATAATCTGCACTTTATGGAGACATATCATCAGTAAATATTTGTTAATATAGTTTAAAAGTCTATTACACACGAAATGGTTGAAATTTATTTTACAATATAAAATAGAATATAGAATTAACAATGACGTATATTTTTTTACAAATCGTAAAGAGAATGCAGTAAATACTCATTAGAAGACATGTCACACTGTTATCCTATCTGCCGCGCAAGTTTCGAGAAAATAGATCGTAATGTCATCACCTCAAATATCACAATCACAAACACAGGAAGTTGTACTTACTGCGTTCATAAATTGTGCGGCAGTATCACACTGTTACGATCATATTTCTACAAAAAATTACTCCCACAAATTATTGTATTAAAAATGCGAAGGCGAGCCGATCTCACTATTACGGATCACACTGTTACGACCCTACTTCCGTCCCTTTTCCACTAAATCACTTCCACAAATTGTATATATAGAAGGCGAGCGGAAAGATGTTACACATCAAAAATAAAACACAGATACTTACATAAATATTTTATTTAAATTATTACATAAATATGATGTAAGACATATCAATCGAAACACAAATTAAAAGAATAAGTATAAGTAAGGCTCTACGCGCTAGATGCCTTCGCTACTCAGGATTCAGAGTAATATCCGTATGATTTCTTTAATTTAAAGTATTACCTCATTAAACTTTGATTATCAAGCTGATCTTATAGTTCTACGGGGAAAATAAGAGAGACGTTCTCTATTATTCGAACAAAAACTCAACGATGATCATTTTAGTTGTTAGCCTTCCTAAAATTATTAGCACTAATCTGACCTCTTTGGCCTAAGTGCTGGTGAGGCTAAAGATGGAAGCGCACTTCACTGGTATCCCCGACTACTGAAGAACTGATTGCTTCACCTCTCATACAACACAAAATTGCTGCTAAAATTAGTGTTATATTGACAGGCTTATTTAAGATTGTGGTGCCAAGCCAAAACGAATTTAGAATAAACTTACTTAACCACCGAACAGAGCTCAATTTTTAACTTTAAATTGATGAAGTTTAAAATATAAACTACATGTTTATTTTTATTTTATTTATTTTATTTATTTTATTTATTTTATTTATTTTATTTATTTTATTTATTTTATTTATTTTATTTATTTTATTTATTTTATTTATTTTATTTATTTTATTTATTTTATTTATTTTATTTATTTTATTTATTTTATTTATTTTATTTATTTTATTTATTTTATTTATTTTATTTATTTTATTTATTTTATTAAGGACTTCCAACAAAACTTGTATCAATACATTAAAAAAAAAAAAATTACAATCAAAACTTATAGCTAAACACAAATCTTACTTAAAGGAAGCCACAACATGTACCATAAAGCTAATAAAAGCTAATAAATCTAATAACCTAATATATGTATGAAAACAAATTAAATTTAAATACAATTGAAAAATAAATAAATAATCATTGAGAATAAATTAAAAATTTAATAAATTAAAAAATTAAAAGTTTAATAATATTAAGTTATACTTACTACCTTTTTCTCGCGGCTTTGCTCACACGGGCTACACGACGTGTGATTATTTGTAATAAAAGCAAAACTTTTATTACAAATAATCAAGATTAATAACTGTATCTTTACACGTGTAGAATCAGTAAACGCTTGATTTTCACGCACGCTGCAGCACCCGATCCGATCCGAACCTCCCGATCCAATCCGATCCCAACCCTTCGGAGAATCTAGTAGGGCACGGGGACACGCACTTTTAAGTGTGTGATGCCGTTCTCTCTAGAAAACCTCCGAAGGTGATTCGTTTCACACGGTTTGAAAAGCCCGCCACCCCAAAAAATCGTTTGAAGCAATCAGCAATCTCTCTCAAAAAAAAAAAAACTTCATATCTCAGCTATCTTATAGCACATAGAATTTCTCCCGCGACTTAAATAAGTTGAAATTAGAAACATAAAAAAAATAAGTGAAAATTAGGGACCGTGTCTGTGGTCTAGTGGTTACTGACGGTCAGATCTAGCTAGTTTAGACCCTAGATGGGGAGTAAATTTTAATGAAATCGGTTTTGTAGGTGGGAAGGAAAGTTTTTAGTTCTCCTGGCTTTACCACTATCTTTACTAAGACTGTCGGTTGCCACAACAACATTTTGACGGCCTCTGTGGTCTGGTTAAGAGCGTTTACGCCGCACACTAGCGCCACTAATGAAAAAAAACACATATCTAGTAATTAGAGATAGAAAATCAAATTATGCTCAACAAACTATTTGTATGAAGTAATTTAGCATTTTTACGGCACCTAATGAACACCTCACATGTTATGGTTTAGTTAAATAAGACGTTACGGCCACTTTTAACTATAACGCCATATTTAACTAAACCATAACATGTCAGGTGTTGATTAGGTGACGTAAAAATGCTAAATTACTTCATTCAGATAGTTTGTTGAGCATAATTTGATTTTCTATCTCTAATTACCAGATATGTTATTTTTTTCATTAGGTGGCGCTAGTGTGCGGCGTAAACGCTCTTAAGGGCGGTCTTAGATTTAAGAGATTTAAAAAGTGTCCAACACAAGACGACGTAATAAAAGATCACTCTGTTTAAGTAATCATAGTCTGTTTTGAAACCTCCTGTACAAATTGTCATCGCCTACTTCAGGGATCATTTTCCAAAAATCCTGGAACACTTCGTAGTTTCTAACCAGACCAAATAACGAAATTTAGGGAATGACAGAATTCCATACAAACTTTCCACTCTTATTTATTAAAAAATCTAAAGATCGAATCAATTATTCTTACTTTAAAAATAACGATTTTCCCAACAAAATCCTTCCTTTTCATACAAACTTTCACCCCCTATTTAACCCCCTTAGGGTATGATTTCCGTAAAATCCTTTTTTAGTGGATGATTACGTCACTCAATTATTAACCTACAGTCCAAATTTCATCTAATTAGCTTCAGCGGTTTTGGCTCGGCATTGGTGAATCAGTCAGTCAGGCCTATGTCATTATGTATATAGATAGATTATGGCGTGAGTCGTCTGTCCTCCTCTGGGTCTCACATTGTGGTCTCAAACACTAAACCACTAGGGGCGATTTACCGGTTATTACAGTTAGTGACCTAATATTATGCATGCGGCTTCATGCGTGGTACAGACGTACATCAACCTACCTAAAACTATCAAATTTCTTAAATACATTTCTATCTTTATGTATTAGTAATAAGGTTCAAAGTCTATTGAGAAAATTTGACAGTTTGTGGTAGGTTGATGTGCAGGCGTGTGTGCATACATGATGCAGCAGCGTCTACGAGAGAAGGTAAATGACGCCATCACAGCGGTCATCAACATACCTATGTTAATGACGGCTGACGTCACAAATCGATCATCCAAAAGTGTGGATTACGGAGTTGTTTTCAAGTCGAAAATCATACCATCTTCACTCACAAAAAAATATATGTGACGCCGCGTCATCGTCATGTAGGTTCATGACGCCACCGTTGCTGACATAACATATCTATGTTAATAACAGCAGGCTACCACCACATACGAGAAAACCATACACAAGAAAACACAGGTGTGTGCGTTCACGGCAAAAAGTCATCATTCCTTTCCCTTCCTACTCTTCAGGGTAAGCCTGCAGAGCAGTATCAACATGCTCGGTATGACGATTCGCTGCGATCTGAACCAAAAGGACCACATCGAAGCCGTGATCAAAAAAGCCTCACGAAAACTCGGTATTCTGGACAGGGTGCGGCGATTCTTTACGCCTGACCAGTAGTGCTCTGAAGAACTCTTTGACCTTATCCCACCTTCTCCCTTCCTCCATAGGAGTACGCGTGCTGCTCTCCGGAGTCACCGCTGTACTGTCTCGAAAATACCATCGCGCACAAAGAAATTTGGTGACTCGTTTCTTTGTCGCACTTCCAAAAGATGGAATAGTCTACCAGCACACCTTTTCTCTCCTCCTATGACAATACTTCAAACGAGGCGTGAAGAGGCACCTTGTGGACCGGCAGGGTGAGGGTGGCTGATGTTGAGTTGTTTTCGCGCTGCACCAGTTGTCCTTGCGTCTGGACACCTTTTCCACTTATCATCAGGTGGAGTGAAGTCATTTGCCGAGCTAGGTATTAAAAAAAATATGTAAATGACTGTAAGGTCGTTTTGAGTGAAATAAAATTAAAAACAAAGGAGACTCCCCACACTGCAACACTGAGACCCCATGACCGAACGGACCCTAAAAAGAGTTCGAAAACTCTAAATAAGAGAAAGAATACAGACAAATTAAGAACACCTTTTTTAAGTTAGTTGGTTAAAACCTAGTGTATATAATAGCTATTGAACTCTATTTTTTTTTCTATATTTTTATTACCTTTATTTTAATCAGTTAGTTCTTGATTCATCTCTATTTGACAACTCTATTGATGTGTGTCAGCCCACGTATTTGCCCAGGGGAATTCATTACGGTTAGACAACATTGTTTTATTAAAACGTGAAAAAAATTACAATAAATACGAGTATTCCACTGCAAACCAGCTCTTTTTTTATGTCTTCACTGCTGGGGACACGAGCTTTCCCTATGATTTGTTCCCTTGACGTCGAGTCCCGCCACGTCGAGTCCCGCCACGTCGAGTCCCGCCACGTCTACTTGGAAAACTCCCGCTTTTATTCCCGATGGAAACACCTAACAAACTCATAAGCAATCCTATAAGTAATCATATAAAAAAGTATAAAGTGTAAACAACCCTCAAGGATCAAAAAAAATCAAAAAAAAATCAAAAATATTTTTATTATTAACTACAAGTAGTTTTTACAAATGTGTGGGTCTCTTCTGTTAAGTTTGAAAAAACCTGTTTTAGAAGAGACCCCTCTCTTTACTGTACAATCAATTTTTTTTTGTAGTTAAGTACATAGGTTGGTCTTATAGGTTAGTGGTTCTATGATTTGAAAATAGTGTATATTTGATGTATATTTAGTTTTATGTGCGATAGGATAGGATTGGTGGTTGTAAACGTTAACGGTGGTTGTTAATCGGATTGGTGGTTGTCAACGACTACTAATGCAGCTCACGGACTAACGGCTACGCGCCCTCCGAAGCACGAAGGAGCTCGAGATAATATATTTTTTATCTTCCATCCGATGACCAGCCTGCGAAGTTGCTTAACTTTGCAGACCGAGCGCGGTACTCTTCCATCAGTCATCATCACCAGCTCATTTTATGTCCCCACTGCTGGGGCACGAGCCTTCCCATCGATGGACAGGCCATATAAACCACCACGCGGGCCCAGTGCGGATTGGTGGTTGTTAACAACGGCTTATCGTGCCGTCGGAAGCACGGAGGAGCTCGAGATGTTACATTTTTGTTCACCCATCCGATGACCGGCCTTTGCGAAAGCTGCTTAACCTCAGCACTCGCAAACCTAGCCACTGCGCCATCGAGCTCCTCAGTCAGTAAATATTACTTATTTTTATAGTTATATGGTAGTGCGCCTGACCTGTTATGTTATAGGGTGCGAATTCCATCCAGCTCGTGGAAATTCTTTCAACACTTTTTCAAAATATAATATTAGTTTATACGCACTGAGCATGATGGATACCGAATCACATCAACCTCAGTAATTAACGGCACTGCAATTGCGTTCGCTAATTAGTCCTGTATTGCAAATTTTGTATTGAATTTCTAATCTATACTAATATTATAAAGCTAAAGTTTGTTTGTTTGTTTGTTTGTTTGTTTGTTTGAACGCGCTAATCTCAGGAACTACTGGTTCGAATTGAATAATTCTTTTTGTGTTGGATAGTCCATTTATCGAGGAAGGCTTTAGGCTATATAACATCACGCTGCGACCAATAGGAGCGAAGCATCAGTGAAAAATGTTGCAAAAACGGGAAAAGAGCCTAAAAAATTAAAAATGCTGCCGAAAGTCACTATTCCACGCGGACGAAGTCGCGAGCACAGCTAGTTCTAAAATAATGACTTTGCGTAACATTGATACAAATTTTAATTACTTTAGTTTTATATTTTACCTACATTCGATGGTGCTACCAATCATGTTATAAACAATCGTACTAATTACATGGAAGGAATATACTTCCTTCCATGTATTTATGTTTCTTTTTTGTATTTAACGCTTGACCTTCCATCTAACAAAATGTTAAGTTTCGATAAGGCCGAAGGTAAAAACTCACTATACTCAGTCTTAGACTTATTTCTACCAACAGTCTAACCGATTCCCGATTTCCGAACGCCTCGGAGAATCTAGTAGGGCACGGGGACACGCACTAGTGCGTGATGCCGTTCCCTCTAGAAAACCTCTTAAGGTGCATCGTTTCACACGGCTTGAGGAACCCTTTAAGTTTCTCGCCGCCTCCAAAAAAGCCCGGTGAAGCTGTAAATGCCCAGTTCCAATCAGCAAATTACTAACCTACAATGTAATTGGAATACGACCTCGATATCTGAGACCGGGTTGTCTAAAAACTAGGCTTCATCATAAAGGCTATTATAACTTCTGTGTTTTTTTCTATTTTAATTTGAGGTGGGCGCGAGATTCACAAAACAAGATTAACGTTTCTTAGAAAGACCTTTTTCAAAGCTAGGTTCAAATGACAAGACATGCTAGTTATTATTACATAGATACTTAGTTATTATAATATATTTAGATACTTAGTTATTATTATATAGGTGTATTATCTTTAATAATCAATGTCTTCACTATCGCATTGGTGTGTAACCGTAATGAAAGTTGTAAGTTTTGTTAAATTAATAAAAGCAAAAAGTAACAATTTATTTTTTTATTTTTTGGTACCTACTTTACCAAATTAAAATACCTAGAGCTCCGTCACTTGTCGTAAGATTGTAGTCGTGAAAATTCACCAATCTGAATAAAGTAACTTGGCATAGTAACTCTTATCACTATGTGACATTATAGCGAAACAACTTATAGAGCGTTTACGCCGCACACTAGCGCCACTAATGAATAAAAAAACATATCTAGTAATTAGAGATAGAAAATCAAATTATGCTCAACAAACTATTTGAATGAAGTAATTTAGCATTTTTACGGCACCTAATGAACACCTCACATGTTATGGTTTAGTTAAATAAGACGTTACGGCCACTTGATTTTCTATCTCTAATTACTAGATTTGATTTTCTATCTCTAATTACTAGATATGTTTTTTTTTTCATTGGCGGCGCTAGTGAGCGGCGTACAATAAGTGCCTTACAAATAAACAAAGAATAAGGTCCGAATAGTTATTCCGTGTTTTGTTCCTGTCATGTAAATATCATTTCAAATTAGAATGAAAGAGACAAAACACGGAATAACTATTCGGAGGTTATTCTTTGTTTATTTGTAAGAGAGCCATCAATACTCAGATGAGACAAAATTAAAATAACAGAGGCACAGCACAGTAACCAATTCGTATGAAGAAAATTCTACTACAACATTTGCATTGACGTCATTTTAATAGAACAGGATCTCAAAATTAGATAGATGGGTCCGAAAATATTCCGAAGATTATCTATTAAAATGTAGATAAAGGCATAATAATTATAGTGAGGCAGTACTATTTATAACTGAGGTGAGACGTGATTTCGGTAGCGTTATAATGTCGATAAGGTAACTAATGAGTTTATAATAATACCAATAACTTTAACCGTAACTGTTACGAACTCTTTGCTGTACAATTTATTTACATTCTTGAGTAAAATTTAATCCTTTTTATTAATTCCGTTGTTCGTTTCATTTTGCTTACTCTTTTTGCATATTATTATTATACAGCTTTATCTGTTCCACACCTGGATAAAGGCCCTTCCACAACCTTTCGGTCCCCCGCAACGTCATTGCAGTCCTTCCTGAACCTTTCAAGGTCATCCCGCCATCTTCGTCACGGTCTACCACGTCGCCTTTTCGCAATATATGTGGGTCCACACCGTTGAAATCCTTGCCCACATCTCGTTCGGCAAGCTGCAGACATGTAAAGCCCAGTCCCACTTCAGTCAGCAGCCTAAGGATAACGTCAGCAGCATTACTATTTTTTTTTTAATTCCACGACACACGAATCCGCACCCCATGACATGCCAGGTCAGGTGCACTACCAACTATGCTAACGTGGCTCAATCCAATTCGCCGAAATTAAACAACACTATCTACTCTTACTCTGTTACATTTATTAAAACTAGTGGTCGCCCAGTGGTCGAAATTCGACCGTAATTTTTATGAAAAGCTGTTTAATAAACAATATTTTATTAAGGCTGCACGGACTGTATCCTAAGCAATGAAAAATTAAAAAAGATAGAAAGTGAGTTTGGATTGGCATTGACAGATTTCGGCCGCTCCTCTTCCATTTTTAAAAAATGTATGAAACAATGTTTATTTAATTTAATGTATTTTTTTTTGCATAATTTTAAATAAATTTTAGCATTTTGCACTCCTTCCCTATATAAACTATAAGTGTGCAAAATTTCATACTCCTTCGTCCGCGCAATTTTCGTACAAAAGGGTACCTACAAAGATTTTGCTTCACGTATTAATATATAGATTAACTATTTTTCTTCAACTTTTTAATATTTTCATAGCTGGTAAAGACCTGAAATTTCTCACAATGCGTTAAAAATATGTGTAAGATCGTCACAGGTCCAAATTAAAATATAAGTGTGGCAATAATACACACACTTTTTTCTGCGACGAATTTAATTTGTGGCTATTGTACTTAATAATAATAATAACCCTTTTGAGACACGTTCGTCCCAACAAAAAGGATGGAGATACCACAAAGCGTGACGTCTTTTGAACACTATTTTTTTCTGAAAAGGTTATGGCAAATGACTCCGAATTTGGCAAAAACAAAATCGAGATACGAGGGCAGCGCAGACATAGTGGAGCAGGAAGGTGCTTCACCAGCAATCTTCACCTTGCGGACCCTCAAGTTGCTTCTTCACACCTCGTTTAAAGGAACACATGTAGTAGGAAGGAGGAAATAACACATCATCATCATCATCAGCCCATTTTATGTCCCCTCTGCTGGGGCACGAGCCTTCCCTATGGATGGATAGGGAGAACGGGCCATAAACCACCACGCGGGCCCAGTGCGGATTGGTGGTTGTTAACGACTGCTAATGCAGCCGGGACCAACGGCTTTACGTGCTTTCCGAAGCACGGAGGAGCTCGAGATGATAAATGTTTGGTCACCCATCCGATGACCAGCCTTTGAGAAAGTTGCTTAATCTTCGAACTGGCAGACCTGGCGCGTTAACCACTGCGCCATCAAGCTCCTCACACATCCTTAATCGCAAATCGCAGTGGTTGAGAGTTGTGCTTTCTCCGTTCTTCCTACATACAGTCTTTAACAATGTTACGTGGCAATCACCATTCAATTTGTCCATTTGTTAATATGAGTATTAATTCGAAATAAAATTAATAATAATAATAATAAACTTTTTTTCGCACACAAAAACTACAGATAAAGACAAATTGATAAAAAAAAAATTTTTACAAAATAGGCGGCCTTATTGCTAATAAGCAATCTCTTTCAGGCAACCTTGGGCGAAAAATAATAGAATTGAAAAAATAAAAATGGGTGCAAGTAAAAATAAACTAAATTATAATAATAATATCAAATAAACGTATACATATACATGAAAAAATAAATATATTAAACAGAGTTTATGCAATATAAATCATTAAATTATTACGGTTAATTCCCAATTTTTACAAAAAAAGTGTGGTTACCCCACTTTTTGTAATCTTTTGGGAGAATAATTAATTCCGACGAACAGACATACCTACGCATTAGTTTCGAAGTAGAGTAGAGGATTCGTAGTCGACATCGTCTTAAATTTGCATAATTAAAGCTGGCGCCACTCTCCTCGAGCTTTATGGCGTTAACAAAAAAACAGTCGAACATTTTTATTAAGAAATACATTTAGCCGAAAGCCGAGACGGAACCAGGATGTTCGGCTTGGCCGGATGCGTTCTTCGCATTCTTTGGTAAGTACATTTTGAATTGTTATCTGGCAAACAAAATGCAAAATTTTGTCTAAATTGAAAATTACATTTGAAAATGACGACTTGTGTCAATCGTGTTAGCATACATATTATTCGGTACAATAATTGTTGCGGAAACCCACAACACACACTATGCTACTGTTTAAAATTAGGTTACAATTTAAAATCTACAAAATCCACTCACAGTTCCATGCCGCTCCCGCCGTCCAGAACGGGATCCATATGGTCTGATGGGGCCTGAATCCGAGTCCGGGTCTTCTCGGGCTCCCTAATCACACCCAAACTACCCCAAGTGCACTTTTCCCCCGAGGAAATACCTGTTTTCTCCAGCAGCAAAGACGCCGACATCCAATCCTGGGATGGCGAATTGTACTCCCGATGCGATTCGCTTACGACGTACACACACACAAAACACAGGTTGCACAATACACTTAATTAGAGTAATACGGCTCCAAATGCCCTTATTACTGCTTAAAATCTATTTAATTATCAACACACGATAACCTATCAACCAGCCATTGTTGCCTTCCCGAGACAAGTGTACCAACAAAGAAAAAAAGAACAATTAGTGATGGGGCCATTATGCCACTAAATAAATTGAATCTCGATAATCGATTCCCAAATCGATCCGTCCATAATACAAATCAAAGTTTTATTTCCAACAAAAATAAATGCCTGTTTATTTGCAACAATAATAATTGTATTTATCTATGATTTGTCACTGTTCAATTTACTATTAACAAAATTGTCTATACTCTTGTCCATACTTTTAAAAAAGTATGGTGAGATGTCAACAGGATTACGGAAAAATATTGCGTAGAAAACTATAATAACGATTGTAAAGATAAATAAAACTGTTTATTTCCAAGTTATCGTAATTTATTACAAGAGAACCTGCATCGATTCCTCAGTTCAGAAGTGGGATAAAAACGAAAATCAATGATTTTCTACCAAACGCCTACAATAATTAACAACAAGAGGTTTTATTCTGAAGAAATCATTGAGAAAAAAAGATGGATGATGGAATTAGAACACCTAGTGGGACGATTCCCCAACGCAATTCGGGGAAAAGACGCTATACAAACTATAAAGATAAAAGATCTGATACGAAAAACAAGAAAGCTTCGAGAAAACATCGGAAAAATCGTTCAAAAAGCGCAAGTAGTACTAATACCGATGGCAATTTACCGACGAAAGGAGCCGTCCTCGAGAGCGCCGAGAGCGGAGGAGGCGCCGTAGGAGCGGGAGTAGCGAAGACACTGAAGTATCAATGCGAAGGAGTCGTGCTCGTGTGAATCGCAGTTCACGTAAACAAACGCATGGGAGCAGGAGCAGCCGAAGTAGTTGTCACGAGAAGAAGCAGCCTAGCCGTGCCGTTTGTAGTAGCGGTAATAGATCTTCGTGTCGACGACGTTCTCGTTCACCGGTAAGACGTTCCAATGACAGTAATGACAATATGACACATTTACTATTGACTAAATTGGTAAATAGCTTAGCAAGTAATCGTTCAGATGGAAATAGATTTCCAATGCTGGGAAATGTTATACCTGAATTTGATCCGATGGTAAAAGGTCAAACCATTCAAATGTGGCTTTCCAAGGTCGATGAATGTGCAAGGTTATACAAATGGGGTGATGACCAAATAATACACTACGCATTACCAAAATTGACTGGTATCGCTAAAATTTGGTATCAAACACTACCCACTTTGTCGTTTTCGTGGCCTGAGTGGAAAAATAAGTTATTAGGATCTTTCCCTAGTAGTGACGACTATGCAGAGCTGCTAACAGACATGTTATCTAAACGAGTAAAGTACAACGAGTCATTAGAATTATACTATTTTGAAAAATTAAATTTGCTTAATCGTTGTGATATTAAGGGCAAGCGTGCAGTAGATTGTTTGTTGTATGGGATCGATGACCGTTCCTTAAGATTAGGTGCAAAGGCATTAAAGTGCCAGGAGCCCGAACAAGTGTTAGAATATTTCCAGACCATCAAACAACAGCCACGCGAAGCAGACAAGGTGCGATCTAATAATGATAAAAGACTCAATATTGCATTAAATAACTCTAATAAGTTAATTAGTGGCGATTTACGAGTTAAAAGTAATTTGAATTCCGTCACTTGCTACAATTGTAATGAGCCAGGGCACTTCAGTTTCAGATGTACAAAGAAAATAGTTAAGTGTAATATTTGTAATAAATTAGGACACACTACAATAAATTGCTCTAGACTACCCTCTAATACTAATGTGACAGTTGATAATAAAAATGAGAAGGATATAATGCGTGTAAATATTGAGAAAGGTCCTGTTAATAATGATAAATATATTATGCAGTTGCTACTTAATGGCCAATCAATTGAGGGTTATGTAGATTTGGGCAGTCAATGCACTTTAATACGTAGCAGTGACGCAAAAAAATTTGGAATTACATGGTCATGTAATACAGATTTACCGACAATGAGAGGTATAGGTAACAATATAGTATTGCCCCTTGGGTTAGCTACCGTCACTTTACAAATACAAGATATAACAGAAAAAATAGATGTGTTAGTGGTGGCCGACGATGTTATTAAGTACCCTATATTAGTCGGACACAGATTTACAGAGAAGCCAGGTATAGTTATAACAAAAACTTTTGATTCTCTATCTTTTACACGAGAGGTCGGAACTAAATTGCATTTAACCTCAGTTTCTAATACTTTAATACAGCCTAAAGAAATGTGTGTAGTGCATGTTACTAGGTCCAATAATTATACAGGGAAAATATTTGTTCGGGGTTCTCTTCGCGGAAAACCGGGATTTGAAATGTATCTATTACCAGGGGAATATGAAATTGAAAATGGTTTTGGTTGTTTATTAATACAAAACGTATCCGGAAATACTATTAAATTAGATATTGGTTCCTTGATTACTCGTGGCGTTAGAACTAATAATTCGATTAATGTTAATGTTTTAGATGTTGAAAGCAATGAATTTAAAATAAATTATGGCCCAGATTTAACTAATTGTGAATTAGTACAGTTACAGAATTTATTGGCAAAGTTTAAGGAATGCTTTTCACGAAACCTAAAGGACTTAGGTTTTACTAATGTAGTGCAAATGGAAATTGAGTTGACTGATAGTAAACCGGTCGTATACCGGCCATATCGGCTTTCATATCCTGAACGCGAGCTCGTACGGTCAATGGTACAGGAGATGATTGATGCAGATATCATTAGTGAATCGAACTCTCAGTACGCTAGTCCTATTTTACTAGTTAAAAAGAAGACTGGCGAGAAAAGGTTATGCATAGATTATAGAGCACTAAATATTAAAACTAAAAAAGAGCACTACCCTTTACCATTGATCGACGATCAATTAAATATGTTAGCTGGAAATTACCTCTTCATTGCTCTTGACTGTGCTTCAGGATATTATCAAATACCTATTTCTGACAGTTCTCAAGACAAAACAGCGTTCGTTACACCAGATGGACAATACCAGTTTAAGCGAATGCCATTTGGCTTAGCTAACGCACCTTCTGTCTTCCAAAGGGCAATGAATAGGATAATATCTAAGTCTAAAGTTGATTTTGCCCTCATTTTTATGGATGACGTACTTATACCTGCTAAGACGTTTGAGGAAGGTTTAGAACGTTTAAGAATGGTGTTAGAGTTACTTCGTGACGCAGGATTGACATTGAAGCTTGAAAAGTGTAGTTTCTTTTTCAAGGAAATTGATTTCTTAGGTTTTCAAGTAAGTGGTGAGGGTATTAGACCAGGGTCACGAAAAACTTTAGCCGTTTCTAGCTTTCCAGTTCCACAAAACGTTCATGACGTAAGAAGATTCTTAGGGTTAGCAAGTTTCTTTAGAAGGTTTGTAAAGGACTTCGCAATAATTGCACGCCCTCTCACGGATCTTTTAAAAAACAATTTTACTTGGAGGTGGAATGATGAACAAGTACTGGCATTTGAGACTTTAAAACAAAAACTCGTTGAACGTCCCATTCTAGCATTGTACGATGCAAAACTTGAGAGTGAGTTGCATACAGATGCCTCTAAGTTAGGGATCGCAGGCATTTTGATGCAGAAACATTGTGACGGTTTACTTAGAACCGTAGCGTACTACAGCCGAAAAACCACCAAAGACGAACAAAAATTACATTCCTTTGAACTAGAAACTCTAGCAGTAATAGCATCTTTAAAACGTTACCGTGTTTATTTACTAGGGTGTAAATTTAAAATCGTAACTGATTGTAATGCGCTACGTACTACACTTACTAAGCGTGACCTTATACCAAGAATCTCTAGGTGGTGGGTGCAGTTCCAGGAGTACGACTGTGAGATTGAATATAGAGCTGGAACCCGCATGACACACGTAGATGCTCTCAGTCGTGCTCCAGTAACTGACCCAGTTAGCGGCGACGATGAAACGCATGTGTTTGATGTTTTGAATGTGAACGTTGAGGATTGGATTTCAACTGTTCAATCCAATGATGAAGAAATAGGAAGGATTAGAGATATTTAACGAAGTGAAGACACGAGTTTTATAGTCGAAGTGGCTAAAAATTATCAATTGAAAGAAAACAATGTTTACCGCCTAATAGACAATGAAACGAAATGGGTGGTTCCACGAGCTGTAAGGTGGCAAGTTTTAAGAATGAACCATGATGACGTGGGTCACTATGGTTTTGAGAAAACATTAAGTCGGATAAAGGAATCATTTTGGTTCTCTAAAATGCGACGATTTACAAAAAAATATGTGTCGGCATGTCTTGAATGCGCTCACCACAAGGCCCCAGGCGGTCGTAGAGAAGGTATGCTTCACCCTATACCAAAAATAGATGTTCCTTTTCAAACACTTCACGCAGACCACCTGGGACCATTCGTTCTTTCTCGGAGGGGTAACACATATATTCTCGCGATTATTGATTCCTTTACGAAATTTATTAATATAAGAGCTGTGCGAGATACAAAAACAATTACAGCCATCAGAATGTTTAAAGAACATTTTAGCATTTTTGGTACTCCATCGCGACTTATAACGGACCAAGGTTCGTGCTTCACAAGCTCTAAGTTCAAATCCTTTATGCAGTGTTCAAATATTAAACATATTCTTAATGCTGTAGCCACCCCGAGAGCGAACGGACAAATAGAACGTTACAATAGAACTATTTTAAACGTACTTGGTACTAAATGCCATGGCAAAGGAGATAGTACATGGGATGAATTCATTGGTGACATTAAACTAGGTATGAACACCACCATCAACAGATCCACTGGAAAAAGCCCTTCAGAGCTTCTATTTGGATTTAAGGTTTTAAATTCATCTGAAAATATTATAAATAGTATTTTATCAGAAGTTATCACTCGGGTTAGTGGCAATGATTTGAAAGAAATGAGAAAGGAAGCTATAGATAGAATTGAGAAGCAGCAAAGTAGTTCAAAGAAAGTGTATGATAGGCACAGGAAACAAGCAACATTCTATAATATCGGTGATTTAGTCAGAGTCGAAAGGACAATAATAGATAAAGAGCACGTTGGTAAATCTATGAAACTAATACCCAAATTTCATGGGCCATATCGCATAGTTAAAATCTTGGATAATGATCGGTTTATAATCGCAGATACGCCGTTGACTAGACGAGGTAATAAAAAATATGAAAATATAGTAGCAGTAGATAAGATCCATCCTTGGATGAATTACAAGAACATATCTAGTGATGGTAGCGAAAACGATAAAAGTGGTGATGATTTAGATGAACAGAATTGACAAAAACGTTGTTGTTGTTGTTTTTTTTTTTAAATTTAACTGATAATATTAAAGAAAAGATCTGAAATGTTATTTGTGACAATGATTGACAATTATATGATAATGATAAAGACTGACATATGACTGATTTGATATTTATGTTTGGCTATTAATGCATAGGCTATGAGCGATCAGTGCAGAAACGAATGGTGACGAGAAATCGTTTCCGCACAGATGGTCGCAGATCATACCAGACTATACAAGGGAGCGAGAGAAGAGATTGTGAGCAATCAGTGCAGATGTGAACGATGTCGATTTGACATAGCACAGATGATTGTAGATCACGACAGATATGGATATAAATGATGGAAATGAAAAATTATAAGTGTGTAAAACTTATTGTGTAATTTTGTATTTAGGTTTAATTTGTAATTTAAGTGTTACTATTATAATTTGTTAGGTACTCATAATGTTAATCAAGTAAGGGGACTCACTTGTTTGTAAGGATGGCCGAGTTGTTAGCATACATATTATTCGGTACAATAATAATTGTATTTATCTATGATTTGTCACTGTTCAATTTACTATTAACAAAATTGTCTATACTCTTGTCCATACTTTTAAAAAAGTATGGTGAGATGTCAACAGGATTACGGAAAAATATTGCGTAGAAAACTATAATAACGATTGTAAAGATAAATAAAACTGTTTATTTCCAAGTTATCGTAATTTATTACAAGAGAACCTGCATCGATTCCTCAATCGCGACTCGAGACCAGGATCCTTTAAAACCGGTCAGCGCCGAGAAGACTCGAGGATCTTTTGAAACCCCTAAGCGTTGGGACCTTAAAGGTATTTGCTATAACATTTGGGAAACCGTTGTTAAATTTATTAAAGTACAAGCACTCAAACTTTTATTGGAGCTCGATGGCGATAGCGCAGTGGTTAAAGAGCCCGGTCTTCGATTGCTAAGGTTAAGCAACTTTCGCAAAGGACGGTTATAGGATGGGTGACCAAAAATTTATTATCTCGAGCTCCTCTGTGCTTCGGAAGACACTTACAGCTCTCGGCTGCATAGTAATTGTTACTTCCACATTGGGCCCTCGTGGTGGTTTATGGCCCGTTCTACGATTGGGATGGCAAAATGAGCTGATTAGCTATTAATATTTTATTCGTCACGTCAGGATAAACATTTAATTTAATAATGTGTAAAATAAACGCGAGAAGATCCGTAAAAGTTGTTTCATTTCAATATTTTATAGTTTATTAGCGATTAGATACTTGGACGCCCAATGTAACCACAGTGCCATAGAACAATCGAATTTCTATTGTGTCTGGTTTAAGAATAACTAAGTCGCTAATCGTTTCACTGTATAGTCAGTAAATAGAACTAAATACCATTAGTACATTGTGAATGACTAATAACTTATTATTTCAAGCAACAATCACCATTGGAGGTAATTCCACGTCAAATTTATTGTAACATATTGTAATAGCTATAATTTACATTGTTTCCAACGTCGTTATAAGATTTCATCAACAATTGTTTTGAAGATGTAGATAAAGCCTGCGACCAAAACAATGGTTAGTTCCGCTATGGTATGGTTCCGCTATGGCACTGGTTTAATGCTCTAAGTATGGCACCCTCGCAAAATGCCTACCAAAAAGTCCCAGTATGGTACCCATCTATTAGATCTACGTCAAACAATAGAAGGTACAATTGAAAAGAAAAGCACCTATAACTTATTAGTCTTTACCGGACAGTCTTTTAAGAGTGTAAATAAATAAAGTCTGTTTGCAATGTTGAATCAGTCTTCAAAATATTTATTACAAATAATAAACAACTGAAAATAACACACGGATGTACTTGTCATTGTTTGAACCAAGTAACTTTAACGAGCTTTCTTTAACAAAAAATACGTAAACTCGTGTAAACTTTAATGAAAATTAAGTAAGTACATAGCATATGAATGCCCCACGGCTGGGCAAAGGACTCCATCATTGAAATCAAGTCATAACTACAATTGATAGGTATTGGCTTAACCACCACGCTCGCCGATTGAGGGTTGGTGATCACAAACCCGGGCTATGTATCGAAAAATCCGTAACAAACTTTGTCCGGCCTAGGAATTGAACCCGCCCCGGGAATGAGAAGAAGGTTGGAATCTACCACCAGCCTGGGATCCCATCATACAAAATATTAAATCCCAGCCCCGACACCATACTGCCAGACCAAAAGATCCTGTAAGCTCTTTCTGCGCAAAATGGAACGCACCTGATTAAATTTAAATGAGGGTATAGAAGCTACCAACTAATTATGAGACGACCAACGCCTCAGTCTCCCTGTGACCACGGACCCTGCAAAGGGTTCGAAACGTCAGGATAAACATTAAATAAGTAATGTGTAAAATAAACGCGAGTAGATCCGTAAAAGTTGTTTCATTTCAAGAAAATAAATAAAATATAATAATAGAAAGTTTTCAAACGTCAAGCAAAAGTAAAATAACCGTAAGTATGATCGTTTAGTTAGTTAAGTAGAGCAATTAATAATATTATTCAAGTACTTTCCAGTTCCACATTTAAAATAGTTAGTCATTATTATTGTGTAAATGTTTTATTGTAGAACTAGCTGTGCTCGCGACTTCGTCCGCGTGGAATAGTGACTTTCGGCAGCATTTTTAATTTTTTCTCTTTTCCCGTTTTTGCAACATTTTTCACTGATGCTTCGCTCCTATTGGTCGCAGCGTGATGTTATATAGCCTAAAGCCTTCCTCGATAAATGGACTATCCAACACAAAAAGAATTATTCAATTCGAACCAGTAGTTCCTGAGATTAGCGCGTTCAAACAAACAAACAAACAAACAAACTCTTCAGCTTTATAATATTAGTATAGATAAGCACTAACGTTCTGTTCTAGATAGATACCTAATACACAGGCAATATTGATTGCTTAGCATAGGTATTACGTAATACATAATATTATATACACTAACCCCAATTACTTTACATAAGTCTTTTGTATCTAGGCTAAGTTTTTATACAGCAATACATTTATCTTATCTTATCTTATCTTAGTTAAAGAAATTATTTTATACTAGCTGACCCGGCGGACTTCGTACCGCTTTGACAGTTTCTATGACAACAAAACAAACAAAGCGTATTTCTATTTATTTATCATTATCAGTGTTTCTCTACTATATTACATGTATTTATACATGTAAACCTTCCTCTTGAATCACTCTATCTATTAAAAAAACCGCATCAAAATCCGTTGCGTAGTTTTAAAGATCTAAGCAAAATACATACATACATAGGGACAAACAGACAGCGGGAAGCGACTTTGTTTTATACTATGTAGTGATTGTATAGCTTGAATTTCTACTTAGTGTCTACATCACAGAATAGTAACTCATCTGATGGCAAGTTCTTGTACAATCAATAATTACTAGAATTTAATATCTGCGTTTTCGAAATGCGAATTAGTGATCACAAACTTGGTCTATGCATTAATAAATCCGATCAGATCCGACAACGTTCAGTTTGTTGTGTAACTTATATATACATACTTGTCAGATGGTAAGGTAGGTAATAAATCTAGTGACATGTCATTATGAATATTTATGCATTTTTAAAGCAAAAAGTTGAAAGTTAAAATATTATATAACAAAGCGACATAACTTTAATGTTTTGACGACAGCTCGCTAGTTTAAAAGAGGTCTTTATATTCTTTATGACAGCTAAAGATAATTTTTCTTGGATTAAAGAATAAATATGTACTTCTTTTGTCAAACTTTGCATCAAACAAACAAAATTTTAGAATTGATTAGCAGCTATAACTTCAAAAATGAGGAGGTTCTATGTTATTGCACAGAATGACTGATGATTTTCTTGTTGAATTTTATGATTCTGAAACCATTTACTTAACTAACTATAACTGATTGCTAACAATCCACTAACTTATTTGAAAAAAAAAACATTTTTATTTTTCGAATTGAGGTATTTTAACCGTTAAAAATATCGGATTCGAAAAATTACCGCTTTTCAAAACACTTTACCGTTACCAATGCACTAACCAATCCCGTTGCTCTCGTGGTTGAAAAAAACCATCTTAATTTAAGATTTTAAGAATTTACTTCGTCACAAAATAGGTGTCTACCTATTTTATGACGATGTAAATTCTTAAAAGGAATTCGATAACGCACAAACAGTTTCCTGTGGTTTTCCAAGAGACTGGTTTTATGGTGAGACTGCCCTTTCTAGTCCAAGTTTTATGATTTATTTTGGTTTAAAAAAGTGTTGGCGCCAATAAGGTTATCGCCGGTGGCAATAACATGCTTATTAAGGCAACGCATTGGAAATTTACGTGGCGGGGATCTTGATTTTTCCCAACAATTACAAAACATATGAAAGTGATATTTGATGACATGATTTTTCATTTAATTGACTTCATTTTGCTAGTTGCAGAAACACGATTTGTCAACTTTTATAACAGAGAAAAAAATATCAAAGTAACCTCTTTTAAAACATTTTACAGATTTGAGATTTGCATTTTACAGGCAAACCAGACAGATTTAAGCATCTAAATTTTCTTAGTAGATTAGTCTTAACACACACTTAAATATGCTAGTTCATTTTTAAAAAAAAATTGTAGTTTTAATTTGAAGGAAAAATAACAGTTTTTCTTATGGTATGGGGCGCAAACGCTCCGTACTAGATTAATTGTTTAGCGGTGCGTCGCCTTAAGGCACAACCTTCTAGTCCCTTCTTTGCCTTACCTATTCTTAAGTAGCTCCTTTTCCTGTTTTTTTTTAAATGAATGGGCTTCGTTTTACACAATGTTATTTAGAAGCGGAGTCCAGAGTCTAGATACGAAGACAGCTACATAAGCAGGGTTGTACCTTACTACTTCCTCATCTTACCAACCTGTCACTGGCTTTTTACACATTATTGTTAAAAGTGCTATCTTAAGCATACGTTATATAGTACAGTCATTTGGTGCTCAAAAAGGGGGCTACCTGGAAAGTTTTCTGGAAGTTTTGAAAAAAAGTTGGTGAATTTATAGATTTCGACGTGCTCTTTTCGAATTTTCACTTTTTTTTTCATATTGGAAAATGGCGCTCAAAAACAGTTTTTTGAGAATAACTTCGTTCCGACTTATTATAAGATCAAAATAGTTATTAAATAAATTAAACTCGAGAAAATTTGCTACAATAATTTATGTAGTAACCTTTTTTTTTGTAAAATCAATAGTTTCACCGTACATGGTGGCAAAGTGAAAATTCGAATTGAATTGAATCACCAATTTTCAAAACTTCCAGAAAACTTTCCAGATAAAACTACCATATGACTGGACTAATAGGTTATATGGGACTCTTCGCCCCTCACCCCGTCCAGTCACGAAAAGCTCGATGGCAGAAAACCCAAACATCAATAGACTTTGAACTTTACGTTTAAGGAATATGGTTGACAATGTATTGAAGAAAATTTACAGTTTTGAATAGGTTGACGTGCAGGCGTGTTTACCATCCCTTCTCTGCCACAGGCACGGTACAGACGCCTGCAAATCAACCTATCCAGAACTAAATATTTATAATATTTATAAAATATACAGTGAAAAAATTAAACGCCTACCCGACCCAGCCAGGAATCAAACCTGGGTCTGCCGCAATACGGGCGGCTGCACTGACCGCTATTTAATATTTAATTTAGCTTCAGTGCAGCAATTAGCACTTGAAAATAAAAAGTAAAATTTTACTATCCAGAACTGTCAATTTTCTTTAATAAAAATTCAATTTTATGCCTTAGACATAAAGTTCAGAGTCTATTAAGGAAATTTAACAGTTTATGGTACTCTGATGTGCAGGCTTGCGTACATCGACGGCAAGTTAAAAGTTCAGACCTCAAAGTAGTAGTAGATCCAAGCTACCACTATAAGAGCTTAAGAGGAAATACTAAGGTCGACTGAATTGAAGAATATGTATGAAAAGTAAACAAAATCAACGTTTCGTAGTCTCCTGGTTTCTCCTCCAAAACTGGACCGATTTAATTACGTTTTTCAATAAAAATTAAAAAAAAGGCTTTGGCTGTGTCCCTATGTTTTGCTTTTTTAATATATACTCGTCAAATTTGGGAAACACAGCGGAAAATCTGGCCAATTTTTAAGGTTTTAAAGGTTCATATCTTTTTTAATAATTATGTTATGAAGAAAAGGAAAACATAGGGACAACATTAAAGACAGCCAAAGCCTTTCTTTAATGTTTAATGAAAAAGTAATTAAATCGGTCCAGTCGGTTGGTTTTGGAGGAGGAATCAGGGGACTACGAAACGTTGATTTTGTCTACTTTTTTTCATATATATTTTTCAATTCAGTCGACTTTAGTGTTTCCTCTTAAGGCTAAGCGTATGCTGAGACGCTGGTGACGCAGCACAGCGCAGTGCAGATTTTGCGAGGCAGGGCAGTTGGGGCAGACATATGCTGCGACGCAGGTAAGTGACACAGCATGGACACATGAGTGGACACTTAAGAGACGACCAAGCAAAACAAAATCTGCTCTGCTCTGCGCTGCGCGGAGCTGCATCGCCTGCGTCTCAGCATACGCTTAGCCTTATAGTCGAGTTGCTAGTATTTGGATATCTAGCTGTAGATAAGCATGATGTGGGAAATTATTTGTCAATTTCATTGATTCCTTAAACTTTTGTTAGCTCTTTAATAATAAACTCATCATATATTACCATTACTTCACATTATTCAATGCCCTTGTTAACGTCAGTAAAGTAAGCAATTGAGTTATCAGTTATAAATTATACGAGTAGAACAGTCGGTGTCATGATAAAATATTAAGAAACATCTATTATTCCCCGTTTGATTTGTTTGTTCCGTGCTCGAGTAAGGTCATATTTTGTACTAACATAAAAAAAAAACAGAATGATTTATTTGCATGAACCAATGGATATGTTGACAGTTAACTAAGCGACCTTCTCAGTGGTCTCATTGGCCTGTTTTGCATAGACCTGGAGATGGTGGATATATTTAGGATAGCAAGATATGTTGAGGAAGGTTTGTCCGCCTTAATTCAATGCGGTATCCCATTCAATAAGCCACTTTTTATAAAATTTTCTATGCGTAAGGATTATAAAATTAGTGAGTTAGAATAGAATATTATATTATAGAATATTATTATTTTTTCTGAGTGGTAGAGCCACGCTGCGTTGCAGCACGAAATGGGCCGGCGCCCCCGGCAAAATACCACCCTCTCACAGAATATCGGCGTGAAACAACGGCACACGTTGCTATTGTGTTTCGTCCGGTGAGTGAAAGTACCGGAGGCCCATCTCTCACCCCTCCCCCCTCCCAACTCCTACTCCCTCCTCAAGATCCAACTCCTTCCTCAAGGTCGGCAACGCATCCGCGATTACTTTGGTTTTGCGGGTGACCATGGGCGGCGGGGATTGCTTTCCATCAGGTAACACGCCTGCTCGTTTGCCTCCTTTTAACATAAAAAAAAAATAAAAAAATATATAATCAAATAAAATAGAATACTTTATTGTACACACAAGAAAATATAGACACTTTAATACTCGTTCATTTTAAAATGAAACAACTTTTATGGATCATCATCATACTTCTCATAATTAGTTGGTCAACATGTTGGTCTCATTAGGTCTCATAATTAGTTGGTCAACCAACGATTCATCCCTAGGATGATACGCGAGGCTATTGAAATTAAAAAAAAACATCCTAACTTTAATAGAGAAGATGGTTGGAATCTACCACCAGTCTGGGATCCCATCATACAAAATATTAAATCCCAGCCCCGACACCATACTGCCAGACCAAAAGATACTGTAAGCTCTTTCTGCGTAAAACGGGACGCACCTGATTAAATTTAAATGAGGGTATACAAGCTATCTATGTACCACTTAGTTTGCAAATAAAAGTTTGAGTTTGAGTTTGAGTTTAAGCTACCAACTAATTATGAGACGACCAACACCTCAGTCTCCCTGTGACCACGGACCTTGCAAAGGGTTCGAAACGTCAGGATAAACATTAAATAAGTAATGTGTAAAATAAACGCGAGTAGATCCGTAAAAGTTGTTTCATTTCAATGTGTGTATTGTTCGCGTAAACTTTATAAAACAATATCGTTAATTTTAGTCAATTGAAGTCAGAAATGGATAGGTATTGAAATGTAATCTAAAAGCTCTTTAGCTCTTTAGCTCTTTTTTCTAAAAGCTCTTTGGCTTTTTGATCGCCATAGTATACCTAAAAGCGACGCCGTGTCTTGTACGCCAAGCATTCAATACAGAGTAACTTGCAACCACAATGGGGTTCAATAACTTCCAAATATCTATTTTTGTGTTTTTGCAAACTACAAGACGTATAAGTATTGTCGATGATTACCGTTGTTGGCGTACAAGGTCCGCTAGCTTGACTAGAAGCTCCTTTCAATAGAATTTATTACAACATGGTACTGGAAAATTAATCTTTCAGTAACACAGTCTTTTTAAATACCTGAATTGTTTTCTCTGAAAGTTTTGAGAAATTCTGCATCATAAAAGCAACCTACCAACTATATTTCAAGGTTGCAGACTTTATACTCGCTTTTATTATCCATAGATTGTGTATAAATCAAATTAATAAAATAGGGATTTTCGTGAACGCCAAATTCGGAGTTCTGTTTGGAATGTGTTCACACGGATCTTGTACCGATTTGGTTATAAAAACATTGTTTACATCCGACATGATGATTCACTTGTAAATCCCATGAGCACATTCCGAATCGGCGTCCTTCCTAAGGCCGACAGCATGCGGCTGTCTGCGCTTAAACACGTTGTCACTTAGCAAAAAAATAATGTTTCTTTTTATAAAACCTTTTTTTATTTCCATCCGGATAAACATTCGGCATTTATCTCACCTGATGTTAAGTGATGAAAGGTCAAAGGTGGAAGCGCAATTCATCCGAAAACCTCAACTACCGTGGAACCGACTATCTTATCTCTAATTCGGAACACTAAAACGCTACTGACATTAATGTTATGGCAGTAAAGACGGTACAGCGAACCAGACGGAGAGATAAAACAAACCCTTCCACAAACCAAACCAAATTAAAACATAATTGTGCCCCCCGGTAATCGACCCGGGTCGTCTAGGTCTCAGACTGGTGATTTACCACTAGACCACTTATCACACCTCCAATAAATACTGTTGTATTTCAAAATATACTGATATCCGAGATCAAACCGCAATCTAATTCTATAATCTAATATATAATATTATAAAGCTGAAGAGTTTGTTTGTTTGAACGCGCTAATCTCAGGAACTACTGGTTCGAATTAAAAAAAATATTTTTGTGTTGGATAGTCCATTTATTGAAGAAGACTTTAGGCTATATAACATCGCGCTGCAACTAATAGCAATGAAGCATCAGTGAAAAATGTTGCAAAAACGGGAACAAGAGCTTAAAAAATTAAAAATGCTGCCGAAAGTCACTATTCCACGCGGACGAAGTCGCGAGCACAGCTAGTGTCAGTATATTTTTAAATACAAGTGTTTTATTGGTAGTGCGTTATGTTAACCTATTCTATCTTTCGTACTGGGGGTTTCCTAGAAGAAACCACCTTCTGAACCGGTGTTCATTGGATTCAAATTAAAATCTTGCTACCCAAATCTATTACTATTATGTACTGTTAGGTAATATTTGATCAAGTTTTTTTATTATGATGCACTTTTAGTCGTTCACACATTACGCGCTTAAATGGAAAAAAACCACTTAATTTTATATCACTTAACATCAGGTGAGATCAAGGCACTGTGCTTACCCGTTAATATAAAAAAATATATATCTCACTTCTAAGTCGAAATTACTCGTGCAAATGACTCGCAGATCTAAATTGTGTCATTATTAAAATGATTCACGACCACATCGCATTGCCTTGAAACGACATTGACGTTATCCAACACAGTCGCAATTGATTGGACGCAAGCTAGTAAATGACATAGGTTGTAGGGTTCAAAAGGTCAAGTCTCGACGTAATACTGCTCGAACTACATAGAAGCTATGCCTACGATAATAAGTATCAAATTTACATTCACAAACTCGCGTCTTTTTATTTAAAAAAATCTATTTGAATTCAAAATCAGTTGTAGGAAATAATTGCCACGTGTTGTCGACGTCTTAGCGGATTAAAGGAATGCAAATTTTGTATGTAGTAATATTAAGTAAGATTACCTGTCTACTTTATATGCGTGTTTTATTAAAAAAAATATTCAAAAGTCACGTGCTTGTTCGAATTTCAAAGTAAAATTGTTAAAATTTGATTAAGGGTGTGCCGTCCGTAAGTGACAAGTGTCATATGTTTTATTTGAAATGTCGTCGGCCATATTTATTTGATGCCGCGCGGCCATACTAATTTTGTATGGGGAATTTAAGGTGCTTAATAAAAAAATATTATTTAAATAACCACTTGATGAATCAAAAATGTAGTCTAGCAATTTGTAGTTTATCCATTGATGATTGTTTAGACAAAATCAGAGGTACAATAATTTAGATAAACTAAAAGAAATCTACTAAACGCCGCCACTCGTTTTCATGATCTTTGCCCAACTTTAAATGATATTGTAGAAAAAACTATAGCGTGTTATGAATTTATGGTTCTGACAAATTGTAAACACGTTCCCTATGATACTAAATATATATTTTGTTCATTTAATACGATAGTATTTTCAATTATATTTACTTAACCGTAACCAAAAAAACATGTTCTCGTTTCGGAGGCCAAGACTCACTTTGGGTCCCTGCGCCAATGGAGTAAGTAAGTAAGTAAATTAATTAAGACACTATAACAAAACCTGCAATTTTTGTAAAAATGCTATAGTTAGGTAGTTTCAAATTATTAATGGTTTATTTCTGTGTTTATGCCAAAAATGTAAGCCAAATGTTAAATACAATATAATCGTAAAATCAAAACAAACGTATGAAATATGCTTCTTTTCTAACAAGATACTTCGCACGACACAAATACAATAAGCCTCAAAGGATTATAATAAATTGTCATATAACTTTAATCTCATTAACAAAAAATGTAGACATAAAACAATTTAAATTTCGAATAGTAAAATTATGTAAAAATAGTTGGCGCCGAGAAAAAAAATTATACGACCACAACAAAGTCTCCAGTTTGTAAACAGCCTGTTTTGAATAAAAACAACGACTCGCGGCTAGCGTGGCCAGTCTCAATCGCAAGCTTCGAGTGATTTTTTCGTTCGTCTTTGGAAAATATATAAACAAATTTTCATATAGATATCATAAACAAATCATCGTTATACCTACACACAATAACAAAGACAAAATGATATCAAGGACATTACTTTTTTTGGCTGTGGTTGGATTTGCTTGTGCTGCTACTTACCAAGGGTATTTACCGCAGAAGCCTAAGGAATTAGGTGAGTCGATATATATTTTAAATGTTTATATAATTTTTAACGCAAATTTTGTTGCGAACAAATTACAAAAACACAAATGTTGAAAAAATTTCCACGACCCACGAGTTGGATATCGACCCTTTGATTAAATTTGTCATTAAGGTTAATCTTAAAAATATTTCTTCTTGACGAAATGTTTATAAATAATTACTCAACAACGTTGAGTCAACACAAAGACTTCTCTTGTACATCAGTGAATGGAAAAAGTAGGTAGATATACTATTGAAAGCCCTATTTAATTATTTTTTACAACATAATAAGATTGAGATAATAATTACTAACATTAGATTAATAAATAGGAAGGTATATAAGTGATGATATTCTTAGCAGATGAAGTAAGAAATTCACATGTCAAATCGATAAAACAAAACTTTTTAATCTCCCGCGTTATTTGTTTCTTTCTCCACAACGTTAGACTGGAAGCAATCTCTTATAGAGATAAGTCTACCTTAGTACGTCTTTTTCTGTTTTTGTTTCATTTGAATGTTTATCAAGTGCACTATGGAGTTTATTTACAGGAAAACTAAATTGTCAAAAACTATGAAATACATAATACTAGTCACTACTTTGGTGATGCCAATTTCAAGTTTAAAGTAATTCCCAATGTAATTGAAGGCTGTGACGATATTAAAACAAGAATCGTGTCTAAAGAAGTTATAAACACAATACACTTAATGCAGCAAAATAAATATTTCAAACACTCACAATAAGTAAAATATACAGTAATACAAAATTTTGATGACGCTGATGCATGAGACCATATCCGGAATCGATGCTCGGCTTTTTAAATGCTTAGTTATTTAGATCAAAACATCAGACTCGCTTTTCTACCGATCGACGTATACAAATTCCACGGTATTTTTTTCTAAACGCCAACACTAAACACGGGCATTAATAAAATGCAAATGAAAGTATTGACGTCGTCAGTATAAATTTGAATATGATTTGCCCATACGTGCGTAGTACTGGTCCTAATTTGATTATAAATGCTCAATTTATAAGAGAATACCAAATGATTATTTTATTACAATCTAGTTCTGTGTTCTGTGATAAACAACTACGCATAATAATGCATTAGTGCAAAGATGAAGTTATTATGTTTATTATACTTCAATTAACATTTATTAGGCAAGATATCTTTCATTAACATAGTACTTGACATTAGTAAATAAGTCGGGATTACTTCCAAGCAAATTAAAAGTCAAAGTCGTTACATACTTAAAACTTTAACAATCAGAAACATTTAATTATTAAGCTAAATATTTAGACTAGCCAATTAATGTACAATAAGGATTTAATTGAATTTTAAAGATACATAGCAACTGAACACAACAAGAAAACAACCAGACCATGAACTTCAATTTATTTGACGCGATAGGTTTGTTAAATAAATTTTACACATTTTGTTTACAATGTAGTCAAATGTTCCTTGACAATCACGTTAAAAAACACAAAAAGACAAAAACATTATTACGGATTTACCTAGTTTGATTGCTCAATACATAGCTGGAAACTTCAATGGGAGCTAGAAATTCATTGTATTTAACTAATAAATTTAGCAATTTCTGACGAGCGTGAGTAACGTTTTCGGCAAACACGATGTCATTTACCTTAGCTATTTGACAATTAGCAGTTACAATCACATTTTGAATAACTTGAAATTCCTTTAAACTTACGTCAATTCATACTTATTGTCTGGTAAATTTTTCTTCTCTCGTATCATAATTGTGGAATGCTGTATTAAGTTAAGCCGAGTCGCAAAGGTATGTCGGGTCAAGGCTGTCAATGCTGCTTTGTAAACATATGAGAAGGCCAGATGAATTCGTAAAAATAAAAATGGCGAGTTCTTTAACATTCCGAATAAAGGATTTTATGATTGCTTGCTTAACCCTTATTAGCCCTAACATCATTGTATTAGCATATTTCTTAGGTATTAATAAAAAGTTCAAATAACTTTTCTATTACAAAGTATTTATTGACGCTTTGCAAACCATACGGCGCAAATCTTGTCCCAAGCAGACGGTGCAAAAAAGATCCGCGAAGGGTTTGAACTTGTTATTGTGTCTGTAATTTACTTTAGTTATAATGTTCTCAATAACTGATAACTGTATATGTAGGAATTAGTCTAAAATTACTATGACTGCTTGCGGCACCAGCTTTGAATTAGTTCTTTCGTTATTTTACCGTTTTACATCAAATTTAGGAAATTCCTTCATCTATGTTTGTGGTTAAAAATCAATTAGCATAATTCATACGAACGTGTGAGCACTGTAGGGTTTATTTATGTGGTCACGGCTATTTATCTTGATTACATGAGTTGCAATGACGAAACTAAAGGATGAATTATGATTTACGGTTTCTTGAAACCTACTTGGTAATGTCTCGACTTAGGCGATGACTTAGTCAGACTTTTAAATACCTAACTTAATTTCCTTCTTAAAATCTAACTAGTGGAGTTTTCAATATATTTTTGTTCATAACATTTTAATTACAACGCCCATAATTGGTTACCGTTTCTTATATTTTACAGTAATTATTTATAATTTAATCTATAATTATTTTCATGGTCAGTGGACATAATGAACTTTAAAATTGTACTCGCTTGAAAATATTAACAACGAAACTCGATTCAAAACTCATAAAGTATTTGTGTAAATTTTAGATTATGATTTTTTTAAACAAACTCTTGTGATTGCAATTTAACTTTGATTAAACTTAGTAAACTAGTTTTTAAACAACTCAGTAGGCATATAACCTAAACCAATGTGTAACTGTGTACTGTGTAACAGTTTCATACCTGCAAACATTTCATACAAATGTTTTAAGGTTGGTCTTGATTGATATACAATACTTTGACAACGTAAATTACCATTTCATTGGAAATTTTCAGTATAGATATCGATATCAAATACGAATAAGGGAATATTCTCTTCCTAGAAATGCTGTTGTTCATCTTTTAAAGGTTATCTTTCTGTTTTTTTCAGCCCACAAGTCGGGATGCTACGTTAGTGAAATCAATGACGTCATACCGTTCGGAGAGTCAATTTCACCTTCAGGGACATGTTACAGCATCGAATGCAGTAGAAAAATGATATACTATGAATCGTAAGTTTTAATTTAAGTTGAGCATTTACCTAGCCCATATTAACAATACCTCATTCATACTTGGAAAAAGTTATATATTTCTTTTGAACATTCAAATTTTAATACAGATATTATCATTCAACACACAAATACATTAACATACCGAGAAAATTACCCAAACAATAGATTTAAATAATATTGACAAGAAAACTTCTTCTTAATAATTTTTCAAAATTGACAGAAGAGTGAAGAATGTTTTTCCAACTGTCCCTTTCTAAAAATACCTACCAATGTGCCTAATTTTAAATTTTAAATATATTGTTTGTAATTCAATTACAGATGTGGTATAGTTGCGACCGATGATCCCGATTGTACGATCACCGAGAACCCGAACAAAAGCTATCCAGACTGCTGTCCCACTATCAAATGCTTACAAGAAAACCAACTTTAAACTACAAAACAAAGACTGAACCTTCTAAGACTATAATGTAGGTGGTGTCTGAGAAAACAAAGTAGTTGTTCGACTGAAAAAAAGAGTTCTAGAGAGAGAAACTCCAAAACAAATGAAGGAAGATGTTAATTTAAAAAAATTATAAATGAATGAGTTCGATTAAGCTTAGCCAATAAAGGTGAAAAAAGACAATGTAAGGAAGAAGTTTTTTAACTGCAGACTCTTTTTGGAATTTAAGAAATTGAGTTAAGATTTTACTATGTGATAAGTTAGTTTTCTAATTTAAAAATAAGATAGCATTTATGACTTGTGTGCTGTGTGCTCAGTGTTAGCGTGTAAGAGGTTTTACTCATGGCTGATAACTTATTCTACATGAATATGTTTTCTTGAGCCAGCCAATGTTTAAAGAAACAAGTAGAGCATGCTCTCGCTTATTTGATAGAGTTCCTTAAAGAAGAGTTAGATTGAAATAGGTGAATGCAATTCTAACTCTAGAAGCTATCTTGCCACCAAATTGTTGAATTTATTTATTTTATTTAATTAAAAGATTTTGATACAAAACTTATATTGTGGTTTATATTGTTATTATATCATCATCATCAACTTTTCTCGACTAAAGCATAAACAAAGAGAGGACTATACTCAGGAATGCTTGAGTATAGTCCTCTCTTTGTTTATGCTATTTGCCTCGTTGGACATATAGGTACATTTAAAAAAAAGAATAGTACAAATCGACATATTGAATGTAGGTTGCGAACACAAAAATGGATTAAAATTTAATGCTTCATTCTATTTTACTTTCCACTGCTGGGTTCAGAACTTTCTACACAAGCAATAGCACTTGTGAAAATCATAATTCAGTATGCTGCGCTGGCCCAATGGTTCATCATCATCATCATCATCATCATCAGCCTATACCAGTCCGCTGCTGGACATAGGCCTCTCCAAGTGCACGCCACCGAGCACGATCCGCGGCTACTCTCCTCCAGCTCTTGCCAGCCACCTTGCGAAGATCGTCGCTCCACCTAGTCTGAGGGCGTCCTACACTACGTTTGCCGATACGCGGTCTCCACTCGAGAACTCGTTTACCCCAACGGTTGTCGGTTCTGCGGCTAATATGACCGGCCCACTGCCACTTCAGCTTGCTGATTCGATGGGCTATGTCGATTACTTTCGTTCTCTGTCGGATCACCTCATTTCGAAGTCGGTCCTTCAGAGAAACTCCGAGCATAGCCCTTTCCATAGCTCGCTGAGCGACTTTAAATTTGTGAACTAGCCCAACCGTGAGTGTCCACGTCTCAGCTCCGTATGTCGGTAGGACGCACTGATTGAAGACTTCATTGATTGAGGCCCAATGATTGCTGGGTTTCAACGTCTACCATATACCTAGAACAACCAGGATAAACAGGGATCAAAGACCTGCTCTCCAAAGAAGTGGAAGTATGCATGAACGCACAATAAAGAAATAATAATTCGTATTTTAACCTTTTAGAGACTATTGGTAGGCTCGGTGTGGTTTGTATTAGGGCTTGATTTAAGTATGTCTAGCTTGCTACTACCACTTTAGTTAAGTCTGTCATTATAACAACAATGATGTGCTCTGACAGTAAGAGGTAATAATAGTCATTTGTTCGCCCGTAGTTCATGATTCTGGGCGAAACTATAAGTTATTAACTTTCTACCCTTACTATTTATCAAAACTTAAGTAAATGTTTCAGTATTTCAGTGTAACAGTCCAAACAAGAAGCCTTTTATTCGTCTGACCGTAGTACTAATTGTGGTTACTAAATCTAATTACGTAGGAGCGTGCATAAATCCAAATAAACTACCTAATACATCGTGTTAAAGCCACAAGACGCCTTAGTGCCATAATTGCCTTATCTGAACTGATGTTATTTTTCAAACTTAGATTTTTTTTTCTCTTTTGTTTTTTTAACATGTTGTGATGGTCTTTTATATTTTGTGTTTTTATTTGTCATAGAAAATGTCCTTTTATGTTAGGGCATTTTCCAATATTTTTGACGCTGTAAGGGAGAAAGAGTTTGACACTTGCTGAGTTTTTCTTGCCGGTTCTTCTCAGCACAAGGTGGGAAACCTTGAGTAGCCAGAGTACACTTACAAACCGATGGCATAATGACCTTAGTGCAGGGACTAGTTTTTAAACGAGGTTTATAACATGTAATATAATTCTTCAAGTTTTAAATTTATTGGTCCAGGTTTGAAAGGGGACCCCAAAAAATAACAGATTTTTTTTCACGAAATGCCAAAAAACATAGCTAACGAAAAGAGATTTAGATTTTTGTTTTTAATTTTTAATTTTTATTTTTTTTGTATGAAGCTAAATTTCTGTTGTCTAATAAAAAAAAAAACCAAAGCAAAAAGTGAAAGTCCTAGCTCCATACAAAACATGATCGAAAAATCAGCTATGCCTCGGACCCCCTTTGCTACACTCTAACCATATTATTTAAAGCTGTATATTTGCTGGCTTTTAATTTTAGCTATTAGTTTTAAAATTTCCGCTAGTTGATTTCGTCTGCTGTGAATACACATTAGAATTTTAATTGTTTGTTCTAAACAGACGAAAGGTTATAACTACCTTGTTAACACTTGTGTATTGTGTGTACATTGATCATCATCATCATCATTGTGTGTACCTAATGCTTTTTTTGTAAAATGAGAACTGAATAGAACAAGAATAATAAATTGTAATTTTAATACTTACAAGAACTGTTTGTGAATTACTAACTTATACTACCAGACCAAAAAGGCGAAAAAAATTAAAAAAAATCATAAATATATATTTATCATAAGCCAAAAGACAACATTCTTCAACAGCAACAATTTGGTTTTCGTAAAATTAGATTAACTTCATTAACCTGTTTTACTGCCGTACTCAGAGACGTCAATTAAGTTTTAATGATAATTAAATTTCTTGCTGTCTTTTTCTTATGTATAATGCTAAATAGAGAAGAAGAGACATTTAATTGTCATTAAAATTAATTGACGTCTCTGAGTACGGCAGTTAATCTAGTAAAAAAGGTTTTCCAAGAACTATTTATAAAATACCTATTGTTGCCATCTTTCTTGGCACGAGTAAGGCTTTCGACTCTGTGAACCATTCCTCTTAACTACACAATTTAGAAAAGTAAGGCGTGAGATGCGTAGCAAATGATTGCTAAAATAGTACTTACACAAATCAGTTTTTCAATTATTAGAGGTTGTCTTTATTGTCGGTCACGTGGAATTAAAAAAACCAATCATGTCCGTTTACTATAACATAATCTTGTTTTAGTAACCTTTACAACTGCATTTAGATAAGGAGTTTAAGTCAGTGAAATATTCTCAACTTCACAATATTAGATTTGTTTGCGACATCGATTGCTATACAGCCTTTACAAGTTGTGTTTAACTGAAAATATTTCTGTTTTTGGAGTTATATTGTTATTTTGGGAGTAGAGACACCTCGATTTGTGAACATTTAAAAAGGGTTAATCCTTACTGGCGCTGTCATAAGGTCGAAAGTACGCCTGCGATAATTGAGACCGCAAATTAACAGAATCTTAAAAATCTTTAAAAAAAATACTTATTGGTTTTAGTTATCAAAATATGCAGCTACTAAATTACGAATATTGATGTTTTTAATGTATCAAGTGGTTTCTAAGCATATAAATTAAGTAAATTTGTTGTAATTTCAACAATAGTGATTTTTTAGTGGTGTTTTCGAAAATAATTATGATAGAGTCATAATTATACAATCGTTTATTTGAGCTAGCAAATTCAAGATCATCATCATCTCAGCCAAAAGTCGTCCACTGCTGGACAAAGGCCTCCGCCAAGGATCTCCACAACGACCGGTTTTGTGCTGCTCGCATCCAGCGGCTTCCCGCGACCTTCACCAGATCGTCGGTCCTCCTTGTTGGAGGCCTGCCCACACTGCGCTTTCCGGTACGCGGTCGCCACTCCAGGACTATCCCGCTCCAGCGGCCATCAGTCCTGCGAGCAATGTTCCCTGCCCACTGCCACTTGAGCTTAGCAACTCTTCGGGCTATGTAGGTTACCTTTGTTCTTCTGCGGATCTCCTCATTTCTGATTCGATCACGCAGAGAAACCCTGAGCATAGCCCTCTCCATTGCTTTTTGAGTGACCTTGAGCCTTTTTATGAGGCCCATAGTGAGCGACCACGTCTCAGTCCCGTATGTCATCACTGGCAACACACACTGGTCAAAGTCTTTCGTCCTGAGACACTGCGGTATATCGGACGAGAAGATATTTCGTAGCTTACCGAACGCTGCCCAGTCTAATTGGATTCGACGATTGACCTCTTTGCTGAAGTTGGACCTACCTAGCTGGACCGTTTGTCCCAGGTAAACATAATCGTCCACAACTTCAAGGGCAGAGTCCCAAACCTTCAGAGGAGTGGGTACGACACGTGAGTTCGGCATAACTTTCGTCTTCTCCATGTTCGTTTTAAGACCCACTTGTTGAGAGACTCTGTTAAGGTCACCGAGCATTGCGCCGAGGTCTTCCAGGGTCTCAGCCATGACCACTATATCGTCAGCAAATCGAAGGTGAGTGATGTATACGCCGTTGACGTTGATGCCGAGTCCTTTCCAGTCCAGAAGCTTGAAAACATCTTCCAGTGCAGCAGTGAACAGTTTCGGAGAAATCACATCTCCCTGTCTCACTCCTCGCTGCAACTGGATAGGTTTCGAGCTCTGGTCCTGAAGACGAACTGACATAGTGGCGCTTTCATACAAATACCTCAACACTTCGATGTACCGATAGTCAATTTGGCACCGCTGGAGAGACTGTAGCACGGCTCATGTTTCAATCGAATCGAAGGCTTTTTCATAGTCCACAAACGCTAAGCAAAGAGGCTGGTTATACTCTTCGGTCTTCTGCATAACCTGCCGCAGCGTATATATGTGGTCTATGGTGCTGAAGCCTTTTCGGAGCCCGGCTTGTTCGATACGCTGGAAGTCATCAAACCTGCGTGCGAGACAATTCGTTATGACTCTCGAAAACAGCTTGTAGACGTGGCTTAGAAGTGAGATGGGCCTGTAGTTCTTCAGCAGGGTTTTGTCGCCCTTTTTGAAGAACAGTACCACCATACATTCGTGCCACATATCTGGCGTTCTGCCCCCTAGTACGACGGAATTAAATAGCTTCTGAAGAGCTACGAGTACCGGTCTTCCACCTGCTTACAGAAGCTCGGCCGTAGTTCCGTCAGCACCTGGTGCCCTGCCGTTTTTGAGCTGTTTGAGAGCCATACTAATCTCGTATAGGCTGATGTCCGGGATGTCTTCGGTATAGTGCCGGGTTAACTTAGCTAGGGTCTTTAGCTAAGCTTTGTAAAGGTGGCCGTGTGGATGTGTAAAGCTGTCCATAGAACTTGTCGACCTCTCTCATAACATCGGACCTGGTCGTGACAGTTCTGTCGTCATCGGTTTTCAGCGTCGTCAGTTGGCACTGTCCAATACCCAGATCTTTTGCGAACACTTTTGAGCCTTTGTTCCGTTCAATGGCCTCTTTAATACGGTTAGTATTAAATTGGCGCGTGTCGCGAGTCATAGACTTCGAGATCTGCCTATTTAGCCGCCGAAACTGAGACGCATCACCTGAGGAAAGCAGAACCATTGCGCGCCGCTCTTCCATTAGTTTTAGGGTATGGTCTGAGAACTTTTTGGTTCCTTTTGCACGGTGGGTTTTAAAGAACTTGGACCCAACCGTTTGGACAGTTTCAGCATTGTGCCAAGGTCTTCCAGGGTCTTGGCCATGACCACTATGCAGTCAGCAAATCGAAGGTGAGTGATGTATACGCTGTTGGCGTTGATGCCGAGTCCTTTCCATTCCAGAAGCTTGAAAACATCTTGTTTGGACAGTTTCCACAAACCTGTTGCTGTATTCGTCCACATTTTCGCAATTATTTAGGCACTCGAAGCGATTCTGCAATTCGAGCTGAAAGCTTTCGGGGTTTTAGATTTAGATGGGTGCAGGACGGAGCATAGACCTTGCCAATCGACGTCTTTCCAGCTTTACGTTGATATTCAATGTGCCTCTTACCAACCGGTGATCGCTGCCAGTTTAAAACGCATTGATCACAGTGACATCATTGAATATTTGCTTCCTCGTCGACATGATAAAGTCAATCTCGTTTTTTGTTGCACCATCGGGACTCATCCAGGTCCACTTGCGGTGTTCAGCCTTTCTGAAAAAGGAGTTCGTCATAAAGAGGCCCTCCCTCTCAAGAAAGTCTGCCAGCAGTTGGCCCCGGGAGTTCCGTTTACCAACCCCAAATCGTCCCACTCTCGTCTCATCGCCGCTTCGTTTGCCCAGTTTTGCGTTAAAATCTCCCATGATAACGGTGTAATGAGTTTTGGAGGCTTGTATGGCTCTAGAGATGTACTCATACGTAGCTTCCACCTCATCGTCAGGGTGTGTCGTAGTAGGAGCATAAACCTGTATGACCTTCAACGAATACCATTTGGTTATTCTGAGTATAAGGTACGCTACCCTAGGCGACACACTCCCGGTCTCGACAACGTTGTTCACGAGGGACTTGTGGACGATGAACCCGACACCACCTTGGGACAGTTGTTTGCCCTCCCGGAAAAAGAGCAAGTTACCGGACTTGAGGATTATCGAGTCCTCCCGAGACTTCAGATAATCCAACTATGTCCCACCGTATCTTGTTCAATTCTTCCTCCAGTTCGTAAATCTTCTCGTCAGTCCGTAATGTGCGCGTGTTAAATGTTGCCAGGGCCAGAGTTCGTTGTTGGCGGTAGCTAGGTCTCTGCCGGAGATTCTTAGCACCCCCTGCCCCGTCGCTGCCTTGGCCGCTACCGTAGCTAGGGCGAGCGGGGCTGCCGGGGACCACGCTTTGCAGGCGGGTTGGCGATCGCAGTAGGTTGAAGGTAACCTCAGAGAGATGCTGCTGCCCATCCTCTGGAATGGTCTCTTAGTCGCCTTTTACGACACCCACGGGTTGAGATGGGGTGGTGCAATTCTTTATCCCCGGCACCACACAGGGAATTCAAGATATGAATTTACTTATATCAATATTTCAGATTCGTCGACGAAAGTTAGTGCATTTTTTCAGTGTGTCGTCTTAACTTATGGACTAAACTGATATTTAAAGTTGACATAGTAAACTCAGCATAGATTTTTGCTGAAGAAAATTAAGAAAAGAGTAAACTCTTGAAAATCCAATTAAAATATTTAGTGTTAATTCCACTTACTTATTCGTTCATCAAGCTTGAATGCAGCGTGCAAGCATTGCCCTACCACCTGCAAATATATGCACATACAGAAGAAGCATAAAATGCAAGCAAATTTGCACCCCAAACCAATACCCGACACGTGTTTCGCCCTTCCACGAGGCATCACCTGGCGCTGATGACTGGAAGAGGCGATGAACTGTTGTTGTCAAAAAAAAACTTTTTATAACAATGAATTTTGGAGGAGACTTCGGTTTGCGATCATGCAAATTAAGCTTCAATTAATAATGTGCTAGATAAATAATCCGGAACAAAAAGGCATCTCGAAATTGGTCCTGTTTGCTCATACCTATACATTTAGTTCTAGCATTCCGGACAAACCTCAGTGGTTTTTGGTCTGCTATGATGCAAAAGTATTGTATGTTTTAGAGTAAATAAAAAAATAAAAAAATAAAATCGAATAAAAAAATCTGAAAAAACATTGGATAGCATCAACAACTTCAGCATACTGTGAACCTTAAATATTAAACATAAAGGTTAATTAAGGTTGCAAAATGTTTGTACTTAATATTTACTGTCATCGTCACAAATGTCATCGCGGCTCCGTGGCCCCAAAGTCGCGTATCGTTTTTCAAGCGCTCATCACGAGAGGTTCCTGAATGGTTCCCCAACTAATATATTGAGCTCATCCATGCTTTAGAAGGCTATTGCCGGTCGTAAGTGTAATATAGTTGTTATAAAAATAAAATAAAAATAAAAATAAAATACTTTTATTTCAGACCATGAACCAAATTAAAATACAATAAAAAATAAAAAAAATACATTAGATTATTAAATAAAACCAGATCACATTATAATTAAAATCCATAACATAAATAATCATCCATTACAAACATCTGCCAACCCGGCAAGTGTGGGAGGCTTCTGTTTGAGCTGAAAACAAGTATTATTTACTTACATACAGAAAACAGTTCGTTTGTGCTAGTTAAAGTGACAATCAGTCGTAACCTTTTTTCTCATTGGACTTATTTTATGTAACGATACGTTGAAATGATAACACTTATAGTTAATCAGACCCAACTTTAACCCCAAACTGGTCGCATTGCATTTATATATATAACTTAGACAAATCGAAATAACAACAGTGCTACTTGGGATCTTCTTCATATAGCTACATTTAGTAAACTTTAGATTAGTTATGATGTTTTTGAAGGCATTCGTTCTTTTCGCTGTGATGGGATTGAGTTTATGTGCAACATGGCAGGGTTATGCTCCTCCTATACCCCAAGAGTTTGGTGAGTGGACGCAATTTCTTTTAAACTATTTTTACATATTACAACACATTAATAATAGCTTTTTAAGGCTCTATTAAATCCTTTATACGGTTCTGGCGATGTTCCGAGACGAGTCCCGTGATACGAACGAACGACTCTTACTATTGGACCACCTCCCTGACTTGAAAATAAATTCAGCTGTTCCATACAAAATAGGACTGTTTGATATATTAATTTGATATATGGTAGCAAGCCAGGAAAAAGCCAAGGAAAAATTCAACATGCTGTGCCCTTTAAAAGGCAATTAATTAATTTAACTCCTCCAGAATACGCTTGTACTCGGAGTTGGTAGTCTAAAGTGGCTATGTAGATTGAACCACGATTTATAGCATTTCTTATTACTTTCTTCAAGGGTTTGCTTCAAAACTTGTAAACATTTTCATTTATAATTGTTAGAACTAGCCATCATTATCATTAGCTCATTTTACGTCCCCACTGCTCGAGCACTAGCCATTCCTATGTATATATAATAATAATAAACATATTAGACAACATCACATACATTGTTCTGATCCCAAGGTAAGTAGCTAAAGCACCCGTTTCATGGAAATCAGAAACAACGGCGGTACTGGGCGGTACCACGACCACCCAGACCCGACACGATATAGAAAAGTTCGTTTTTCGATGTTGACCCGACCGGGAATCGACCCCGGGACCTCAGAGTTAGCGCCGCCCAAAGTCCGGCGTACAAGCCACTCGGCTACGGAGGTCGTCGATGTATGGGTAATAATAAATAATAATAATAAATGATTTTTATGTAATTTTTAATGTAAATGATTTAATTGCATAAATACATGGTGGTAAAATAAAATAATGTGAACAATCATGTTTTGCCGAAACAAAATGGCATGCAAATATTATTGTTAACATTAAATTAATTAATTAATAATAACTTATAGTAGGAATACCTTAGCGACAATCACAATAACTAATTCTTAATATCAAAAAATTCGTTGAAATCATAAAATGTGTGCGACAGTAACCAGTTACGTAAGGCAGTCTTAAACGGATAGCTATTCATAGATTTAAATTTATCAGGTATATTGTTATAAATCTTTGAGCACATGGTTGTGCAGCTTTTGCTGTATTGCATTGTTTTAGGGGTGTCATTATATACTAATCTGTTCGGATTTCTACGGTTTCTTGGATAAACGGTTTCTTGGTAGGGAGAACGGGCCATAATCCACCACGCGTATCCAGTGCGGATTAGTGGTTATTAACGATTGCTAATGCAGCAAGGACCAACGGCTTTACGTGCCTTTCGAAGCAAAGAAAAACTTGAGATGATACGTTTTTGGGCACCGATTCGATTGGCGCCGGGCTTTGCGAAAGTAGCTTAACCACAGCTCTCGCAGACCGGGCGCGGTAACCACTGCGCCATCAAGCTCCACATTACTCAGAACTAGTATGCAAATAAATAAGGACATTAGGAGATACTGAAATGAAATAAAACAGTAAGCCAACAGTGTAGAAAATTCAAAATACAAAATCATTTATTCAGTTAAGGCTACAAATAGCTCTTATGAACGTCATTATGCCATCGGTTCGTAAGTCTATCTACTCTGGGCGGGAGATCTTGTACTGAGAAGAACCGGCAAGAAACTCAGCAAGTGTCCAGCTCTTTTCTCCCTTACAGCGTCATAAATATTGGAAAATGCCCTGTCATAAAAGGACACTTTCCATCACAAATAAAAACACAAAATATAAAGGACAATCACAACACGTAAAAAATCACAAAAAAAGAAAAAAAATAAAAAAATAATAAAATATTTAAGTTTGCAAAAACATCATTTACCGGTTTATTTTTTTACAATGTCGTACAGTACTAGTAAAAGTCAAATCCTGTCTAAGAAAAAACAAAGTTAATCTATAGTTAATAAAAATAAGACTAGATATACTGAAATACTAAAAATGTTGGACATATATTACCTCTATTAAATAAGCATTTACACACAGTTCACACGCCACACACGTTTCCTATTCAGACGATTCAGGCAGTGAAATTGACTTGATCGGGTTTTCCAAGTGGCTTGCCTCCAAAGGATCTTGCGAATACGCGGTGGCACCAGCACCACCGCAGAACATATTCTACCCAGCGCCCCCCACCCCCCTAGACAAGTGGCATAACGCTAATAAAATAGAAATAGAATATAATTGAGTATCGTATGGAGTTGACATATGTCAACGATACGTATAAATGGCGTTTGATTAACTTTATGTCAATCCCATACGATTATCAATTTATTCAATTTCTACTATGCTCGATACCTGAAGGCCGCGGGTTCATTCCCAGGTCGGACAAAATGTGTTTCGGATTTTTCGATGCATAGCCCGGGTTTGTCATCTTCAACCCGTATTTGGGAAGCGTGGTGATTAAGCCATTACCACCCATCAATTGTATTGATGACTTGATTTCAATGATGGAGGCCTTTGCCCAGCAGTGGGACGGTTATTATGTAGGGTACTTTTTACTATACTAGTGTTATGGCTCTTGTATGCTTTAGGTTCTCGGTATTTCCAAAAGTTTAGCTTTAGCTAAAAGTGGACTAAAACTAGGGTTGTCAACCATACTTTAAAATAACGTATCCTAAGTTATTTTCCAACCCCATACTTTATTCTTTTTAATAAAAATAAAGTATGGGAAATACTTTATTTCCGACTAATGCGTGCGTTTCAACGAAATATTCCTGTTGACTTAAAATTAAAAAATATATATTCAAAATTTAAAATCATTTATTCAGTTTAGGCTACAAATAGCTCTTATGAACGTCATTATGCCATCGGTTCGTAAGTCTACTCTGGGCGGGAGATCTTGTACTGAGAAGAACCGGCAAGAAACTCAGCAAAGTAATAAAGCAAAGTAATTTCTGAACTACTGAATGATACTCAGACTCAGGTGAAGTGAAACGAAACGCAACGCTAATTTCTGAACGCGCTTTATAACAATAAAAAATTATTAGATAGTGCCAAGAGTACAAAGAAACATGTTTTTACACATTTAAATAAATAAATTTGGAAAATACTTAATTTTTTTTCAAATCCTTTTTTTTATACTAGTTAGTGATAGATTTACTTTAATTTACTGAAACATAATTGGCAACCCTAACTAAAACTGATGCTACCTCTTGTCTGCCTTTATGTATGGGATATTTTATTTAGGGAAACAATCTTGTATAGTTATGAGTGTATTCTAAAAATACCTATATGTTTAGTATGTATTGCATAATGTATGTGTTGCTTACAACATTTATTTCAGCTGGCAAACAGGGGTGTTACATTAAAGAAATTAATGACGTAGTGCCAATTGGCACTCAGGTAAAACCGATTGGACACTGCTACAGAATCAACTGTGGCAGTGGAATTCTGTACTATGCTTCGTAAGTGGAAATTATAATAAACTATCGGCCCCATAATAAATTAACCAAATCATCTTTCAGTGCACAGCTGCTGCTTCGGTTCACTGTTACCGATCCGATCCGAACCCCACGGAGAATCTAGTAGGGTACGGGGACAACAGAGCGTGATGCCGTTCCTTCTAGAAAACCTCTAACAGTGTTTTGTTTTACACTTCTTTAAGTACTCTTTAAGTACCCTTTAAGTTTCTCGCCGCCCCCAAAAAAGTCAGGTGACGCTGAAAATGCAGTCAAAGACATTAAGCAAACTCTGTCTAAAAAAATATGCACAGTTTAGTTGTTATTTGTAACGACCAAAGTTAACTTTGCGTTATCTAAGTACCTAGTTCATTTCGGGTCTACAATATGTTAAGTTCATAATTATGGAAGCTGTCGAAAAAAATATACAGATATTTTTTGATGTGTAACATCTTTCCGCTCGCCTTCTATATATACAAATTGTGGGAGTGATTTCGTAGAAAAGGGACGGAAGTAGGGCCGTAACAGTGTGATCCATAACAATGAGATCGGCTCGCCTACTATATATAAAATAATTTGTGGGAGTGATTTCGTAGAAATGTGATCGTAACGGTGTGATACTGCTGCACAATTTATAAACGCAGTAAGTACAAATGACTGTGTTTGTGATTGTGATATTTGAGGTTCTGACATTACGATCTATTTTTTCGAAACTTGCGCGGCAGGATAGGATAACAGTGTAACAGTCTTCTAATGAGTATTTACTGCATAAAAAAATATACGTCATTGTTATTTCTATCTTCTATTTTATATTGTAAGATTTCAACCATTTCGTGAGTGTGACTTTTAAACTATATTAATAAATATTTACTGATGATATGTCTTAATAAAGTGCAGATCATTGATAATTTTCAGAATATAATGATAAAATTGCATATTACTAAGGTGAGATGTCAAATGTTATACATCATATGCGACTACTGTGGGGCTCGTTCATTTTTTTAAATATATTTTTGATTTACATGATTAGGAAGGCGCGTCAGGCTGTTGATCCCGGCTAATGGCAGCCATTGACTCCTAACTAACCCGATATATGATGGATGGCCGTTCGTCTCAGTTACATTGTTGCCGTCCTAATGGTTATATTGTTGACTAAAGGAGACTTTTCAGGATGGATGATGTAGAGACAAGCTAGATTTTTGTAGGGAAATGGAAAGCAAAATCAATATTATAATCGATGCTAACTATGATTTTTTATTCTCTTTACACATATCATTTTCTTATCATCAGCATATAATAGTCCACTGCTGGGTAATGGGCTTCTCCTAGCTCACGCTACTGAGCACTCACATCCAGCTCTTGCCAGCCACAAGTCGCTCCATATAGTCCGAGGGTGTCCTACGCTACCTTTGCCGATACGCGATTACATTGTTCTTTCTGTCTTTTAGTTTTAACACTTACTTACTGATAAAATCTAAAAGTTATTAAAATGTTTTTGTTTTGTTTATGTAATTGCTAACGCAAATTTTGTTGCGAACAAATCACAAAAACACAAAAATGTTGAAAAAATGGCCACGACCAGAATTTGAACCTGCTTACTTAAAGTTATTTATTTTTGTTGTAACGTACAATACTTAGATCGAATTGAAACATCTCCTTTGGTCGTGCAGATACAAACATGACAGCTTTTTTTTTGATTAATTTGTTTTTCTTTTGTTATTATGACAGCTTTCTCCTTAGTTTTTTTTATTGCTATAATTTGGTTGTGTTTATGTTTTAGGTGTGGCGTTATCTCTAATAGTGATCCCAATTTGTTTATCACCAAGCTCGACCTGACTAAGCCGTACCCAGAATGCTGTCCAAGAATAAAACACATCCACGAAAATACTATATAAGGTCTATAAAAAAAAAAAAATAATAAAAAAAAAAAATTAAAAAAGGCACATCTAACATTTTGCAAATCGGGAGAAAAACGGGGTTGAAAAGATAGGCCTTTTTCTCCTGATTCCAAATGTGTATCTAACTCAAATTTAAAAAAAAATGTTAGTTGTGCCCTTTTTCGTTTTGACGGCAGAGCATGCTTCGTATTACCGTTTTAATTGTTAGCTAAATGCCAATCGTCCAAAAAAAGATTTGCTACAATTTTATCTTGTTGTAAATTGTCAATACTTCATTATTTATTGAATTCTCCAATTCAAAATTCAAAATTCAAAATTCAAAATCATTTATTCAGTTTAGGCTACAAGTAGCTCTTGTGAATGTCATTATGCCATCGGTTCGTAAATCTACTCTGGGCGGGAGATCTTGTACTGAGAAGAACCGGCAAGAAACTCAGCAAGTGTCCAGCTCTTTTCTCCCTTACAGCGTCAAAAATATTGGAAAATGCCCTATCATAGCAGAACACTTTCCATTACAAATAAACACAAAAAATATATATAAGACAATTACAACATGTAAAAAAATAAAATAAAAAATGTAAGTTAACAAATTTACATCAGATAATTATGTAAAGGTTTCAATTTCCACAATGTCATACAGCACCACTACAGTACTCTAGTAAAAGTCAAAAATTGTTTAGGTAAAACAAAGTCAAACTATAATTAATAATACTAAAAATAAGATAAGTATGCAAGAGCAGACCAGCCTCCACAGGCGGCACCCGTTCACGAGCATGACATATGAATCAGCCATCGCTTCGCTCAACCATATTTTAGGGAACGTAACGACCCGACGCACATGCCACCACCGCAGAGACAGTAAAGAGAGCATGACACACTCAAGATACTCTAAATAAAAACTTAATGATGTATTTAACGCAACGCTGTTTGTTATCTGTAGGACAATGCTGTTAAAATAAAAAATGTAAGTTAACAAATTTACATCAGATAATTATGTAAAAGTTTCAATTTCCACAATGTCATACAGCACCACTACAGTACTCTAGTAAAAGTCAAAAATTGTTTAGGTAAAACAAAGTCAAACTATAATTAATAATACTAAAAATAAGATAAGTATGCAAGAGCAGACCAGCCTCCACAGGCGGCACCCGTTCACGAGCATGACATATGAATCAGCCATCGCTTCGCTCAACCATATTTTAGGGAACGTAACGACCCGACGCACACGCCACCACCGCAGAGACAGTAAAGAGAGCATGACACACTCAAGATACTCTAAATAAAAACTTAATGATCTATTTAACGCAACGCTGTTTGTTATCTGTAGGACAATGCTGATAAAGGCTGTCATATCAGTTTAAAAAATAATTTTAATAAATTGATTCAAATATAATATGTGATTTTTATTATAACCAGGCTGTTTTATCATCTAAATATTCTTTGACTGTATAATAACCTTTTATGAGTAATAAAGACTTCACATGTTTTTTAAACTTATCTAAAGGTAAATCTAGTACAGAATTTGGTATTTTATTGTAATAGTGTATACCTTGCCCCAAGAAAGAACCAAGTACCTTCTGTAACCTGAACAGTGGCATTACAAGTTTTGTCTTATTTCTAGTATTGAAATTGTGTACGTCACCGTGTTTAGTAAAGGAGTTGATGTTGCAACGTACAAAAACTATACAATTATAAATATATTGAGATGCAACTGTCAGGACATCAATCTCCTTAAAAAGATTTCTTAGGGAAGTTCGTGATCCTAGTTTATAGATTGCTCTTATTGCTCGTTTCTGTAAAATGAATATAGTTTCAATATCAGCCGCTGTTCCCCACAGTAGGACGCCATACGACATGACACTATGAAAATAACTAAAATAAACAATGCAATAAGCAAATATACAATGGTAAGAATATGGTTGTTAAAATTACAATAAGTACTCTGTAAACCCTGAAAAGAGCACATCAATTATATTATAGTGTGAGGACGACTTACGCTTTTACACATACAATAAGTAGGAAAATATATTTTTTATGCTAATAAAACTATGTAGGTAAGCAATGCTGTTAATTTTGAATTACTTAATTTTCAATGATAAGCAAACTTGAGTAATTTTCCTTATTTCCATTGTTCGATAATAGAGCCTCCGCCCGTCACAAAAAAAGTACGGGCAAAATATATATTCTATGAATTTTGGTCTGAACTGCAAATAGCACTTATAATAAAATGACTCGCCTCAGGTAGGCCACGAACCAGTTTTCGCAATCGGGGCGATAGCTTTAGTAACTATGCTAGGGAGACATTAAAGGAAGATAAGTCGTATTTTGTCAAGTGATTTCAAGTAGTTGTTTATATATAACATTGTAAATGAGCTTAAAAAGGGAAGGGAGGCTTTTGCCCTGCAGTGGGACGTTATAATATATGTCTTATTTGATACCAGTCTGTAAAAAACATTATTTAATAAAGAAAAAATATTGACTTTTACACAGTATTTTTTATTTCTCATACATAAATTATAAGTTGTTTGGCTTTCCTTAAATTATACAAATGAAATAAATTTTCAAATGATTAAGTTAATAAAAAAGGTTTAAAGTTGTTCGAGTGGCGACAGTGTACCGGAGTCCCCACACCGTAAGCGCAGTGCGGGCAGGCCTCTAACAAAGTGGACCGACGATCTGGTAAAGGTCACGGGAAGCCGCTGGATGCGAGCAGCACGAAACCAACAACTCCACAACGACGGAGATCCATGGGGGAGGCCTTTGTCCAGCAGTGGACGTATTTGGCTGAGATGATGATGAAAGTTATCTATACTATTCTATACTAATAATATAAAGCTGCAGAGTTTGTTTGTTTGTTTGTTTGGTTGGTTGAATGCGCTAATCCCAGGAAGTACTGGTTCGAATTGAAAAATTATATTTGTTTTGAATTGTCCATTTATCGAGGAAGGCTATAGGCTATATTACATCACGCTATGACTAATAGAACGCGGGTGAAACCGCGGGGCACAGCTAGTTACAAAATACATTAGTAAGGTTAGGTTTATCAATTATACAATTTATCTGAGCACGCACTGTTTTAACAACAAATGCATTGGCAAAATTTAGTTAAATCACTTTATTTTTGGGGTCTCTTGCGTGTTGACTTATGAAAGTATTACTTTAAAATATCATCATTATTTGACAAATATCCTAATGTGTTTGTTCTTTATTCCTTACGTTGGTTAAGCTACAGCTGTGGTTGGCTGTGAACCATCACATTCTATGGTTTTGCAGCAGTTAGGGTACGGGGCATCCAGGTCGCCATCCACGACCTTGCAGCCTTCACCGGCGCCTACAGTACCACATCTGAAATGTTATAAATAAAATATATTATAATAGTCATCGTCCTATATATCCTATAGTACCCTGCTGGACATACGCTTCTCCAAGTGCACGCCACCGAGCACGATCCGCGGCTACCCTCATCCAGTTTTGCCAGCCACCTTGCGATGACCGTCACTCCACCTAGTCTGAGACTACTCGCATATATGTAGAAAAACAAATGATAAATATATATAGCAATTTTTTATCTTTAAGTCTAAAGATCCCCTGTGTGGTGCCGGGGATAAAGAATTGCACCACCCCCTCTCGTCCCGTGGGTGTCGTAAAAGCCGACTAAGGGACTATTCCAGAGGATGGGCAGCAGCATCTCTCTGAGGTTACCCTCAACCTTCTGCGATCGCCAACCCGCCTGCCAAGCGTGACGATTACGGCAAATACCCCTCATGTCCTTGGGGGAGGCCTTTGTCCAGCAGTGGACGTCTTTTGGCTGAGATGATGATGATGATGAAGTCTAAAGATTGCTATACCCTGGCATGGTGATCGTCACAAGTATAACTCAGTTTTGGTCCCAAACTCAGTTTAGTGGGTTCGCCTTCCCTCCCCTTGTCGTGCTTTTCGTGAGTGAAGAGCAGGATAGTCCATAACCAGAGGTAGTCCCTAGCCCCAGGGTAAGCGTAAGACAGCATTTTAACTATTTAGTTTAAAAAAAGAGCGCTACTAAAGAGAGCCATCCGTGACATAGGAGGATTAGACTTTAGTGAATGCTCTCTCCCCATAAAACAATTTCTTAATTGAGAAGGGGATGAAAGTCCTTTAAACCTCGGGGTCGCCCCTAGTCCATTGTACCCATTATGCTTTTCATGTAACTCCTTTGATTCAAAAGGTTGCAAGAAAAAATTTAGATTGATTTCACTTAGCTTTTTTTTTTATTTCGCACTAAGCAGTTAGGCATTTAAATGGAAATTGACTTTGACATTTCACCGCTTCTGTGGTCTATTGGTTATGGCCACGGGTTTTAGACCCAGAGGTCCCGGGTTCGATTCCTAGTGGGGGTACTTGTTTGAGTACTCGATTTGGTTGCTGGTAGGGCTTGTTTGTCCACCTGGCTAGCTACCACCATCTTATCTGCATTATGTCGCCACAACATAAATGTTTGTAGTATTGTTGTAATTCGGCAGCTAGAGATAAGATGGTCATTGCCTCATTAGATGAGGTGTCGGGTGAAGTGCACCTCCACCATTGGCCTTATCATCACTTAACATGGTAGGCTTAGCCAAAGTAACATTAAGAAAACGATAGCGAAGTTCAAAAAGAATAAAATGTATGGGATTGACATAAGCCGCGCTAAATCACGTGGTCAATCTTATGTCAATCCCATACATTTTATTCTTTTCGAACTTTACTATCGTTTTCTTAATGTAACATTGGCTACCGCCACAGGTGATGAAGGCACTGCGCTTATCCGTAAGATAGAAAAAAAAAGTGTCGAAAAAAATTACTAACGAAAATATTTGCGTCCACCCATCTCTTTGACAATAGTATTGAAGACAGCCTGTGAGTTGCGGCGGCGGTGAGTATCGCACTTCGTACTCCAGAATTTCGTTCAGGTCAGGGTTGTAGCACCCTTCCTCGCAAGCTGGAATTGAATATGACAGAAAAAGTTTATTTTTACTAAAATAAATAGGTACACAACAATACACAATTACTTATTGAACGAGATAACAGCAATAAAAATACCAAAGGAAGGCTACAACTCAGCATAATATCATGAGGTAAAGTTATGACACTGGTATTACTTATGTGGATATACACTAAATAACAGCTGTTGCAAAAATAAAATAGTTAAAAGAAATGGTAAGGGCTAGTGATGGTGGGGACGAGATTTGGTAAATACGAGTATATATATATATATATATATTTTTTTTTTCAAGAAAAATATAAATGTTTACAAAATTAATATCTGCCAAACTGCATAGCAGTTTGTCGGCAGTAGTTCTCATCTTGGTTTTTAATCTATTTCACATTTAAACTTTTACTTAACTTCTAATTATATCTAAGTATCTATGTTATGTTACTATATTTTAAGGTGGTGTAGGTGATGGCATAAAATATGGCATGTTATTTGCGACTATAGCGCTTTAGAGACCTATTACAAACCATCATACTGAAACCTTTTATATATTTAGCTCGTCAAATAACTCCTCTCCACCTAATATTAAGTGGAAATGGAGTAAATATGCGAAGACAATTACTGGTGCACCGTGAAACTAACGCAACATCAGTCAGCCTTAATCTGCCAGCCCACAGGCTGCCACCTCGCGCCTCGTTTGGAGGACCCCATATAGGAAAGAGGGTAATAAAAAGTGAAAATGACTGACAGTATCTTATCTTATCTAAGTTGAGGCTGCAGAGGTAAAGTTAGGTAAGGTACCCATCCTCCCATCTTCTTTTTCTGTAAAGACGACTGCTATTAAATATAGGTATAGCAGTCGTCTTTACAGACGACTTAGCGAGGCAATATCTGTAAAGGTGAAAGGCTTTTAGTCTTCTGCTATTAAATAGGTCAGTTCTGCTATACGACAACTACAAAAACCAACACTGCCGCACAATTTATGAACGCAGTACCACTTACTGTGTTTATGATTGTGATATTTGAGGTGCTTGACATTACACATTTTCTCGAAACTGTTCACATGTTCTTTGCGTTCTTAAACTGCGCGGCAGAACAGCTTATCGTACAAAACAATGGTTATGTTAGGGCGGCCCCATACACGGACAGCTTGTAGCAGTGAAGATCGACTGCTTCAAGCTGCGACTGCATAGCAGATTGAGCGGTTCCATGTACGTTTGTTAATAGAAGACTGTAGTCACTATGCAGTCGCAGCTTGAAGCAGTCGCATCCTGACTGCTTCAAGATGTCCGAGTACGGCCGCCCTTACCGTTACTAGCCTACATTGAACACTCACCCCCTTATTCATAAAAACTATTAAAAAGCATTATTATTAAGCATTACTAAAGCATTATTTAGTTAATCATTGTTTTGTCTCTTTTTCTTAAATTCAAAAAGACGTTTGTGTGACGTTCACAAAACAATATTTAACTTTTTAATGCTCAAATAGTTTTTATGAATAAGGGGGTCCATATGATACAAAAATAAATTATCAATTCATTATCTAAGTTCATCTCCGTTGACTCACAAACTGATCATAGAGTTACCAGTAAATAGTTATCTATGTAAATTTATTTAAAGTAAAATAAGAATCGATTGTCTGACTAAAAACAATCTAAAGCAAAGATGAATTGTCTTATGAAGTAGGTATTATGTCGTGGTGATAAAATCTTGTCGAATGCATATGGTATTTCCACATCGACGTTTATAGCTTTTATACTGACACTTAACTTAAATACTGACTGAAATTTTGGATTGTTTTCTATGGTTCATGTTGTCAATACCGAATAACCTGGGTTCGATAATTTAGGCACTCCTTACATTTAAAAAAAATAACGTCAAACTCTAAAATGCCCAATCAGCCAATGCGACCAGCTCAGAAATCTGGTTATTAATTAAGGCACCATGTACCGAGTGAAATTGTCTAATTGATTAAGGTAGCGGGCGCTATAATAATTAATGGTAACAAGTAGTAATCACGTTATATAGTCAATGTCGTTCCTAAATCATTAAGTGATTTTTTTACTAACTTAACTTAAGCACTAACCAAACTCTGATGGCTTGTCCACTGGTGGTTGCAAAGCGACAGCTGTGTATACACGTCGAACAAACAGAGCAAAACACAACAATGGAATCAATTTATACATATTGAAAAGAGAATTGACTGTTGCTCACCAAAAGCCTGAACTACAAATACAGCTGAAAACAATATGCGAACCTTTTATACACTACACTCGTATTGCTATTACTCGTACTAATGTAGGTATTTGAAGTTGAGTTGTCGGTCATGCTCTTGCAGTGACTGCATAACTCTCAGAATAATAACTAAAGCTATAGAAACCGGACCAAAATAGCAACACAAATTCATCAGCTCGCACTATTTTAACTAATGAACCTAGGTGATGTATTGGAAAGAGATCGATTGTCCCTTTTTTTTGTTATTTCGGAGGTGTCACCAGATTTGTGAAACGAACTGTCAGCTTTTAAATCAATGTACTTCTGATTTTGGCCGGGCAAAAGGACTCGAGATTTTATTTTTCTGATGACGGAATGACATAACAATACAAAAAATAAAAACTAAGTGTCAACCATATGTCGCACTCCAATCTCCTTTTCTAGCTATAATATAGAACGGAACTAAACATAGTTGCACGTTTTTTATTTTAACCTTCCTTCTATAGCTTTAGTTATTGTTCTGAGGCATAACTGCCGTCCATAGACTAAAATGCCGTTATCTGCAAAAGTGACATTTCGAGATAACCGCCATTTAATAATAATAAAAAAACCGGCGCTGTTGGAAAACTATGGAACCGATTTGAAATTTTATGATATCATTAAATAGGTAGGTATTTTGATTTTTTTTAAGTAAACTCATTTTAAAAACTTAAAAATGAGTTGGACTTCATAAATATTAATAAAAACTGTTTGCATGTTTTGTTCTACCATATTTTTGTTCATAAAACCATAGCTGTAATGCCGCTACAACCACCTTAACGGCATTTTAGCTATTAGTTTCTTAGTCTTTTTATTAACTTTTAAAAGGCCGTGTTGTTTTTTTATCAATACCAAACTAAAATATCAAATAATATCAAAGCGTTCAAAAAACTCAGTGACCATCTTAACAACGCATTAACCGCAGTTAGCACTGCAGTGCTATTAGGCGAAAGTACTGATGAGGTAAAAATAACATTTTGGGATAGAAAAAGGAATGCCCTGAATCCTGTCCACTGTGCAGCTGCTATCTTAGATCTAAAGAACCAAGGTAGTAACTTGACAACCGAAGAAAATCTAAATGGTGCTGAATTTATAAAAATACTAACCAAAAATTATCTGCCTAAATTAATATTATTTGTTAATATTAAATTATTATTATATTATATAAATTTATCCGCCTCTGTGGTCTAGTGGCTAAGACCACCGGTTTAGACCAAAGAGGTCCCGGGTTCGATTCCCAGCGGGGGTTACATGTTTGTGTACTCAGTTTGGTTAGTGGTAGGGCTTGTTTGTCCGCATGGATAGCTACCACCATCTTATCTAAACATGTCGCCATAACACCAATGCTTGTAGCATTGTTGTGTTCTGGCAGCTAGAGATAAGATAGCCAGTACCTCACTAGTTGAGGATCCCGGATGAAGTGCGCTTCCATCATTGGCCTTATCATCACTTAACATCAGGTGAGATCAAGGCAGTGTACTTACCGGTTAATATAAAAAAAAATCAGCAACACCATCAATGCGCAAGTCGTTGTTAAAGAGTTCACAAACTATAAAAACCGGACTGAGCTATATATAGCAAAAAGGTTTTGTGTGGAGAATGGCAGATAGTATTCAACCAATATTATAGTGGCAGTCAATGTATTCTAAAACAAAATTAGGAGAAATTGCGGTAAGAATACTGTCTATCCCTGCTACATCATCTTCTGTAGAGAGGTCTTCCTCAACTTTAGTTTTACAGAATATGTAAAAAAATATTCTAAAATGTTTAAGAAAGTGTGCATATTAGCAAAATCTAATTTCATTAAAGACAAAATTAAAAACTCTAACAATAAAATTAAAGCCACTTGGAACATAATAAACCGTGAAACAGGTAAATTTAAACCACGGGACAATACTTTCACTCTGAAAGTTGATAACACCCTTGTCAATTCGGATTTAAATATTGCTAATATTTTTGATGACTATTTTGTAAATATACCAGTAGTAACAACTTCAAATTTAGATTCATCACCAGAAGCTGCACAATCTTTACTCAAAAAACATGTACCAAAATCTAATCTGTCTTTTCAATTTGAATACATTGATTCTATGAATATTATAAAAACATTCAAATCACTCAAAATGAAAAACACTAGTGATTTGTGGGGCATAAGTATTAAGGTAATTAAGAATATTATATTTTCTATTGCGCCCTATCTTGCAGACATTTTTAATTACTGTATCAATAAGGGTATCTTTCCAGAACTTATGAAATTCAGTAAGGTTATACCTTTATTTAAATCAGGAAACAAAGAAGACCCTAGTAACTATAGGCCAATTTCAATATTACCAGTACTAAGTAAAATTTATGAAAAACTTATACTCGAACAATTAATGGCATACTTTAACTCAAACAAGCTTCTACATAAGAAACAATATGGTTTTACAAAGGGTCGTTCCACTACTGACGCAGGTGTTGCTTTAATAAAACATATATTCGATGCCTGGGAGAAGTCTCAGAACGCTCTTGGAGTTTTTTGCGACTTATCCAAGGCTTTCGATTGCGTTGAGCACAGGACTCTGGTGATGAAGTTGCACTACTATGGTCTTAATGATTTTGCACTTAAATTGATAGAGTCGTATCTCAGTTCTAGGACACAAACTGTCGATATCAATGGAACTAAATCATCTGGATCTCTTGTAAAAATGGGAGTTCCGCAAGGGTCAATCCTCGGGCCCTTCCTGTTTTTAATTTATATTAACGACTTGCCATTCTTTGTGGAGAACTTCTGTGAAATTGTTTTATTTGCAGATGATACTTCACTCATTTTTAATGTTAATAGGTGTAAGAATAATTATGATGATGTAAATAATGCTCTAGCAAAAGTACTCAGTTGGTTTACTGTTAATAATCTACAGCTTAATGCAAAAAAAACAAAATGTATTAAATTTACACTACCTAATGTTAAAACTGAACCAACTGATATTAGAATAAACGGTGATAAATTAGATTTGGTAGACTCAACAGTCTTCTTAGGTATAACACTTGACTCAAAACTTCAATGGAATCCTCATATATCGAAATTGTCCGGTAAACTCAGTTCTGTTGCTTATGCTATCAGAAAAATTAGACAATTAACAGACGTTGAAACTGCTAGAACAGTTTACTTTAGCTATTTTCATAGTGTCATGTCGTATGGTGTCTTACTGTGGGCTACAGCAGCTGATGTTGAATCTATATTTATTTTGCAGAAACGAGCAATAAGAACCATTTATAGACTAGGTTCCCGAACTACTTTAAGAAATATTTTTAAAGAAATTGGTGTTCTTACAGTTGCATCTCAGTTTATTTATAATTGCATAGTTTTTGTGCGTTGCAACATCAACTCTTTTACTAAACACGGTGATGTACACAATTTCAATACTAGAAATAAGAAAAAACTTGTAATGCCACTGTTCAGGTTGCAAAAGGTTCTTGGCTCTTTCTTGGGGCAAGGTATACTCTACTATAATAAAATACCTAGTACTGTACAAGATTTACCTTTAGATAAGTTTAAAAAACATGTAAAATCTTCTTTACTTAAGAAAGGTTATTATACAGTCAAAGAATATTTAGATGACAAAACAGCTTGGTTATAATAAAAAATAAAACTACTCTTTATTTTATTTTATTGGGATCAATAATTACTTTAAAAATATCTTAGCGCTGATATGATAGCCTTTATCAGCAATGTCCTACAGTTTACAAATAATATTTATGTTACGTTAAACTTTTCATTAGGTTTTTATTTAGAGTATCTTGAGTGTGTCATGCTCTCTTTAGTGTCTCTGCGGTGGTGGCGTGTGCGTCGGGTCGTTACATTCCTTAAGACATGGTTGAGTGAAGCGATGGCTGATTCATATGTCATACTCGTGAACGGGTGCCGCCTGTGGAGGCTGGTCTGCTCCTGCATACTATTATTTTTATTATTATTAACTATAGTTTAATTTTGTTTTTTTTCTTTCTTAGACAATTTTTGACCTTTATTAGTGCTGTATGACATTGTGAATTTTTTTAACTGGTAACTGATGTTTTGCAAATGTAGATATTATTATATTTTCTCTTTTGTTTTTTTTAATATGTGTGATTGTCCTTTATATTTTGTGTTTTTATTTGTGATGGAAAGTGTCTTTTTATGATAGGGCATTTTCCAATATTTTTGACGCTGTAAGGGAGAAAAGAGCTGGACACTTGCTGAGTTTCTTGTCGGTTCTTCTCAGTACAAGATCTCCCGCCCAGAGTAGACTTACGAACCGATGGCATAATGACGTTCATAAGAGCTATTTGTAGCCTAAACTGAATAAATGATTTTGAATTTTGAATTTTTTTGAATTTTGCAGTGGGATGTTATAGGCTCAAAATAATAAAAATAATAATATTAAATCAACGTTACCACAGTGTGAAAACCCGATGACCTAACCATAATTAGGTATTATTATAGTTACTTTACCTAGTAGGTAGGTGTTTACTTTAAAATAATGAGTATTTTCTCTAGGCACTTTTAATTATGCGTTTCTACCAGTTTCTACTAATCGAGTATCTTCCTAGAATTCTGACGGAGGTACTTAGCCGCTGGTATATTATTAAACTAAAGAGTTTTCTAAAGTATACTTTATATCTTCTGCTCCTTTTTCAACTGGGTACGTAGTTAGAATTTTATTAATTTCCAACTTTGCACTAGATGTTTGTTTTACAATGTTCGAATAAAAATCACGATTCTCGTGACTACTTATTTTTTTATGTGATTATTTTGTGACTAATAATTGATTTTTTAAAAGGTATTAGGTACTATGTACCTACTATGACTAATTGTCACATTTTTTACCAGAAATATTTTTTTTTATGTTGTCTTTAAAATTGTTATTGGTTTTTTCAAGAACATACTTTAATTGAAATCATTGACAAAATGACTGTTATTGTATTACCCAGCTGTGTCTATATAATATGAAATGGTTAAAGGTTACGTCGTCGCTAAAACCGCACATTTTTGCACTCGTGATTCGTTGTTTACGATGGTTTAAGTACAGACAGAATAATGTATACGTCGTCAAATCCGCATTTTTAACTCACAGTGATTCTTTATTTTTGTACTAAAGTACCAACAGTAGAATCCGTGTAAGTCTTAGATATAAATGTACATAACATAACATTTAAAGTTCAATTAAGTATACATAACCTAAGTAAATTAATTATTAGTTTTTATTTTACGATGATATAAAATAAAATATTATCATCGTTATTTATTAATGTGTTCCTTTTAAATTATTAATGGCATCCAAGGTTCGGATGACTGCGTCGGGAAGGCACGTCAAGCCTTTAGTCCCGGCTGCATTAGCAGTCGTTAACAACCACCAATCCGCACTGGGCCCGCGTGGTGGTGTATGGCCCGTTCTCCCTATCCATCTATAGAGAAGGCTCGTGCCCCAGCTGTGGGGACTTAAAATGAGCTGGCGATGTGTTGATGAGTGTTGAAATAAATATTTTTTATTTATTTCTTTCTTTTTTTTATCTTTATTTATTTGTACATAAAATACAAAATTGAGGGTTATGTTAGGCCTCTTCCTCACCGGCTCGGTACGTTTTCGTTTCGGTACCGCCTCTGCACCGAATCTGTACAGATTTTTTACCAAGCGCATCGTGCTCCTCTGCACAGAATCTGTCCCGAGCGGCTAGCCTACTCCGTCTCACCTCCGCCATATCCGCCGCGCGCCTCACTCACACCAGATGACCAGACACATACCAGCCACACTCAGCGCCCGACTCATATCGAATGAATAATGCCGTACCGAAAACATCCAGAGTAGAGCCGGTCAGGAACACCGAATCTGTACAGATTCAGTGCAGAGGCGGTACCGAAACGAAAACGTACCGAGCCGGTGAGGAAATGTTTTGCAGCAGAAAATCTGTACAGATTCTGTGCAGAGGCGGTACCGAAACGAAAACGTACCGAGCCGGTGAGGAAGAGGCTTTAGAAAACATGCTACCCTCATAGTTTTTAACATTTATAAATATTACATAATCATATTTGTACAATTAGTCATTAGAAATATTTATCTATTCCTAATAGCCAACTGTACAAATTTATATAGTAACTTAGCCTCGTCTGAATTTGGCCTCATTATTATGCAAATACAGGATCGAATGTCATATTTTTGTATACATAATTTTTGTATCAACGTTTCCATCCTGGAACATTCCATGATAATGTGGTACCTACGTCCGTCTTCTTTCTTTCTTTATGTGTGAAAGTGATCTGCGGCACGTATTAGTTTATCTTAAAGGGACGAAAGCGTTTAATTAAGTAGTGTCCGGATGAGTAGTTGTAATACAATAAGTAACTGTTGAGAGACTGGTGGGCCCAAGACTGATGGTTTCACCGTTAGACCACCGAAACTATTTATTAACCTATACCTACGATACCTAAGCTATACCTACTGCATGGGGTGACTGAATACTGGTGTTCCTTGGTGCCTGCATATTGTTTATTTATAAGTCCAATTACACCATACTTTACCCATATGTTCAATTCCCAGTGTAGGTTAGTTATGCTTCGTTCGGTAAGTGGTAAGACTGATTGGACATGTTCTAAGTCTCCTGGAAAGCTACCACCAATTTTATCTAAGTATGTCATTATAATAATAACGTCAACAGGATTTCGTGTTTTGAAGAGATTAGTTCCTCGGTTAAGGTTGAGAGTTCTTAGGACCTTATCGACACTTACTATCAGCATGGACTAATAATATTCAGGTAAAACTTAAAGCAAGCGCTTAGCCGTGCTAGGAGAAAAAATTGATACTATAACTAGTATCATCAAAACAAATCCGACAGTTTATTAATACAAGCAAAATTAGTCAATAAAAAATCAGTTGCAGAATCTACGCTACTACAGTGATGATTTCCTAACGACTCAGTTGTTCTTAAACCAGACACAATAGAAATTCAATTGTTTTAAGGCACTGTGGTTATCTTGGGCGTTCAAGTATCTACGGACTTATTTCGAAGATACAGCAACATAGTAATATTCAACATAACAAACAGCCCTATGGTAGAGAATGTTGCAAAAGTTTTTAATAAATAAATAATAATTCGTTGACACTATTTTGGTATGGAGCCTTATACATTTCGGTATACAAACTTAAAAAAAATTAACTTTGAAGTTTATATACGATATGAAAATACATAAGTAATGGCTATTAAACATAGTTAATTGCGTTCAATTAATTAAATATATATTTCACAACAAGCATTCAGAATAGACAAATGTACGAAATTATTTTGTCTATTGTATTACCTATCCTTCGCAAAAGCGTTCGCGTCAAAATAGTTTTTCAACATTTTTTGTATTCAACAATTACCACTTTTTCAGGTTTGCGTGGAAGCTGTACGGGCTACAAAAAGTCAGGGCATGTGACCACGCCAGCCACAGCGCGTTTGTGACACGTAGAGATCGGTCGAAAATAAATTGGTATGTAGGTAGTTTCCCAGTGACGAATCCAGCTTTCAATTTATTCTGTTCCATTTTTGTGCGCGCGGCACAACCCTCAGTTTGTTCGGTTTGTCGAGCTTTGGTCCGCATTCCAATGTTGTGATGGCTATTAGCTATAACAGGGGTGCCATTTTGGAACCGGTGACTAATTCTCAAGCTATGATAGCAATTACGATTGCACCTTCTCACACTTATGTCACAAAGTAAGTAAGTGAGTCTCTCACATTGTCATTGTTTTGTATCTTTTGATGTACGTTTAAGATTGTGGAGAAAAATAAAGAATTACTTACTTACTTACATACACTTATGCAAAGACCTATCTTATTAAAATGTTTTTGTTTTGTTTATATAATTTTTTACGCAAAATTTGTTGCGAACAAATTACAAAAACACAAATGTTGAAAAAATTTGTAAATATAATTTTATAAATAGCTTGCCAACCTCTTAACTGATCTTTAGTATTTGTAAAAATATTATGATCGGATGTTAATGACGGTAAGTAGTTGTCGACATTGAATAGGCGCCTTTGGCTTTTAAAGTAAAAAGTAAATAGTGTTGAATAATTTCGGCGGGCTGGTTTGAACCACGATTGGGAGAGCACCTGACCCGGTATGTCAGAAGGGTGCAGGTAAAAAATCCTGCTTGTGGTTTTTTTTTCAACATTTGTGTTTTTTTTTACCTACTTATCTTATTTCTAACGCCGAAAATTCGTGAACGGTTTGTGTCTTATTAGTCAATTTGTATTTTTTTTTTTAATAGGAGGCAAACGAGCAGGCGGGTCACCTGATGGAAAGTAATCACCGCCACCCATGGACACCCGCAAAACCAAAGTTATCGCAGATGCGTTGCGTCTTGAGGAGGGAGTAGGAATTGGAAGGGGGGAGGGGTGAGAGATGGGCCTCCGGTACTTTCACTCACCGGACGAAACACAACAGAAACGAGTGCCGTTGTTTTGACGCCGATATTCTGTGAGAGGGTGGTGTTACGCCGGGCGAGCCGGCCCATTTCGTGCTGCAACGCAGCGTGGCTCTACCACTCAGAAAATAATAAAAAAAATATAATATAGGAAATAATGAAAAATAAAATTATACATAGCTCGGCAAAAGACTCCACTCCACTTGATGTTAAGTGGAAACGGAGGCCAGACGCAAGGACCACTGGTGCAGCGCGAAAACAATGCATCATCAGTCAACCTCACTCTGCCGGCCCACAAGGCGCCTCTTCACGCCTCGTTTGAAGGACCCCATGTCATAGAAAAGAGGGAAAACGTGTGCTGGTAGACTATTCCATCTTTTGGAAGTGCGACAAAGAAACGAGTCACTAAATTTCTTTGTGCGCGATGGAATGTGTGAGACGGTACAGCGGTGACTCCGGAGAGCAGCACGCGTACTCGTATGGAGGAAGCAAGAAGGTGGGATAAGTTCAAAGAGTTCTTCAGAGCACTCGCCGTGGTATAAGCGGTAAAAGTCGCTGAGTGACACTATACCTCTACCCAATTGCAGGGGCTCGAGAGCATTAGTGAAATCTGCATTGCCGATAATGCGTATACCGCGCCGCTGCAATAAGGCATCGAGAAGGTACTTTGCGGAACCGTCTCAGTGGTGCGAGCAATATTCCACGCAAGACCGCACCTGCGTCTTGTACAAAAGGCACAACTGATCTGGCGTGAAGAATCGCCGCACCCTGTTCAGGACACCGAGTTTACGTGAGGCTGTTTTTATCATGGCTTCGGTAAGTATAGTCCCTCTGGTTCAGATCGCAGCGAATCTTCATACCGAGCATGTTAATACTGCTCTGCAGGCCGAGTGATGTGCCTTGGAGAGAGGGGAGGGGCAGGAATGGCGACTTTTTTTGCCGTGAATGCGCATAGCTGTGTTTTCTTGGCATTGAACTCAACAAGATTATTGGAGTCCCATTTAGATATGAGGTCCAATATCCGATTGAGCTCAATGACAAGATTTACTCTTATATTTATATTATATTTTATAGTAGTATTTTATGCCACTTTAATCTTGGGATCACCGATGATTAAACCTATCTTTAAAATTTTACCTATTTTTTTAAATGACTGTATATAGCGTCTCGGTTGACGAACAGGTTGAATTCGTTATATTGTGTTCAATTCCCATAGCTCCGTTAGACTATTTACATGAATCCATACATTAAAACAAGCGTATCAGTTTTCCCGGATAGACTAACAGAAACAATTATTATTATTATAGAGTTCATAGAGCATGTTTAAAAAATGCTAAACAACTAAGTATACTAGCTACTTTATAAGGAAGTGTGTTTAGCAAAAAGCTAAATATGTAATTGTTTTTTATGATTTTGCTCAAATCATCAGGATTTCATTGAACTTCACCTTAACCAACCTTATCCAACACGCAAACCCTGAAAATAGTTGGCTTAGAATCGGACTCTAAATCGATTTTATATAGGAATGTTTATTCATAATATAAAATAAGAAGAAATTCCAATTGCAGTCACTCCCTCGTTCAAATCAAATTTCGATTTTTTCTGTTTTTTTTTAATTAACTTTTTTATAACATACATTATTAACTTACATTAGGTAAGGTCTTACAAAAATTCGGTTTGACTGTGAGATCAACAGTTTCATAAGCATAGCATTATAACAGTTTATTATCTACATTTTGTATTTACTGTTCAATGAATTAGTAACTGACATTTTTTAAAATTTCATTTTGTTATGATAAAAATACTTTTTTAAATGACTCAAATCGATTCAGAAGCCGATTCTCCGCAAACTACTTTCAGGATGTACGTTTATAAAGTTACATTTTGTATATCAAAAGTGGATTTCCACTAATCCTTCCATTTGACTTCACATTAATACCAACTAACAATTTTAATAATTAAGGAAACAATAAAACGAGGTGCTCCTTAACAAAAACTCAATAAAACCCCGAACTCGGAAACTGTTCTTTATGATTATTACGTGACTGAAAGTGGCGAGCGCCGCTGAAATTATCCTATTCAGTTTAATGGGTCTCTCTTAACGGCAATCTTTGCTTTGTGTTTTTTAAATTTTCAACACACTTCCGTAATATTTGACTTTTAGAAATTGTTTTATTTGAATATTTTTTTTATCCATCATTAGATATCATATCATAGCCTTTCTCGATCCACTGCTGCCTCGGTCCAACGATTAATAATGTAAATAACAAGATAATTATATAAGCTGAAAGAGAATCTTTTCTTCTTTCATTCACTGCATGCAGTGTTTACTTCAAGAAGGTTGTACACAATAATTTTACGATGCAATAATGCAATATTTATGTAAAAGTATAGTGAACCAAATAAAAAATAACAATTGCACGTGAAGAATGCAAGCGTAAAATAGGTACCTACATAAATTCAATTTCTGACGTATGTCTTTCAATTTACTTCGAACAATTCAAACTTGACAGTTTAAACGTCGAAAGGTTGTTATGGTCTTTTAAAATACAGAACACCTAAAGAGCTAACAATTTCGAAATAATAAACGTTTAAAAGCGCTTTTCTAACTTATTACAGTAATTGCCGACTTCAATTAAAGTCCTTACTATTTCTTGAGCCACTTCATGAATAAATGAAACTCTGAGGTGGCGTTACAATAGATCTAAATAATTAATTCTTTGAACATCGTTGGGGTGTAATTCCTTCTTTGTTTGCGCTATAAATGACTCAAGACAGTCAGCCGTAATGTGTAGAAACGGCCTGTTTCATTAAGACAATGGGTTTAAATTGCAGTGGTTAGACAGACGGACGGCAAGCTTCTATGTAAGTCATAAGTGGCAGAGGTTGCACTTTTTTTTTATTAAGTTCGAAAAATTACTCTATTTTACTTGAAGTTAAGTAGAAATGGAGCTCAGACGCGAAGACGACTGGTATACCGTGAAAACGACGCGGCATCAGTCACCCATAACCTGCCGGCCCACAAGGTTTCACCCCCTAACATAGGAAGGAGGGAAAACGAATGCTGATAGACTATTTCATCTTCAGTAGGTGCGACAAAGAAACTTATCTGCACGAGTTTTTATGAACAGTGGTAACATAGGTTGCCGGTTCACAGTCCCGCAGAACATTAATTGTAAGTTTTTTTTTTTTGTTTTTTTTTTTTGTATATTTTGTTTTTGTTTTTGTATTTTATAATGATAAGGCCAAAGGAACGCACTTTAACCCGGAATTCAACGACTGAGGAACGACTATCTCTCATATTGTTGTCGTAACACAACAATACTATAAACAATGATGATTATAGTATTGTTGGCGACATATTTAGATGGTGATAACTATCAAGGCGGACTTTAAACAAGCCCTACCACCAACCAAATCGAGTACACGTACATCTACCCCCGCCGGGAATCAAACCCAGGATTTGAGAGCGGTGGTCTTAACCACTAGGCAGTGTCTTTCAATCTGTGGGTCGCGACCCTTAGGGGGGTCGCGGAGCCTTACTCGGGGGGACGCCGGCAAAAGGATAAAGACAAGTTTCTACACTACAATAAAAACACAATTTCAGTGAGAAAGATGAGCTTGTTCATTATTTTAAAATTGCCAAATCTTAGTGCTAGTAATATAATATGTCTAGTGATCGTGTTAACTTCAGAAAATACTATCGTAAACGTAGTATTTAAAATTACAAATTTTTCGTCTGTGCCCGACATTTTAATCCTGTAAAGGGGTCGCGTATTCAAAAAGATTGAAAAACACTGCACTAGAACACAGAGATGGTTGAAACTCATTACTTCTTGCGTTTGCTTCTACACTTTACTTCGGTACCATCTTCTCTTGTAACTTACGTCCAGTCCACATAGGCACGAGGAAAACAGAGGCATAGTTAATTCCTGGTCACGGAAATAACCTGCATTAGTCACTGTACCGTGGACTGGGCCTTAATGAACCCTCATATCTATGTGTCTCTAATTTATTCAGACGTCACCAGTATTAATTATGGGAATCCACATAAATTCTGTGAACAACGAGACACTAGACATTACGGGACTGGACGAATTAAAATACTGGTTACTTTTGGATACTTGTCATTCTGAGACACTAGACATGACGGGACTGGACGAATTAAAACTTCAGAACAATAACTAAAGTTATTATTCTAACTTTAGCTATTGTTCTGAGATTAAAACACTAGACATGTTTGGGCACTTGTAATTTCGAGAGACTGGACATTGTCAGCCAGAGCGCACCGTTCATTTCTTTATGGCACCGTTCTAAATTGAATGGGTAGGATTTACACTTTATTATGGTAATAAACCTGCTTACTGGAACTTTTTGATTTTTTCGGAACAGTCATATTTATATTTTATTGTAGTTATTATCAAAACGGCCAGTATTGAAGACACCTTGTCTTCAAATTTCTGTAGAAAGAAAAAATATTACCTCTCCGGATGATAAGGCCACTTGACTCGCAGTCCTTAAGAACTAAAGAACTGGCTATCTTACCTATTACTAATCACATGTAATCCAGCGAGTCTTCTGGATGTTTTGCGTTCTGTTTGTTATTTTAGTTACTAACATAGTTGTAAATTTTTTTTAGGTAGGTACTAACATAATGATAATTAACAATATAATGTAATTTTATTTTATTTTATTTTATTGTATTTGAATTTGGTGATTGTGAATATGGACCATGGTCTGAAATAAAAGTATTTTATTTATTTATTTAATTTACTGTCAATACTTTATAACATGCCCGTAAATCTTGAAGAAAGTGTTGAAAAAAGTTAAGTTAAGTGTCGGTTCAAAAGACGAAGAAAATTAATATACGTTGTTAGTTCAAATTCAAATATAATTTATTCAATTTAGACTACAAAATTAGCTCTTATGAATGTCACTATACCTTCGGTTCGTAAGTCTACATAATGCGCGTAAGTCTACATAATACATAATAAGGTTATACTGAGCTGAATCGGCGAGAAATTCAGCAAGGGCGTTTCTTATCTCTTTTTTTTTTACAACGTCACATATTGGAAAATATCGAACCTGTCACAGATAGTCTATTGGAAAAGTAAAAACGATTTAAAACATAACGATTTGAAAACTTTATAGTAGGCCATTATTTTACTCAAACGTTTTTGTTATAGTCTGTGTTATCAATGTAGGTAGTAAAGTAAAGTGAACAGCCTATAACTGTCCCACTGCTGGGCAAAGGCCTCCATCATTGAAATCAAGTCATCGCTACAATTAGTGGGTAATGGCTTAATCACCACGCTCGCTAAATGCGTGTTGGTGATCACAAACCCGGGCTATGCATAGAAAAAACCGAAATACATTTTGGTTGACCTGGGAATTGAACCCGGGACCTTCGGCTATCGGGCCGAGCGCTCGAAATTAATTCTTCTTTTCTTTTCTATACTCGACTTTTGAAGAGGCAAACAAAGCATCCAATTTCTTACAGGCATACGATTAATTAAAATCGCAATACCTCAAATCCCCTCGAGACCGCTTGAAGCGCTCGAGCGAGGACATCGTATTACACGGGCCTTTACCTCGGAATCACAAGCTTCTTAAGAAATTAATACAACAATAATTGGTCTTCACTGAAACATCCTTTAACGTAGAATGAGTTCTGAACACTTGAAAAAATTTAAAGTGGGTATATTAATTATTATGCCTGTTTTATTATTAGGACCAGAATACTTCAGTTTTTGTATCTCTAGTGATTTCACTGGATCTAGAATCCTTCAAACCGAAATATTCGGAGTCTAGGTAGAGTTCTACCACCAGGCCTATATTGGAACCGAGTGCATACGGGTGGGACTTTCAAATTTTTAAATTAGTGTGTTCTTTAGTATTTGTTGTTTTTTTTTAGTAAGTACCTATGTTACAATTAACTATGTATGGATTATGTGGTCTGAATTAAATGTTTTATTATTATCTCTCTATTTATTTTTTTACATATTAATTTACATTTTTAAATATTTTCTAAAAAACAAAACAAACATTTAAAAATATAAAAAATAGGGGTCCACCGGCATCATTATTATTATTATTATTATTATGTTCCACCATGAAAGGCGCTAAAGAAGGTAGGTCTTCAGATATAAACTGATAGAGTACGCCACACAACTGCCCTCAAAAACGAGTATGATCGGCGTAGCACAAAGAAAGAAGGGAGAAAAGAGCTGGCTCAGAACAAGATCTCCCGTCCAGAGTAGACTTACGAACCGATGGTATAATGACGTTCATTCATTTGTAGCCTAAACTTGATAAATGATTTTGAATTTTGGACAAAACTTTGTTAGTTTAAAGTGTGATTGGGTCATGTAAGTCGCATGCGTCACGCGATAACTGAAGGTAGTTGACGCCATCGAGGTTGACCTAGAAGCGGCGGCAAGATAAACTAGACGCTTATCAAAAAGACCGCTGCCAAATTGCGGGACAGAGTTAAATGGAAGACTGAAGCCAAGAAATTTTCGCAATTCCGGGCCACGCAATGATGTCTAGAGTTCCTTCGTGATTTGAAAGGTACATTTAGTCATAGTCAAAAGGTGGCCGTTAAAACCTACTTACTCGTATTATTAGCCAGTGTGGTAGATTATGACCCATCTCCCCGTTCGAATAGGAAGGCCTAAGATTAGCAGCGATACGTTTATAGGCTGATAGAGATGATGATTATGATGATGATGAGACAACCTTAAGCCAGCAGTGAGACAGTTCTCACAATCAATCTGTTGAAAGATTGCCAAGCTAGCATGTTCTTTGGGTTATAAAGTTATTAATATTACTTTTGTCAAACCAGTTTCAAAAACTATTTGAAGCCATGTTTTCTAGCAAGCCAGTGTACACACTACAGCAGGAACCTAATTTGTTTAAACTCAAGTTTGTAATATCTTCTCCGCAAACAATTTAATAATGTCTACTCAGTTAGACACTTATTAAACGGTGCTTGTCGATTAATATGGCAGCTAATTTTATGATAAGAAGAACCTGCTTTTGAATTAAAATTGGTTAAAATTAATATTAAATCTTAGTAACTAGCTATATTATATAAAGTATATCTTTATTTCTTAAACATTACCAATTACTTTTTAAGAAGAGTGTTGCTTGTACTAACTTTTTCACAAGAGACTAGGTCCTTTAAGACCGAGATACAATTTATTTTTAAAAGAGTTTATAAGTAGAGATTTCTGACCAAACCAAAGAAAACCCTGATATTTATATTTTTACCCTTGCTATGACTATGCTTCTAGTGTATTTATAATTAAAAGCATGGTTTATTGGACGTCTCCACGTAGCTGCTTGCCGTCTGAATTAACCATGTTTATTTTCGTTTCACCTGAGAATAAGACTTTTTCCAATCTCCCACCGTCCGAACGGAAAACAATAATGTGATTCACATTAGTGCTCACAATGCGAATTACATTGTGGACACCAATACCATGAGTACCTAACGAGTTCACAGTGTCATCAAGCTAAGGTATCTCTCTTCCGTGGCTAAGGGCCTGGCCGTTAGAGGGTTCTGGTTTTCCAATTCCAACGCTCGGAAAACTCTAGTCAGATATAGCGATCTATTGGCGGAATGATAACCGCCTCTACATTTTTTTTAGTATTACCCGTAAGGTAATGTACTTAGAGGGTATGACTCTATTCAAAATATTAAATAATGGTTTTGATTGCATTGGTTTAGTGAACAAATTGTGTTACGTTGTACCTAGAGCTATTTATAAGCGAAAAGTGCGAACAGGTACACAGGTTTGCCTTAGGTACATGCCACACAAACAGTAGCCTGCGCTCTCCAATACGCTGTATGGTTGAAACTTATAATAAATTGTTTCTCGATACTGATATCTTTGCCTGTAACTCAGTTAAATTCAAAAAAATCCCTTCTGGATACTTTATCTGTTTAATTTGTCACATTGTTTCCTCTCCCTTGTTTGAAGTACTGTACCTATATATTATTTTTATTTTTAGTTTTTAGTTTGTTTTTTTTTATTTTTTTTTGTAAACCCTTTAGTTGAAATTGTTTAGTAGATTATCGACACCTAGTTGTTGCAATGAAAAAAAAATTTTGTAACTTGTGGATAGCGCGGCTGTGGACTGCATTATTATTAAGTAATTTTTTTTACTACTGTTTATTTGTTTCATAATGCTGCTATTTGCTTTTCCTAATAAAAAAAAGGTAAGCACTTGGTGTTAAGTGCACTTTGGTCTTCATCTCAACTGATGATAAGTGATGATATGTCCCAAGATGGAAGCGCACTTCACCCGGAATCCTCAATTACTGACGCATTAGCTATCTTATCTCTAGCTGCTGGAACACAAGAATGCTACAAACATTGATGTTATGGCGACATATTTAAATAAGATGGTGGTAGCTAGCCAGGCGGACAAACAAGTTGTTCCACCAACCAATCCGAGTACACAAACATGTACCCCCAGCTGGAAATCGAACCCGGGACCTTTGGATCTTAACCAGTGGTACAAGTCACTAAACCAAAGAAGCGGTTAAAATACAAAACCATAACAATAACCTACGCGGCTATTCATCTATTAAAGCTTGATTATCTACCAAGATAATAGCACTCTTTTTCGGTTACTCCAAAGATCTACTTCAATATATTTTGGTCTGTTTACTATCAAGGCTTTTAGGTGGTCAACAGCAAGTTCAGTCGACGTAAACAAAAGCGTTCGGAGCCTTTAAGCAAATAACAGTAATTTTATAAAACGGTGTAATAAAACAGCAACCTTCTCTATTAAATTTTTAAAGGCGCATTCAAAGTAGGTCACGTTGACATGTTTTTTGTTTGGTTTGCAAGAGCGTTTTGAGTTGTCACATTGTCTGAAAAACATGCACCCTCTTTTTTCGCTGACACAGTTTTACAGTTTTGATGTGTAAAATTTTAATAGCTTCGAATGACGAAGCCTGAAGGAGTGAGACAGAAGGTTATAAATGAAGGTGACAGGTGTAGATAAGTGCTAAACGTTAGCACAGTGTAGTGAGTAGTCGGTAAAATATTATACTAATACACATGGGACTTTCATTTTTATTATTGGAATGATATGCCATGAAATTAAGTTGTTTAGTGAAGAGAGAATTGAGAATACATAGCTTTATAGTCGAGGAGCAAGTGGGTCATTCAGGATATGAATCAAATCAAATCAAAAATCAAAAAAACTTTTAATTCAGCACTAGAAGCATTGTAACAATATTATCACTTGGAGCCTCCTATTAGACATGAAAATATCTAATCGAATTAAGATCAGCATCGAGGTCAACGTGCACATCGTTCACCTAAATGTAGGTGCCTACTAATTAATGAGTTAGCAAAGTGGCAAAGCCCATGAAATAACAGGATGTTGAAAATTGCCACCTTTTACCCCAGCATTCGGATTTAAGCCACCACCAGGGGAGTTCATAGGGAGAGGTCTCAAAACGCTGCCCTATGGCACACCCCTGCTCATTGGATGCCTCTTTAAAGGCGCCGTCGCAACCCCGTTTCATTTTCTTTCCTGCCATGCTACTAGCTCCATACGAAATGAGGTCGATGTATCCAGAGAATAGCTTAATTTTCGCAGTTACTTCGTGCACTTTCGGAAATTTGCATCAGTACGATTAAAATGAAAAACTTCGTCTACTGCCACCTGATACAGGTGTCACAAAAATTTTATTTCCCAAAGAAATTACGAGCTATTTGGCTGAAATCACTCGTGTAGGGAAAGTTCTAAGAGGTTGTATATAATAAGAGTGTGTCAATTTCGGTGTACGTTAGATGAGTATTGAATACAAAGAGAAGTTTTTATATTCCATTGGTTTTTTTTTTCTTTAGTTGATGGCTTCGTGCGATTAGCACATTTAGCCAGTGTCAAAGTAATTTTTCTTACAAGTAATATAAAAATAAACAATATTTCCTTCTTGTATAGATGATGATGAATGATAATAGAAATGAGAAGTGAGAAATGATATACCCTCCAACCCCTCGAGTATCTCAGTAAAGATGTGGGGCTTTACGAAGTCCTCGCGGAATTCTTGAGAGAATTTGAAAAGTGAAATTGCACTGTTTTGTTTCATTTGCCAACACTCATGCGCACTAACGAACACTTAATGGTTAATAATCCACCATTATATCACATTAATATTCGGTATAACACAAATTTTAGAAATTAAAACAAAACCGCAGAATGACTCTTCACTTTCCCGCCAAGAAGTCATTCTATTGGTTATTTGGATAGTGGCTTTTTCTAAGTTGAAACTCTCGTCTTGCTTCACGCACTAGTACTCTAGTGCGTGAAGACTTTATAGTTCATCTGGAAAAGATTGTGTACTTACTCAGACAAGTACAATACCTATGAACGTAGCTAAAATTTATTCTATCGTATTAAATTACACACATATAACGTTGTCGCAATTAATCTTCTCTTTGATATTAAGAATCTTATTAAGAAGCGTTCTGAAGATATTTCGAAAAGAAATAGCGTTCACGATATTCTGGTGGTGTCTAAGAAGCTTATAGTGACATAAAGGTTTTCTAAGAAATGTTTAATGTTTTTTTAACGCAAAGGACTTGGATTTAGGTGTTTGCTAAGAGGAAAACTGAATAACGTTGGATTATCTTGACATTGTAAATGCTGGTTTTTCACGATGACATAAAAAGTATTATATTTAACTCTTGTCTTTTGATTTATGAGGTAACAAAATATAAGCTTATGCACAGTAATAGCTTCGGCCAGCTATCAGGAAAATAGGCTGTGGCCTCCATGGGTAGGAACAACTCACATAAGGATTATGTCTTGTAAGTACTGGATAAACATCGGGAACGTGAGACAGACCATAGAAGATTGAGAAGAGGGCAATGCGTTCAGTGATTGACATATAACTCCTTAAATCCTTAGATAGGAGCGGATAGATAACAACAGTTCCTAATAAATTATAAATTCTCAGTAATCATTCTGGGCGAAGAATGAGTGGAGGGATCCTTTTTTTTATTTTTTTATATTAACTGGTAAGCACAGTGCCTTGATCTCACCTGATGTTAAGTGATGATAAGGCCAATGATGGAAGCGCACTTCACCCGGGATCCTCAACTAGTGAGGTACTGGCTATCTTATCTCTAGCTGCCGGAACACAACAATGCTACAAACATTGATGTTATAGCGACATGTTTAGATAAGATGGTGGTAGCTAGCCAGGCGGACAAACAATCCCTATCACCAACCAAACCGTTAGTCTTAAGCACTCTTTTGAAATATTTTTTTTAGGTATTAAGAAATTATTAACATTATCTGTCTTCTCTGAGTGCAACCTTAACATTAACCTTATACTCGTATCTGTGTTACACGCCATGCTATGTAATGTATGAGCATTCTCATTCATAAACTGGTGCGCAAAACTATTAACTAAGATTGTAGTCTAATAAATCTGTCTTTCTTCTCTTTTTATTGACAAGTTCAAAGCGCTATTAAGAGTATTGGTTTTTCTCATCCATTTAACAGAAGGGTTTTTTATATAACAGAAAGGTATTTTATCTAACGGAAGGGCTTTTTATAGAGTGTATTTATAACAATACACTCTCGGTACCAATTTACGAAATCAATGTTGGGTTTTAGATCGGCCATGTCACTAAGCTACGAAGGCGCAGTTTAACGTAGATGCGGTTTAAAGTCAACTTTTAACCGCCTTTTTAGTATTTCTAGTGGTTAAGTCAGTCTCCGACTCAGTGGTCCCGGGTTCAATTTTAGCTGGGGGTACATGTTTTTACTCGGTTTGGTTGATGTTAGGGCTTGTTTTAGGTCTGCCTAGGTAGCTACCACCATTTTTTTTATTTTTTTTTATAATTTTTTTTTGGCAGTCCTCCAACAAGGTTGACCGACGATCTGGTGAAGGTCGCAGGAAGCCGCTGGATGCGAGTAGCACAAAACCGGTCGCTGTGGAGATCCTTGGGGGAGGCCTTTGTCCAGCAGTGGACGTTTTTTGGCTGAGATACATTACATTACATTATTCAAATTATGTCGCCATAACATCATTGTTAGTAGCATTGTTTTCGGACAGTTAGAGATAGGATAGCCAGGTCATTAGTAAATATTTATAAAATACAGTGAAAAAATTAAATACCTACCCGACCCGGCCAGGAATCAAACCTGAGATTCCGCAATCCGGGCGGCTGCACTGACCATTATGCTACCGGGAAGGCTGACGTACTGATTTTTAATTTTTGAGTGCTTTTAGCGGCACAGTGCCATCTATCCAACGGTTATTGCAACCGCTATGCAGATTTATCTTTACAGATGAAATACCACTTTGATAAGACAACGCTATCGTAAATTTTACTTTTTATTTTTAAGTTCTAATTGCTGCACTGAAGCTGAATTAAATATTTATAAAATACAGTGAAAAAATTAAATGCCTACCCATTATCATCAGGTCATTAGTGTTTGAAGAATCCGGGTGAAGTATGCTTGTACGTGATCAGGTTCGCTGGTAATTGAAGTACGCCGTTTTTGGTATATACTGTTTTATTATACAGCACAATAATGCAGTTTAAATGGCTACACACGTTTCTAAATTTGCGAGGCGTAATGTGGTGTCACTCCGAGTTCGTTTGGCCGCAGACTGGTGCGAGATAAAATGGCGGGCCCATTGGCCGGCTAAGGGTGCGACACCAAATTACCCTCAATAAGGTTAACAAAAAAGAATAACAAATTATATATGGCGCGTCGCTAACACGCCCCTCCCTAGTGCTGGCTCAGCACTCATCAACTAAAGGAATCCTGGCTACGCGCCCTGCGGATCGCCTCAACGTGCCCGAACTAGTTCTCACCTCGACAAGTCGCACCCGACCATCAGCACCCGGGAATACTTGCTGCACAATCGCCTTCGGCCACACATTGCGCGGTGCCCCTGGGTCCACGATCAATACCAAATCACCTACCTTTAATGCCTGCCGTTCTTGGTTCCACTTGTGCCTCGGTACAAGGTCAGGCAGTATCTCATTGACCCACCGCTTCCAAAACATGTCGGCTAATCGCTGGGACCTACGCCATTGCTTGCGAAGGTAAAGGTCTCAATCATCAAACTGGCCTGGTATCGGTAGGTTTGAGGAGGTTCCTAAAAGAAAATGATTAGGAGTAAGTGTTTCGGTACTTCCGGGTTCGACAGACACGTGGGTCAAGGGGCGACTATTAACTATATTTTCAACCTCTGTCATCAATGTACTCAGAACTTCGTCCCTTGGCGCACGCTCCTTTAAGATGACCTTTAGTGACGTTTTGACGCTTTTAATTAAACGTTCCCAAGCTCCACCCCAATGTGGGCTTGCGGGGGGAATAAATGTCCATTCAGTGTAATTTTTAGCCGCTTCGATTCGAAGCGTCTCCTCGTCCAGCTCCTGAAGTGCACGTTTGAGCTCGGTGTCCGCTCCTCGCAGGTTGGTACTATTGTCCGACATCAGATGGCGTGGCCAGCCTCGTCTCGCTGCCATGCGCCGAAGTGCCATGATCATAGAATCGGTAGTGATCCTATCTTTGGCCTTATCGTCACTTAAGATCAGGTGAGATTAAGGCCAAGTTGTTACCTTTTAGAAATATAAAAATAATGGATTATAACTTTTTCCAAACCTTTTTGTAATTGACTGTACATGACTACCTCAGATTTTAACTGTTGTACGAGTTGACGACATAAATAATAGGTAAAATCAAGAGGTGCCATCTCGCACACCTGTGCGAGTTTAAAGTGTGGGAGTTGACAAATAACTTAAATAATGTTTTATTAAGCCGCACAAAACGCCATATTAGGAAATTTCAATGAAATCTTCATCATTGACAGCCCATAAATGGGACTATTCTGGGTTCAAGACTCATCACATAGAATGCAGGTTAGTGGATCTAAACGAAGGCAATCATACCACAATCAGGACCAACTAAAACTAAATTCAAAATTTCCTCGCTTGCTTTCCGTCGCCAATGTAATGAATTAATTTATCTCTACAAAATTGTAAACTCGCATATCGATTCACCATCTATTCTATCACAGCTCAATTTTAATATAAGATATAAATCCCGAAGTTCCTCCTATAAATTATTTTGTCTTCAAGTATACAAAAACAATACCTCATTTTATAACCCGTTAACTAGAATGTGTCGTCTATACAACGAAACTATTGCTGGACATTTTTCTTTGGACATTTTTGATAAGAACCTATGCAAATTTAAAAAAGAAGTTCAAGCTGCCCTTGCTTGAATATCTTTCAATACATTTGATTAATCTAAACATTTCAACATTATTATTATAATTATTTTTTTTTTTTGTTTTTCTTTAGGAACCTAGTATAAACCTAGAATATCTATACTGTATTAACCCTCATTTTTAGTACCTGTATACCTACTTGGATCTTATTGTGCCTACATCTTAAGAGTTATGGTTTAGTTCAATGTATAAGTGTAATACAAATTAAGTGCATGCTTAGACTGTAACTTGTTTTGTAAGCCTTAATCAATAAATAAATAAATAAATAAACTATAATAGTATGTGCGTAGAAAGCTTTAGATATATATTTTTGATCACACATCCTGTTACCCGACATCGGCAATGACGCTTAACATTTACGATTGTCATCCAAACGCGTAAACCACTGCTCCGATATTTTTATTTATTTTCTATCATAATAATAAAACATTTGCTGGTTTTATGTAACCTTATCCACTTGTTTGTGAATCAACAGAATCCTTTCCTAGCTCCAGACGTAATGAAACCCGATAAAGGTATTTGAATCCGTAGCATCTGTTCAATTTTCTTTGGCCCGCTCGATTTTATTTGGACTCTAGATAGTTAGGCTTATTGTTCGCACCGAAATATTATTCTTTCTAGGTAGTTTCCGTATACTGCCCATATATCATACTGTCAATAGTATTATAATAACATCGAATTTTTTAGGAAACTTACAAAAAAGAAACAGAATTCATACATAATTTTTATTTACAGCTTTATGAAATTTTAAACAATAAACACACATAAACACATAAATAGTCAAGACCTTCAACGGCAACTTTATAACGATCTGGATCAATTGATACAATGGCTAAAAGACCACAATTTGGAACTTAATATACCTAAAACTAAATTGATGCAGTTTAAACCAAGACAGAAATGTCCGTTAGTAACTAATATTTTGATCAATTATAATAAATTGGATTTTGTAACGACATGTACTCTATTAGGAATAGAAATAGATTCAGATATAAATTGGAAATCACACATACAAAAATTACTTCTAATTCTTCTAAATTTATTTATGCACTTGACGAATTGAAAAAATGTACAGACTTGAAAACAGCCACATGTGCCTACTACGCTTATGCTAATGCTTGGTTAAATTATGGAATAATATTATGGGGAAACAGCCCAGATGTAAACAAACTTTTTATACTACAAAAAAAATGTATTAGAATTTCCACCACATTTTGTTAAACTAAATATTCTCACACTAACTTCACTATATATATTTGAATTATGTAAATTTATAAGAAAGAATAAAAATTCATATTCACAGGCAAAATATCAGTATTCACAACCAAGAAATCTAAGACACAAAAATAGACTGGCTCTTCCCTTCACTAAATTCCATATGGTTAGCTCATCCACTCATCACATGTCAATTAAAATATTTAATAAAATACCTACTGCAACTAAAAATATTTCTAAAGATAGAGAGTTTTATATCAAGTTAAAGAAATATTTAGCAGAGACTTGTTTTTATAGTTTACTAGAGTTTTTTAATAGTTAAATTATTTAAGTATTATTACGATCTCAAGAATTCGTGTTAATTAAGATTAAGTTTAAATTTATTAAATAATTAATTATGTTTATTGTAGCAATGCCCTTGCAGGGCCATGTTTGGGACTTAATACTGTTTTTATAAAATCTTTGTACAACATGATGCAATAAATACCTATGACTATGACTAAACACTGATAGCCAATAAGAGGTCTTCGCTTTTACAAAACAATATAGATAAAATTTTTAGTGAGAACATTAACAAACCTAATCTAGTACTTAGAACAATATAAACACATAACAAACAACATGTGATGTGCTAAGCTAACAGTCTGCCTTAAAAAGAAAGGATTACTTACTAGTCGCCTCGCTAAGGGTATGCCAGAATGAAATATATCAAAATCGTAATCTTCACTTAATTGGTTTACACTTCTATTCGAATTTTGGCGGTAATTAGACGAAACTAATGGCATATGAATGGGAGTGTAGTATCTAGGCGATCTAGTAGGTATGATAAAATTAATTTTGGAGAGGAGTTCAGGACAGTCAATCATATTATTTACAATTTTGAGAAATTAAACAATATCCGCTATCTCACGCCGCCGCCGCTTATACAAAGGAAGAAGATGAAATTGTTTGCATAATTGCAGATATTTATGAGAGCTGTACGGGACTTTAGCATGAAAATATAGATATTTTATAAATTTCTTTTGCAAACGTTCAATACGATCGATATATTTATTATATCGTAGGTTCCAAATCTCTGACCCCTATTCTAAGATACTTCTTACGAAGGTACAATATAATATTTTTATTGTTTCAATATTTTTGAAACTGGCAGAGATTCGCATAACAGACTCAAGAGCTCTGGAAGCTCTCTTGACTATTGCATCAATATGGCCATCGAAGAGAAGCTTTGAATCGTGTAGGACTCATAGGTCCCGTACAACAGAACTCTTGTGTAAAATATGACTCTTGAGAATGTACCTACTGCGGTGGAACATTGTTATTTTTCCTGCTGAATGTTGTGATAAAGCATTTGGTAGAATTGAGGTCCAGCTTATTCTGTTTGCAGTAATTATCCAGACGAGTTAAATTAGACTGAAAATACATCAGATAGAGTTGAAATTTCTGTAATATTTTCATGTCATCAGCAAAACAAAGCAATTGAGAATGATGGAAACATGCTTCGATATCATCAATAAATATTAAAAAGAGTGTAGGGCCTAGAAGAGAGCCTTGCGGCACCCCACTAGGCACCGTAACCCAGCTAGAAATATAATAATTGATAACTACAGCTTGAGATCTGTTGTTTATGTAAACCAATTTAAGAGGTCGCCACATATTCCAACGTTAGCCAGTTTTTGAATTAATATATTTGTGATCAATCCTATCGAAACATTTGCTGTAGTCAGTGTATATAACGTCTACCTGCTTACCTCCGTCCATCGAGTCTGTGATAAAGTCATTAAGTAAAATAAGGTTAGATGTTGTGGATCTTTTCTGTAGAAAGTCATGTTGACATTTAGTAAAAACGGTCTTTAACGTTACATATAAATATTTATGCACAATTTTTTCTAAAAAATTAGCCAGAATACGCAGTTTAGAAACGTGTCTATATTTCGTTATGTCAGATTTTGATCCTTTCTTATGGATTGGTGTTACTGAGGGGACATAACACTCCGAGATCGACTTAACAAACAAAAGATAAACAAATACAGATATACTTTTGGCGCAATTACGAAGAAAAATCGGAGGCAAACGATAAGAGAAGCTTGGCTACGTCTTCAATTTTAATTTCTATACTAGTAGTACCCCTCTTGCTGGAAGGGAGGATGCTATTCAAGAAAGTGGAATAGAAAAACTCCGAGAACCTATTGAAAATGGATGTAACCGTCACTTGCAGAAATGCTATCATAATGTATAGTACTCGGTAAGCCAGATGATTTAGATCGTAATTTTATGAATGACCAAAACTACTTCGGCTTATCTTTAATAGATTCACATTATTATATTATTATTCTATTCTATTCTAATAGATAACAAATCCGAAACGTTTCCGTACTTTTTTTTTTACCCGACTGCGTCAGAAGGAGGGTTATGTTTTTCGAGTGTATGCATGTATGTATGTAAGTATGTATGTATATGTATGTATATGTATGTATGTATGTATGTATGTATGTATCATCATGTGTCCGAATGATAAGTAGCCCTAGTGTCTCATAATATCACTTGCCCTAAAATCGAAATTTCTAAATATAATATGACCTATATATTTTTGCTATAAATATTACAATCTATAATATTTAAAAGACATAAAAGGCTTTTCTATAATAGTTATAAGTCCTAACGTAATGTCTCATAATACAACGGGCCCTAAAATCAAAATTATGAAGCTAGATTCCTGTTGACTAATAAAAAAAAAATCTTCGCGATTGTCTTAAATTTCTATCCTATCACGTGACCTACAGGAGTAGGGCAGCTAGTATTTCTGTTGTCTAATAAATAAAAATAATATTATTATAAACCACCATTCGGACTAACATACATTATACAATATAACACTTAGGACATGTGACTTTATAGCAAGAAAAATTAGGATATCCAATTATTATAGCACCCGATATCATGCATGACACAAAAGCATTAGAATTAAAGACGATTAGGTAAAATAAAATTTCGTATACGCGAATATTATGGATAGTGATGATTATAGCAAACGCGTTAGGGATTTTGATTTTCGGACGATCGATATTCGGAGAAGAAAGGGACTACCGTCCTGAGCACACAAATATACTACACACACACGCACAGATTTAACTTGGCATTTGTCTTATTACCATTTTGAGTAAATGATATTGAAAATCACAAATCCTCGACAGTGGAATTGTATTGGAATTGGGAGGTAACTGGAAGATCTTTTCGCACTGCAATGACACGCCGCCACCGCGAACCTGCTTCGTACGTTCATAGTCGCGATCACGACGCCACACTATATCCCTACTATCAAATAATTCTATTCTATTACTATCCACCAACCACCACCAGGTTTCTGTTAAAATAATCACATCGTAATAGCTCGAACATAGGTTGCGATAGAACGCTGTTCTTTTGGATCTCAAACCCCTAACGTTTTGGTAATAAACAATTAAGTTTGAATCAAGCTCCTTGGATTAAAAAAGTAATAAACACAAAATAATTAACAAACACAAAAGTAAACTGAAAAAATTATAACAGGAGGATACAAAGCAACAGCGATCGAACAGCGCCCGCCGTGAGTGGGGCAAGCAGGCAGAATGATCGCGAGTAGTAAGGTGTGAATACAATAGCAATATAAGCAGCGTAAGCCACTTGTAACATAATATTAGCAAGCACTAATAACAGCATTGTTTGGAATCTATAGCGCGTGCATGAACGCAATCTGTGACTTAGCACTGGACACTATTATTACTCTGTAACTTTGTATATTATAATGTTTCTACGGTTAGCGTTTTGCCAAAATAATCCTTAGCCTGGTAGTAGAGTTCTGCCCAGAATACGTTTGGATGGCAACCACTCTTTCTTAACGAGTAGAATTCGCATCACCGTCTTGCCTGGTATTTTGCTAGGACCCGGGAGGTGTGTGGCGTTGATCACAGGATGGGATATGACTGACCTACTAAGCTGCTCGACCCCCGTCAACCGCCAGGCGGGACCCCGAGCACTTGAAGAGTCTCGTCCGGCCCGCCGCATTGGTCCTTGAGGATACTCCTCTTCAGAGTGTGTAGCCTATCGGATGCGGAAGGGTAGTCTCTACGCTTTGGTGAATGTCACGGGGATTTTGAGGAAGGTGGTGACCCTCACCTCCGCGTTGGCTAGGATGAGTGTAACTATCCAAAGAGCAGTCAGCGCCATGGCGACCACACCCTAATACTAATTTCTGCCGCTATACAGCTGTATTAAAATGGTTTGAAGTTTCTAGATGCAGTGATACTATAGGACATAGAAGCATTACAACTGAAACTTCATGGTTGGGAAGCACGATGACGCAGTGGTGCATGCGCCCGGTCTGCGATTGCTAAGGTTAAGCAACTTTCGCTAAGGCCGGTCATTGAATGAGTGGCCAAAAAACAAAGTATTTCGAGAAGTGCTTCGGAAGATAATTATGGTTAAGTCAAAAACGAAAACGAAGTAAATTTATATAAGTTCTTAATTAATTATAAATACGAAATCAAACTTTATTGCAAACATCAAAGACATTTTTTAATATTATAATCTTATCGTTATAGTTACTTCATCTACTAATGTCTCGTGAAATTATATAAAATTTTAACTTAACCGTTTAGAAGTGCGAATCTAAAGAAAAAGTCTCAAGCAAACCCAAACTTTTCGTGTCATTTTGATCCCGTTAATGCCAGTAAAGCTGTAGTAGAAATAAATCATTCAACCCTTAAAATATAATCTGGGTCGGTATTTTCAAATGGATCGGTCAAAGTTGCTTATGTAGCGATGGCAGAGACTTCTTCAAAATAATTAAAGAACAACTTTTAATTTTTTTCTCTCTTTATTTTGACACAAACCGTCATGACATTAATGAAAACATTATAGTGCCTTACAAATAAACGAAGAATAAGCTCCGAATAATTATTCCGTATTTTGTCTCTTTTACTCTAATTTGAAATGACGTTTACATGACAGGGACCGAATACGGAATAACTATACTACCTTATTCTTTGTTTATTTGTAAGTTATCATCACTCACCCTTTGTTGTTCGTTTCTCTAATATTTAAGATAATTTCGATTTCGATTATTTTAGATAGTTTAAAAAAAACTGTTATTTAACACATGCACAACCTATGGTTATTTGCAGATGTGCTCATTTAGTATGTAAAACCTAAAATTTGTACTTATTAACTTTAAATTATGTTAACGACCAGCTCTTTTTGTATTTAGTTTTTAGGTGTACACATATTTTTGAATTACGATGTAGATTACAACCACTATTTTAATTGTATAACTTTGTAACAATTGTAATTTGTCTTGTGTATGTAAATAAATAAATAAATAAAATAACTGAATTGCGTACTAAAGGCCAACATTTTTATGTAGGTATTCCATTACGGCGTCCGCCTTTCAACTACCAACTTAATAAAACGAATTAATTATATTTCAAATAAAAGTAAAATAAATATCTATTAAAAACTCAAACTATTACGAGTGGTATGTTAGCATGTATTTTAAAACTTTGTTTATAATATTTTTTATTTTTTTATGGTAAAAGGAGGCAAACGAGCAGGCGGGTCACCTGATAGAAAGCAATCACCGCCGCCCATGGACACCCGCAAAACCAAAGTTATCGCAGATGCGTTGCCAACCCTGAGGAAGGAGTTGGATCTTGAGGAGGGAGTAGGAATTGGGAGGGGGAAGGGGTGAGAGATGGGCCTCCGGTACTTTCACTCACCGGACGAAACACAGCTGCAATGAGTGCCGTTGTTTCACGCCGATATTCTGTGTGAGGGTGGTATTACGCCGGGCGAGCCGCCCCATTTCGTGCTGCAACGCAGCGTGGCTCTACGTCTCAGACAGTGTTACTCATTTAGCACCACCCAGGGATCACGTGTAGGGTCTCAATGGTTAACCTACGGACGCGAGTAACTTTAACCCCCATAATAGAGTTTATAAGTGTAAATAACTAATAATAAAACAATATTATACATCATTTACATAATATTTTATTAAAGTCAAATAAAATGTAGGTAAAGTAAATATTTGCCAAGATCGCTATAGGAACGGTTGTAAAGATACAAGTTTCTCTTAAACGTTCTTGTTTGATTTTGTCTCTTCTTTCTTTTCCTTTGGTTCTTTTTCTTTTGGGCGTTTTAAAATCGCTTCTCTTTTATCATCGCTTCATTAGCAGCCACGAGCCCAGGTCCAGTGCGGTAATATTTTAAAATTTCTAACAAAGCTCCACAGATTTACGGGGGGATTGTGTAAATTGGAAAGTTTTGGAAGACATATTGCATTCACTTCGAATTTATGTTGATTCCTTGAAATGAGCCACCTACAATACGTGTATTTTTACCTTTTGTACAAATAACAAAGTATGTCAAACAAATGCTGGTCAAAGATTGCCACATTATAGATCCCAACAAACGGAGGACGACAATGCGGAAAGCCCTGACTGTGAGAGTGGGATGACCTAGACTCCCACTTCAAGAATTGGCTCGAAGTAGTTAAGGAAAAGTGGAGGCAGGTACGAGAGGCTTTTGCCATGCAATGGGAAAGTATTTGAAAAAGAAATAAAAAATATACTTGCAATAGTAAAATATAGATATATTTTTTTGTAACCCATATCGTCCCACTACTGGGCCCAAGTTCTCCCCCATTTCCTTCCATCTCTCTCGATCTTTAACTGTCTCCGACCAGCCTGGGCAGAACGAATCCAAATCGTCGCACTAATTGACAAACCCTCGTTAATAAATATAAACAAATTTGTCTACCGCCTCAATGTGTTCGGCTGCCGCATCTCCTTTAGCAGTGTTAAGGCCTTTTTCCTGTCATGCGTTTTTTCACCGGTATGCGGATCTCGTCCGCATGCGGGTTATAATACGCTCCGGGCCACACGCAGAACAAAGATTTCGTTCGCCGCTGCAGTGTCGTGCGTGTCGCCAGTGAGTATACTCGTGCACAGAGATGAACGTTAAAAAAGTAATTATCGCTTATATAATTTCAAAAATAAAAAAATATAAAAAACAATTCAGAGTAGATTCTTATGAAATGAAATGAAATGAAATGAAATATATTTAATTTGCGCTTGAGAAAGGTACATTTTTGGTCTTATTCTAGTTTTCTTCTCTTTCTCAGCTGACAATGTAGCATGCAAATAACTTTAAATGACAATGACTAAATATTCCAATTAATTACTTACACATAAAAATACAAAATTAATACTCCAAAATGTCAAATACCAATTAAATTACATTATAATAAAAATACAAAATTAATTACTAAACATTGTTGTACTAAATATTCAAAAATATGTCAAAACAGTATTATAACCACAGCGCAGCGGCCTAACTTAATCTGTGGAGCTTGTAAACTTCACTTCTATGGTAGTCCATGCCATAGAGGAAAAAAGAAAAGTTTGTGAAAAGTTACAGTTGTCAAAAGTTACTAAAATATTTGCAATTCAAATAAAATAATATACAGAAATAAAATAATAATAAAAGTCAAATGATTTATCAAGTTTGGTCAAGGTGAATAGTATTTTACAGACATCAAAAGAAAATAATATGTCGTTAACTTATAAGAAAAATAAAACTAAAATATTTGCTTGCACACATCTAGGTACACATCTTACATTTATTAAGTGTATGTGTAAGAAAATCTTTCACTGAATAAAATAGGTGTGCCATAAGCCATTTATGTAACTCTGCTAGAAATTGTTTTACAATAAGTTTTCTAATTGTTTCAGGCAATTTATTAAAAATACTTATGCACATCCAGAAACAATTCTTTTGCATACGAGTGCTTTTTGGAACAAAGGCCGACATCAACCTTTTTCCATTTCTAGTGTTTCGGGGATACATATCTTGTGCTGTTTCAAAATAATGATGGTTAAGTTTGACAAATTTGGCTATTTCAAAAATGTATAGACATGGCAGGGGTAAGACTTTTAACCTTTTGAATAAGGGTGCACATGGCTCATCTGGTGCAGTGCCACAGATTGCCCTAATACATTTTTTTTGAGCGATAGAAGCTTTATTTGTGTCTGTGCTGTTTCCCCATATGATTAAACCATAACGGAGGATGGACTCAATATATGCAAAGTATGCTGTGAGTGCTGCACTTTGAGAGGCTACTTTAGTGAGTTTATATAGTGCAAAAGTAAATCTATTTATTTTACAACATATGTTTGTGATCTGTTGCTTCCAGTCCAACTTATGATCAATTTGTATACCCAGAAACTTAGTTATATTTGTGCCATGTAGTCCTAGTCCTTGATAGTGTACATTTAACGTTTGATAAGGTGTATTATTAAAATTCATGAAATAAGTTTTGTCAATATTAATGAAAATCTTTAAGCCAATTTATTATTAAGTTGATTGTATTGTTAATTTCATTACTATGGTCATTTAATGTCAATTTCTTACTTGTAGTCACTATGATTGAGACATCATCCGCAAATAAGATGCAGCGGTGCTTTGTCAGTTTTGGTAAGTTATTTATATAAGTGAGGAACAAAAATGGGCCCAAGACACTCCCCTGGGGCACCCCAAACTTGATTTCTTTAAACTCAGATAGATATTTTTGGGTTATATTATTTTTATCGAGTTTAGCTACTTCAACGGCTTGCATCCTATTGCTCAAATAAGTTTTTAGCCAATTTAGTGCCGGCCCCCTAATGCCGTTGTTTTCCAATTTTTTTAGTAGGGTGTCATGTAAGCAATAATCAAACGCTCTAGACATGTCAAGGAAAAGAGCTGTTGTGTACCTATTTTCATTTATGTTCATTAGTATTTCATTCACTAGGTTGAATATGGCATGGGTTGTGGATTTCTTTTTTTGAAATCCGAATTGATCTTGATTTAATATACCATACTTTTCAAAAAACACCATCAGTTTCTCAAGTACAATTTTTTCATAAACCTTTGATATGATTGAGATTAGTGTAATGGGTCTGTAGTTGGTTGGGCACATTAAGTACCCATAGGATATAAATATAAATAGTATATAAATTAATAATCATTAAGGCTGCTTGATCTCGATCCTTCTGCCTACGCGCGAAGAAAAGAATCGGTGATCGTGTGTAATTTGGCGCGGTCTTCTTGAATTCTTGCCGGTGCTCGTTTCTCTGAATTACACGAGTTGTCCATATAACTTAATTGAGGGATGCTCTGAGTTAAATGAGTGTTCTAAAAGCCGTTTCACGTAATATTGGTGATTGTGCTGTTATCAAATTATAATCTCAGACATTGTGTCCTGGTGTTGGTTTGTGCAAGTGGTTGCTGATGCGCAGACGTGAGAACATTGGCGGAGCGCGTTCCTGAACTCTTCGAAGAAGGTCAGTGGGGTTAAAGTAGCCTTAATGTGTTCACAAAATTAATTCAGTAAATTAAATTCCAATATTCCAATTAAGATCCCGCAAGTAGGCAACTATTTACACGTTGCTACTTCATAATTTGGTCCTGACGAGCTCGAATATTGTTCTAGCATATCATAATATCATTTGATTACCTACTTAATACAAGTAATAGGTACTTATCAATTTAATACTTGGATGTTCGCAGATTTACGTAATTTTTTGGTAAAACTCTCGAAGCACGCCATTAGTGTTAAATTCCGCCATTTGTAAATTCCACATAAGTTTACGTCATTTAAAATAATTTCATAGAAAATATATTGTTTCACATTTTTTAACAATTCTATTGCGAATTCTTAAGTAAAATGTCTACAACTAAAGCAAATACGTCTAAAGATCAATTTGACAAGCAATTCGCTCTGTTGAATGCTAAAAAAGAACGACTTTTTTCACGTATGAATGAGTTATATAATCTTTCAACAAATATTTCCAATTTCGCATCTAGAAGTAATGAAACTTTCATGGCCAAGTCTGAACGTATAGATTTAATGCATAGTCAGTATGAAACTTTAATTGATGATATTAATGACCTCCAGTTGTCTTCTGATTCAACTTTTACGCCTGATTATAAGTCATTAGATGCGTTTGAAGATTTATATCTTATAGTAAAGCGCGTTCAAAATAAAATAATTCAGGCGTCACAGTCAGATAAATCGTCACATAATAACTCAACTAGTTCTAATGTTACATGCAACATTAAGTTGCCTCCGATCGAATTGCCTAGCTTTGACGGCAAAACGGATAATTGGCCCATGTTCTATGAGTCTTTCAAGGCCAATGTTCATAATAATAGTCAGTTGACTGACTCGCAGCGTGTGCAGTATTTAGTTGGCAAACTTACTCACAGCGCTTTAAAGGTCACCGCAGGTATTGTGCCCACTAGTGAGACTTACAACATCATCTGGAATAATTTAGTGAAGAAGTTCCAAGATAAACGTGCATTAGGCACTTATTATTTAAATAATATTCTTGATTCCAAAAGTTGTACAAATACACCAAACAGTTTAGATTCGTTTATAGAAAAATACGCGTCCTCCGTGGCTGCATTGCGGCAGTTAGATATTAAGGATTTAACAGATTTTATATTGTTTCATTGTGCGTTTAGGAAAATTGATTTCCAAACAGCCCAAACTTTCGAATTAAGTGTTCGTGACAAAGAAATACCGTCGTATAATGAGTTAGCTTCTTTCTTACAAGATCAAGTAAAAATATTACAACGGTCAAATAATAATATCTCGACGCGGGCATCGAACAGCGGCGTAAGCGTAAATAAACCTCCCGCCGCCACTCAGCCGTCCCGTCATACTTACCAGTCGTTCGTCGCTAGTAATAATAATAACAATAATGTCCCTACAGCTTCATTCGCAAAATCGTGCATCTTTTGTAAACAAACTGGTCATTCAATTATTGTTTGCACTCAATTTAAGAATTTAGATTCTCCACATGCCCGATTTGAGTTTATTAAATCTAAACATGGGTGTGTCAATTGTCTAAGTAGTTTGCATACACTTACGTCTTGCAAGTCTACACATGTTTGTAATGTGTGTAAGAAAAGACATCACACTTTGTTACATTTTAATGATAAAGAAGTTAGTTCGAATAATTACGTACAAGTGTCGCAAATGTCTAACGGTGATGGGTCGTCGACCTCTGTTGTTCCTTCGCCTCCGCTTCATTCTTTTCCTTGCCAACCCGGCTTAAATATGAACTCGCTTGTCGCAAACACGAAGCAATTGGTTCAGACCAACATGGCGCCTAGTGGACCTGCACCTGTTACTTTTAAAGCGTGCACTGATGCGTCTTACGATAATAATAATATATCGCACCACAATCCATCGGTGTCATTTGGTGCTGAAGTGCGACCAACTTCTACTATTTTGTTGTCAACCGCTCAAATTTATGCTAAGACTCAGGATGGTACTAAGAAATTAATTCGATGCCTTATTGATAATGGTTCTCAAAATAATTTAGTTACGGTCGATTGTTGTAAGACGCTTAATTTAGTTGTAACTCCTTTGAGTAATTCTTTGTTAAAGGGATTGGTTCCGCTTCGCGACCAATTTTAGGATACGTGAATTTAGATATTGAATCCCGCGTATACCCTAATAACAAATACAGTATACATGCGCTCGTCGTTGACTGTATTACAGATCAGTTGCCTACACATTATATAACCAAGGGTGATGTGGGCTACTTAGAGGGACTGCCCTTCGCTGATTTGACATGGAATATTCCCGGGAACGTGGATCTAGTGATAGGTGCTCAATTATTTCCATATATTTATTTAGGTAACAAAGTCTTATCAGGCACTAATGCACCTCCCGCTATATTAACCGCGTTTGGTTACGTATTTATGGGTGATTACGCTAATAATGACAAAAATATTTTTTGTAACAAATCTTATACCTCTATTTCCGCACTTGCACTTAATGACTTAGTGCAAAAGTTTTGGCTTTTAGAAGAAATACCTAATCTGCAATATTTAAGCCCAGAGGAGACGGAATGTGAAAACTTGTTTGCATCATCTGTCACTCGCGTTGAAGATGGGAGGTATTCTGTCGCCTTGCCTTTCTCTAAAAATCCTAATGATTTAGGAAACTCTCGTGCTGTGGCCCAACGACGTTTTATGGCTTTGGAGCGTAAATTTAACCAGGCACCTGAGTTACACGAAAATTATAATAAGGTGATTACTGAGTATATTAGTAAGGGCTACCTGTCAGAAGTCTCAGAGTCTGATATTACAGATGATGGTTATTATATCCCGCATCACGCCGTCACTCGCCCGGATAAGTCTATGCCTCGGATCGTGCTCGATGCTAGTGCTTCAACTCATACGGGCTTGTCATTAAATGACGTTTTGCATGCTGGGCCTAATTTGCAAGCAAATTTATTTTTACTGTTACTTAACTTTCGTCTTTTTCCAGTCGCTATGACTGCAGATCTTAGACAAATGTATTTACAGATTGAAGTTCCTAGTATGCACCGTAAATATTTGAAAATCTTGTATCGGTTTAAAAAAAACGATTTTATACGAACTTTTCAGTTCAATCGAGTTCCTTTTGGACTTAAGTCGAGTCCATTCGTGGCAATGCGGACCGTGCGCCAATTAGCCAATGATATGAGACCACATTTTCCGGACGCTGCCACTGTGGCAGAGTCTAAATTATATACAGACGATTTGGTCCATTCTATTGAAGATGAGACCTGCGCTATTCGTCTCTCACGAGAACTGATCTCTTTGTTTAAGTCCGGTGCTTTTGAATTGGTAAAGTGGACAAGTAATTCGCAAGTTTTACTTGACAACCTTCCGGCCTCTCATCGCAGCGCTGTAGACTTCTGTGTCGGATCTGACAATGCCTCCAAGGTATTAGGTCTTTCATGGGCACCTGCTGAAGACAGCTTTTTCTTCACGACTCATACTGTGGAGGAAAAGTGTACTAAGCGGAGCATACTGTCAGTGGTCGCTCGCTTATTTGATGTCCTCGGTTTGGTAGCGCCTGTTATTTTATACGCTAAACTGCTTATTAAAGAGCTGTGGCTGTGCAATATAGGGTGGGATGATACGCCTCCTGAAAGTATTATTCAACGGTTTTTGGCGTTAACACAAGAATTCCCTTTATTATCATCTTTGAAAATTCCTCGTCATGTGGGTGTTTTCCATGGCTGCACTGTGTTGATAGTAGCCTTTTGTGATGCTAGTATGAATGGCTATGGTAGTGTTATATATTTACACACTACTGACTCTGTTGGCAACATCAAAGTAAGGTTCTTGTGTGCGAAATCGAAGGTTTCTCCTACCAAAGTGACCACACTCGCTCGTTTAGAACTCTGTGCCACAGTGTTGATGTCCAAACTTATACGTACTGTTCAAGAGACTTACCGGGAGCGTCTCCCTATTGCAAGGACGTACGCCTTCTCAGACTCAACTATTGCTCTGTCGTGGATTCATTCATCACCGCATCGTTGGTCTGTATTTGTAAGTAATCGCGTTGCTCAGTGTCAGGAAAACTTAACTTCTGAAAATTTTTATCACGTCGCCGGAAGTGAAAATCCGAGTGACTGCCTTTCACGTGGATTGTTGCCTTCGCAGCTCGTTTCACATAAGCTATGGTGGAATGGTCCATCATGGATTTGCAACCCACCTTCGGAATGGCCGATAAAACCTTTTTCCCCATCTAATGCAAGTCAACTGCCTGAGCACAAGGCTAATGTGTTCACTGCTAGGGTTCAATGTAAACCTTCAGTCTTAAATGAATTAGCTCAGCGTATATCCTCATGGGATAAACTTCTGAGGACTGTTGTAATTATTTTTCGTTTTATAAAAAAAATGTCCTTTTCCTCTGGCGTGGTCAATAATCTTATGATTGCAGAGACAGTTGTTGTTAAGTCTGTCCAAAGAGTTCACTTCGCAGATGATATTACGGCTCTTAATACGTCTAGATTACCCTCAAAAAGGCTTCAACGTTTATCTGTCTTTCTTGACGAAGACGGGTTGTTACGTATTGGAGGTCGACTTTACCATTCGGACTTGCCGTTTGAGGCCAAACATCCAGTTTTACTTCCTAAACACGATCCTGTGGTGGATCTCATTATTGATCATTTCCATGTTAGGAACTGTCATACAGGCGCAGGACTCCTTATGTCCATATTGCGTCAGCGTTACTGGATATTAGATGCCAGGACAGTTATTAGGGCTAAAGTGCGGAAATGCAATTACTGCTTTCGCGTTAAGCCATCACATCCTACTCCAAGAATGGCAGATTTGCCATCGTATCGTGTGGTAGAAGCTAAGGCTTTTGTTCATACTGGAGTAGACTACGCAGGCCCCCTTCGCATTACACTTACTCGTAGAAGAGGGCAACATTCGCAAAAGGCTTATATATGCCTATTTATTTGCCTCGTCACGAAGGTCGTTCATATAGAGTTGGTTTCAGAGCTGACTTCAAATGCCTTTTTATCTGCATTTAAGCGCTTCATTTCTCGGCGTGGCCCTGTGTCATGCTTATATTCTGACAATGGCACCAATTTTGTTGGTGCCAAGGCTCAATTAGATGACATTTTTAAGTTTCTCATCGATTCCGAATTCGAACCGGTTTTAAGGCGGGAACTTAGTGCTAGGCGTATTGAGTGGAAAATGATTCCTCCACGTACTCCACATTTCGGAGGTATCTGGGAGTCAAATATAAAGAGTTTAAAGACTCACCTCTACCGCGTAATAGGGACTCAGCTTCTCACTTATGAGGAATTACAGACAGTGTTGGTACAAATAGAGTGCATTATGAACTCTCGCCCACTCACAGTATTATCTTCTGATCCGTCTCCGGAAGTAATTACTCCTGCTCATTTTTTGATGTCTACTCCATTGCAGTACTTACCTGCTGTGAATTTGACCGACGCGCGTATTAGTCTTGTCCAACGCAAACAATTACTGGACAATATGGTTCAGTCTTTCTGGAGAAAGTGGCGTCTGGAATATCTGCACACGTTGCAAGTCAGACAAAAGTGGACTGCCACGGACCGTCCTATTGAAATTGGAACTGTTGTACTTGTGGGACAAGATGATTGTCCTCCGTTAAGTTGGCCTTTAGGTGTAATTACGGAAATTCATCCAGGTCCTGATAAGGTAGTTCGCGTTGCAACTGTAAAAACTAAGTGTGGAATTTACAAACGTCCTGTAGTAAAGTTGTATCCTATTCCAACGCAATAAGTTAATAAATAAAGATATTTATCAAAGTTTTCATAATTAAACCTATAAATTAGCTTTAGATTCGTAAAAAAAATACATACAACTATGTTAACCTGCTAACGTAAACTTTATTTATTTTATTTCTTTTTGAAAGTTCTGCGAACTTCCAAGGCGGGGAGCATGGTTGGGCACATTAAGTACCCATAGGATATAAATATAAATAGTATATAAATTAATAATCATTAAGGCTGCTTGATCTCGATCCTTCTGCCTACGCGCGAAGAAAAGAATCGGTGATCGTGTGTAATTTGGCGCGGTCTTCTTGAATTCTTGCCGTTGCTCGTTTCTCTGAATTACACGAGTTGTCCATATAACTTAATTGAGGGATGCTCTGAGTTAAATGAGTGTTCTAAAAGCCGTTTCACGTAATATTGGTGATTGTGCTGTTATCAAATTATAATCTCAGACATTGTGTCCTGGTGTTGGTTTGTGCAAGTGGTTGCTGATGCGCAGACGTGAGAACATTGGCGGAGCGCGTTCCTGAACTCTTCGAAGAAGGTCAGTGGGGTTAAAGTAGCCTTAATGTGTTCACAAAATTAATTCAGTAAATTAAATTCCAATATTCCAATTAAGATCCCGCAAGTAGGCAACTATTTACACGTTGCTACTTCAGTAGTTGTCAACTACTGTTTTTTCATTTTTTTTATGCAAGGGTTTGACTAGTGAATACTTAAGCCTGTCTGGGAAGGTCCCAGAGGATATTGATAGGTTTATAAGAAATGTTAGAACAGGGGCTATTTCTTCATTGCATGCCTTCAGAACCTTTGTACATATGTTGTCATACCCTTCAGAGTTTGTGTTTGTGTTTTTGAGGGACTTAATAGTTTTTCTAACACAGTACTCATCAACAGGAGTCAGATAAATGGAATTTATCAGATTACTAGTTTTCCCATGCAAGTCATTATTTGTTTTCGCATGCGTGACACCTGTGATATTGATAAAATGGTCATTGAACTTATTGGCAATTTCTATTGGATTATTTATATTATGTTGATTATAGTCTATAGTTTCAATATAATTGTTACATGTCGGTTTGGTATTTGTCTCCTCGTGTATAATTTTCCATGTAGCTTTGCATGTGTTTTTTTTACTATTATTAAAGATATATTTATTATTTGACTGTTTTTTTGCCTGTAGTATGCATCGTTTTAGTATTTTGAGTATGTTTGATATTTCTTTTTTGTGTTGTATGTTTTCCTTTCTCTTCTTATCTTCTTATCTTTTTATCTTGAAACTAGATCACTTACTGGAATGTTTAATGTAATGGATAAGAGGGCGCTGACGTCGCGCTAGTTACAGTAGATCCGTGTTAGTATTCTATTAAAAATAGTTAAACCAGAAATTTTGCACCTTCGAAGTTATAATTCGGTGACATTTGTGTTAAAAGTATAGTGTAAACGTTATCAGCAGAAGATATTTATATTTTGAAGAGAAATCAGTGATAAAATTTTCACATCAACAGTGTCTCAAATTGTGTATGGACTACTGTGGACTTCTTATTGTCATCATAATCGGTGTAAATACTGTTCGGTAATCACAATTTCGGTGAAATCAGTGATATAAACATTATTTTATTTACAATTTGAACAATTATTAAATTTGGAGAGATTCGCAGTTACCTTCATTTGGATTAAATAGCAAAAGTTATTAACCCCACACATAAGTAACGCCATCTATGTGGAATTGATTGAACTATTTTACTATAAAGCTTATGCTTGTGCATAGCAAATAGCATAGTATTGATTATTCTTTTGCTTTGGGCTTGGGGATTGCAGTTAGCCTGAAATTGTTAAAAGATGGCGCCACCAGTGGTTAATTATGGTAATTGTGCTGCGTGTTTACAAGATATTAAAACCCGCCAGTTTTTAAAATGTTGCTTGTGTTCAAAGCTTTATGATATTGCGTGTGTTAATATAAATGAAAAACGATTTTATAACACAATGACTGCTGAGCATAAAAAAGGGTGGCAATGTCAGGAATGCAAAAATAAGTTGCCAAAGGGAGACAACTCCAACACTCCTTTAAAGCAGGTGGAGACCATCTCAAATATAACACTGCGTAACCAGTCCAAGCCCTCGGCTTCATCACCAGTGTCACCATCTCCAAATGCAACTGAACTGGCAGAGCCATCTAACGAACTGTTGGCTGAGTTGCGGCTCCTACGTAAAGAAATGAAAGCTGTTCGTGTTGAAATGCATGAATTTCGAAGTATCATAACGAACCTTACCACTGCTGTCGAGGTATGTAACAGTCGGATCGACGAGGTGAATGTACGCGTTACAGCCATAGAGCAACGTCCACATAATGAGGCAACCGACAGTATCTCTGCGCTGGAGCAAAGAATCAGCGAGCTTAAATTAGACCTCAACGTTCGCGATCAGGAGCTACTCAGCAATGATGTCGAAATCGCCGGACTGCCTGAAGAAAATAACGAACGGCGAATTCATCTGGTGCTGACCATTGCTCAAAAATTAGGAGTTGCGATTGAGGAGCATGATGTTGTGAGTGTGGAGCGAGCGGGTCCCGAGAGGCGCGAAGGAGGTGAAGCTGAGCAGGTCCCCCGGCCGCGCCCACTTGTGGTGCGGTTCGCACGTCGCGCGCAGCGTGACCAGCTTTTGGCTGCCGCGCGAGTGTGACGCAACGTCACTTCAGCGGTGCTAGATCTCCCTACGCCTGGGGCGGCCCGCCCTATCTACGTTAATGAGAGACTGACACCCACTAATCGTCGTCTCTTCTATAAAGCTCGTGGAGAAGCCACTCGCTCTCAGTGGAAATACGTGTGGACGCGTGATGGCAAAATATTCGTTCGTAAAGATCACGGTTTACCGCGTTTTTACCTACGATCTGAAGCCGATCTTTGTAAACATTTTGGTCAAGGTTAATGTTTGATCAATTGTATGTCAAAAAAAATTATAAAGTTGTTTATAGTAAGTTAGCAAATATGTCGTTTTTAATTTTATTTGCTTTAAAGCAGCTGTTTCATTCTTATTTGTCTTTGTATATTTGGATTAGATTTGTTGTTTCGATGTTACGTGTTAGGTGTTATATTGAGTATTATTCTTATAGAAAGTGTGGATTGTCAGAGAGGCAAATTTTAGGTATGATGTATTTTGTCGGTAGAATAATTGAAATGTTGTTACTTTTAAAAAACAACATTCTATATTTCACTTTGTTCTATGATAATGATAATGAAATTAAGATCAATATGTAATTTTTACATATTTTGCACTTTGTGTTTGGTTGCGTACTGCTGTGCTCTCTCGCTTAGGTGTTCGCGGAAGACCAGCGTCAGGTTACTCTTTTAGGTGACCTGACATTATGCTGAGTGGACACCTTTTAGTGCCATACTTATATTGTATTGTTGCATGTTCTGTTTTATTTTGTACTGTATTATTTTGTATTGTGATATTTATAATAGTTACTTATGGCATTAATAAACTTTTTCTATTCTATTCTATTCTATTATCAAAATCAAAAAATTAAGGTCAAATATAGGTTTAGAAATGAAACGCAAAGTTCAAATTCAATGTCAGAAGAAGAAGAATTTAATAAAAAGAAGAGCAAGCTACCCCCATACATAATAGTCATTGTTTTTTCCAGCCAAGCAGCCACCCTTGCATCCCGGTTTTTGTAAAGGTCGTCCTGCTTGTTCCACAACAAAGGGCGAAAATGCACTTCAAAAATAAGTCTCTCTGTATTAATTTTAATTTTTGTTTGCGATTGTACAATGACGATGCGTGTAGCCCGCACGACAGTAAAAACTACACTGGCAGTAGAAGAACGCGCCCCGCAAGCGGGAGGCACGCGTGCGGGGCGCGCGCCCGCATGCAATCCGCGTCCCGCGCGCGTATTGCCCGCGTGATAGGAAAAGCATGTATGAAATGATAGAATGCGGGCAGCCCGCATGCGGACCAAACCCGCACGCGGGCGGCTATCCGCATGACAGGAAAAAGGCCCTTAATGTTCACTTTTCTACACGAACACTGATCCCAAGTAAAGTTATTCTTACGTAGGGCTAGAGTAGGAATTGGTACTTTAGGATGGGGTAAAACAACAAGCCAGCCTTCATTGATTAAAAAAAAAATATCTATAAGAAAGAGTATTGTGCTTGTATTTGCTTTTAGTATTTGCTAGTATAGTTTTATATAATATATATCATTATTTTTTTTTTGTTAATTGTTTTGTTGTACACTTAGCCATTAGACAAATTATATTTACTACCACCAATGTAAGTCCCCATAGACAGGATTACCTAGTTTGGGGACTACGAGTAATAATGTATGTACTGTTGTAACTCTTTTTTTTAATAAAAGCATTTTTATTTTTTTTATTATTTATTTTATTTTAATGCTTTCGTGGTCTTTAAACAGAAGTAGTATCCTATACTTACCTCTATAATTAAAATCGTATTATAAATGTAAGGTAATTATCATCTATTGTGATCTTTATTTCTACTGTCTACTTTGCAGACATTGTTTAAGAAATAACCAAAATGACTTTTTTTTTTTGGATTTAATGTTTAAAATACATTTTTTCTTGAAGTTATTATCCTATCCTCCGAACGTAATTTTACAAAATTGTAACCAAAATTATGAATGAATGAATGAATGAATAACATTTATTGGTTCTACACGACACATACACAAAGTCACATTAAAAAAAAACAGGAACTAAAATACCAACTAAAAATACAACCTTAGTGTATGTGTCGAGTCAACCAAAGGGCTCCGACTCAGTTTTTTTTGTTGCAACCAAAGTCCCAACACTGATATTCTGCCGAAACCCGTGTAGAAAACGCGCAACGTGCCTCGCATTTAAAACTGTACTAATAATAATAAACTTCCTGGTACTAAAATCCTATAGTTGTAAGTAAAAAGTATACAAAGACAAAAGCCTGCATAGTGCTGGTATGGTAAAGATAATTTAAATAACGCCAACGAGAAAAATAAATAAATGTAATTAAACTAACAAATAAAAATAATATAAAACAGCTACTAAGTGGATTGTTGAATGTTTAGCAAGTGAGATTTATAAGCACGCTTAAACAAATACTTAGTTCCCAAATCACGCAGTGGGGGAGGTAGATCGTTCCAACACTTAGTAGCACTATATTTGAAACTGCCACGGAAAGCAACAGTTTTCAAGCAATGTTCCGGTATTGAGAGAGGGTTGGTGCACGGCCATACTCTTCGGTTAGTAGAACGCCAGGTTAACTTGTCAAACAGGTACTTACGATATTATTTCTTAATAATATCAAACAGCATGCAACCCAGGTAAAGTTTTTGACGCTCCTTCATTTTTAGGATATCAAATCTATTGATTATAACTAAACCACAATATGCATTCAATAAAAATAAGTTAGTAGAGAGGAGCTCTATGGCGCAGTGGTTAACGCGCCAGGTCTACGAGTGCTGAGGTTAAGCAGCTTTCGCTTATCATCTCGAGCTCCTCTGGGCACCGAAAGGCACGTAAAGCCGTTGGTCCCGGCTGCATTATTAGTCATTAACAACCACCAGCCCGCACTGGGCCCGCGTGGTGGTTTATTGGCTATTCTCCATATCCATCCATAGGGAAGGCTCGGGCTCCATCATTGAGGACATAAAGTGAGATGATGATGAAACAAAGGTTTGCATATTGTTATTATACCCGAAAGCTGGGAAATTGCCACAAGTGGTATTCCTGTTCATCCAGGGTGCGTATTGCCCCGGGCACTCCTTGACTAAAGTACAAGTACCTGTTTCTTTGCACCAACCACATTCGTATTCTTTATTCAACGCAAGGCAATCATTGCAGTTGTGTGCTAAAGTACGACAGTTGTATATTAACAACAACACAGTGTTCGAATACGGTTCCACACCACCCCATATGAGTCTTATATAGCCGAGGACAAGGTTCTGAGTCGTCTTCAATAGCGTCGTACCGCAGTAAGCAGTTTGGTCGAAGAAACTCGCTGGCACCTGAATAGTTTTTTGACCAACTTGAATTTCACAGATAATGTTTCGCCCGAGCAAGGTTAGGTCGTCCAATTTCATATCTAGCTTAATGTAATTTCTTAAATAAGCTGGCACAAAAATCGGCTCCTTGCTTACTATTTTTGAGCAGAAGCGCTCCATTGACCTTGTCTTCAACATTTCGTTAAGTGAATTCTTTTTCGGACAATGTAAGCGAGAGTAGCTTGTACATCCGACTTCGTTGCACCATTCGCATAGAAACGTTGTTTTCATACAGTCATGGCAGGTCTTGAACGATCTACAGTAAGCTTGCAATGTTTGCCTTTCATCAGTTCTTGAATGTATATCCGAGTGTCTTCTGACCAGCCTAAGTCCACGTGATTGTGCGATAAATATCACTTGACATATCATAACGATTCTAAATTGAAAATGTAACGAAGGACACATTGTTAATGCTTAATTTCCTTATACTGAAATGAATCATTCGAAACTGTTAAGTTATAAACTTTTACTAAGTTCAACTTTGCAATTCGTTTTATATAATCGTATATAGTTTTAATAAGATTTTACAATTGAAACAGTACCTGTCCTATCGCGGGTTAAAATTGAATAGAGAAAAATATTTTATGCGAATCTTTTTATAACGTAACAATGCTTACGTTTATGCCTATTTGAAACTGAATAAATATTTTTGATTTGATTTGATATGATTTGACTAAACGAATGCGTGTTTCAATAAACAATAAGCATGAGATAATCTTTACGCGATTAGGCAATGCTTTAATGCAAGTATTTTTTATTACACAGCAGGGAAACGCTAGGCCATCTCTCATGGTGGTAAATAACGATAAGGCCGAAGGAGAAGGCAGCTAACTTCATCCGGATTCCTTATTTATAGACAGCTAGTAGAACAGGGATAGTGGCTACTATCTGTCCCCACCTTGCCGAGCCGAAAGTTGCGTCTTAACACCACCTCTTTTAAAAGACTATGTTGTAGGAAGGAGACAATAAGTGTGCTGGGAGAGAACATACAACTTTTGGTGTTTGTTGACTAGGAAAATAGTACACCAAATGTCGTCGTTCGTGACGAAATAGTTGTAACAGTACATCGGTGACGGATCCAGCGGTCGGCGTCTAGTTAATACGAAACTATACAAAGCGTGCGTAATGGGTGAATTAATGTCATTTGTATGAGTTGAATTGAATACAATAATGACACCACATAATGATAATCCCACCTTCTCCCTTCCTCCATAGAAGTACACGTACTGCCAGGCATCTTGCACTCCGTCATACCTACCGCGATAAACACCTACAGCGCGCGAGCAACTTGAAGTTGTAAATCAGTCAGGGTCCCAGCGCGCTTTGGAGCACACGCACAGGCATAGTTTGAAGTGGATCGCAATTTCGATTTGTTTAAAAATAACTACCTCTTTGATATCAGTAAATCTGCAAGCTCCGTATTAATGGTGAAACGCAACAGTAATAATTGTTGTGTGGAAGGCTGTCGAAATAAACAGAAGATTCGAAGTTTTTTTATTCTGTGCTTATAGGTAGGTAAGTATTTAGTGGTCCGTTTATTTTTAGGTACTTGTCTTATTTGCTAAACAATCTTCACCGAACTAACTATTTACTTATTGAAATAATAATTTGGTAGGTACCTACTTACTTACCTACTTACGAAACTGTTTACTAAATTACTAAATAGGACATCTATCCTACCTATCTAGTATCTTTACTTTAGGATACCTACCTTACCCTTACCGTACCTTCCTGCTAGTTCCTATGTAACTACCAAAACCAAAAGTTGACTTTTATCTTATCTACTTATTTATCTTATCTTTATGCCTCCCGCATATTTACGTACCTAGTACGTACCCTGGATTATGGCTGAACCTGTCTGATACACGTTGTATATGTTGACCTTGACAACAACAGTTGAACTACCCACGAAAATATATTTTTTAACGGCAACGCAACGGTACGGCGGCATAAAGACAGCCTCAAAGTCAATATATAGGTAGTCTGACGTGGCGTTGACTGTACTTACATAGATACCTAGCCTAGGTTTATTTGAAACGTTATTTGTTCACATTTAAGTACAGTACACATTTTAAACACAATAACTTGTAATAAATTAAGTATTCAGATTAATTATTATTTAAAAGAAGACAACCCTGAAGTCGTTAGAAAAGATAAGAGCTACGCGATAGAAAGAGGGGCAACTTCTAGGTGAATATAACTGTAGGTAAGAGAGCAGTGTGCGACCTGAATTGCACTTTATTGTGTCGCTAGAGTCGCTATTTCTTTAAATGACTTTGCGGAGTGCACCTTCTGTTACTATTATTTATTCTGTGGTACTGCTCCAGGGAGTCACCGCTCATTCCATCACGCACAAGTAAATTTGATGGCTCATTTCTTTGTCGCACTTCCAAAAGATGGAATAGTCTATCAGCATACGATTTCTCTCCTCCCTATGGCATGGGAACCTTCAAACGAGGCTTGAACAGGCACCTTGTGGGTCAGCAGAGTGAGGGTGACTGTGCTGCGTTGTTCACTCTGCACTAGTTGTCTTCGCGTCTATACTGCATTTCCACTTAACATCAGATGGAGTGGAGTCATCTACCGTGCTCTTTTATAATAAAACATGACAAAAAAACTAAAATATATGTCGGCTGATGGCCAGAGCTACCTTGCCTTTCAGTCAATTCAGACATCGGGAATATAGGTTCTCAACGCTGGTAAGCGAATAACAAGCACCAAACACCGTTACTTTTTGATTTTAATTTTACAAAAATTGATCACAAACAATCAAAATAAATCAAACAGAGCTAATCACTAATTCAAACGTTAATTTCCGATAGTTAGAGGCACAACGATCCGTTTCAGAGAATTCGTGCGTCGTCTTCGCTGTCCCGAGCAAAAGTGTCGCCAAAAATATGGCGCGCTCTCACACGTTTTCCCTCCTACGTTCCGTTAGCGCGCGACAGTGCTGCCCTCTTGCTTGAAGTGCGCGCTGGTGCCAAAAACTAGTCATGCGAGTGTCTTATTTTCTATCTGCGCCAACACGGCCTTCCTGACGATCGCTCGACCATGAGCGTCAATCATCTGGAAAGTGAAAGTACCAAACATTATAATTTGTAACACTGAGCTTCTAAATCGAAATCTTCTTCTTTCTTTGTATCAACAACCCTATCAAACAATTTAGAGTAACATAGCCTTTATCATCTCTTCTCCAATTGTCTCATCAAACATCAACACACAAAACAACGTTTCTGTTAAAGCTCTGCACCACTATCTGGGGACCATCACCCATATAGAGTGTGGCAGGCCAGAAGTTTGCAGCCAGTTAACAGTAAACAACGAAAGTCGGTACCACTTATGTCACCTTCAGCAGCTCCAATGTTGTCACTGACTCGCTCGGCTAGTCCCTAAGACTACCGTGGCATCATCCTCAATCCTTTGAACATCATGGACATCCACTGTTGTTATGTCATGTACACCACCTTCATCATCGTCACTATCAGTCTCGACATTCAAAGCAGTAACACTTTGATTCACCTCAATCTCTACAGCTTCAGATTCACTAACGGCATCATCACACATTGCCTGCGCCACCTCTGTTAATCCAGCCCTGCCTTTAGGTACTTCACGCAAGTTCTCGTGGGAATATTTGTAAACACGGTTTGAGCCATCGATATTTCGCAATTCATATCGGTCATTTTCAAGAACTTTACTAATTTTAAAAGGACCCTTAAATTTCTTATCCAGTTTAGTCTGGTTCCGCTCACAACATTTCAGAAATACAAAATCACCTTCATGGAACGGTTTTACACGAGCCTTGGTTTTATTGAAACGGATGGTATCACTCTTAGCAAGCTTTTCTATATTCTCAGACGCTAATTGCCTAATATCGTTTAAATTATCTCTACAGCTTACAACATCGTCATTCTGAGATATTTGCGAAATGCCTAAGGATTGAGCCTTAACACCAAACATAAGCTCCGTAGGTGTAAATCCGGTAACTCTACATCTAGTAGTATTTAAAACTAATTGTATCTCGCCTAACTCGTCCCTCCAAATACTATCAGAACTATTTTCAATAATAGTTAAACAGCTTTTAAGAGTTTGCATCACCTTTTCAACCTGGCCATTAGCCCTACTGGCACCAGTAGCAATAACATGAAGTTCTATGTTATGTTCCGAACATAACCGCTTAAACTCACTACTAATGAAGCAGCGACCCTGATCCGCGATAACCCGCTTTGGTGCACCAAACAGTTGTACTGCTTGTTTTAATGCATCGACAGCACTATTGGCATCTAAACTAAGAGTATGTCGTAACAGGGTATACTTCGTAAATGCGTCAATAATTACGAACACGTATTCCTTTCTCTGACTTTTGCCACTTAGTTTCCCACTAATGTCAATGTGTAAGGTATGCCAGGGCGTTGACACCTTTGGTATTGAATGTAATCTAATTTGCTGAGCTCCAGACGTACCCTTGCATGTTTTACACACGACACATGAATCAACAAAGTTCTTTACGGCCTTAGCCATACCTGGGGACCAATAGCAGTCATATAACTTGTCAAGTGTTTTATCAATTCCGAGGTGCTTGATTTCGTTATGAATGTGACTAATTAAGGACCAAGCTAACGAAAGGGGCACAACCGGCAACCACAAATTTCTCTTATTACGTTGTACTTTACGATATAATAGTCCCTTTCTAACGTCATATGATTGAGCTATATCGAGGGAAAGATCACCGGACATCCACTTTGTTATTATGTCTACTATGTCTTTGTCTCTTTGCTGTTCTACCGTTAACCAACCGCGCTGTAAGTCAAGCACTCGAATGTCCTTTTTGTTTTTTGATGGACTATTTGATTCAGATATATAGCCTGATTCCGGCAACGGATTTCGTGATAAATAGTCAGCGTGTGACATAAGATGACCTTCGCGATATTCGATTTGAAAGTCATAGCTCTGTAATATTGCCCACCACCTATGAACGCGCGGAGTCAAATCTCGTTTAGTGCTTGATGATTTTAAAGCATTACAATCCGTTCGAACCGTGAAACGGCGGCCGTATAGGTAATGTCGAAAATGTTCGACCGCACGAACGACAGCCAGAGTCTCCAGCTCGTAGGAGTGATATCGCGATTCAGTTTCAGTAGTTCGTCGGCTAAAATACTCTACCACGTGAGGGACCTTGTAATGACGTTGTATCAGGACTACGCCATAGCCAATGGAGCTCGCATCGGTATGAAGCTCCGTTTCTCTATCAGGGTCAAATATTGCCAAGACTGGTTCTGAAGTCAAGATATTAAGAATTTGTTTGTGAACAGAGTCATGTACATCTGTCCACTTGATTTCACCTTTATGTTGAACAAGAGGATACAAGGGCGCCATTACAGTCGAAAAATTGGGGACAAATTGTCTAAAATAAGAGGCTAGACCTATGAATTGCCGTACTTGAGTAGCGTTTCGGGGTGCTGGGATCTTTGCTAAGGCTTCTACCTTATTGGGATTGGGTCTTACTTCACCAGCCTTGATAACGTAACCTAAATATGTCACTTGAGTTTTTAAGAAACTACAGTTTTTCATGTTCAATGAAAACCATGTTTCGGTAAGAGCTTTTAATACAAGTTCTAATCGCTCGAGACCTTTTTCTACTGTTTTTGAGGGGATAAGCACATCGTCTGTGTAGATTTGAGCAAAATCACAGTGTTTAAGAGCCTTTTCAATACATCGTTGAAATACGGAAGGAGCGTTCTTGAGACTGAAGGGCATAGCGACATATTCATATTGCCCATCGGGCGTAACGAAGGCGGTTCGTTCTATAGAGCTATCATCCATTAAGATACAGTGAAAGCCAGAGGTCATATCAAGTGATGTAAAATAATTGGCGCCATGTAGTCTATCAATTTGGTCACTTATGCGCGGGAGTGGGTAATTATCTGATCGAGTGTTAAAGTTTAACTCTCTATAATCAACTACCATTCTATCGCTTCCATCTTTCTTTTTGACTAGTAAGATTGGGCTTGCAAACGGGGAGTTACTTTCGCGTATCACACCTGCCGCTAATAGTTCGGAGATCTTAGTGTTAACTATTTCCCTTTCGGATGCTGATAATTTATATGGTTGCCTACGAACCGTTTTTGTATCATCTATCAAGTCAATTTTCATTGTACCAGTAGTCACCCGACGGGTAGGTACCCCATTAACAAAATAATCAAAATATCTAGACAAAAGCTCCGAGAGACTTCTTTTTTGATTGCCAATCAAATCTGTATCTAAGTTTATATCAGAAGGCGTTATTTTTTGACAAAACTGACTAAACTTGGAACGGAATAAAGAGACTCCTGATGAATTTATCTCTACATGCACACCCTTTTCAATCAAGTCACGGCCCAGCAAAACCGGTTCTATTAAAACTTTATCATCATCAACATGAAATAAAATTTCTAACGTTAAACTCTGCACATTTACGACACATAAAATTTGCTTGCTACACTTGACATCAGCGTCGCCAATGCCCACCAACATAACAGACTCATGAAAAATCGTTCCCTGAATTTGGCGAGCAAAATTCTCTTTAATCAAAGAACATTCTGAACCAGTATCAAAAAGAAAATGACAAGTCATACCTGCGATATCCAGCTCACCCGTTACAGCTCTTTTACCACACAGCTTCACTTCTTTCTTGAAGAGTGCAGGCGAGTCCTTAGTAGAGGAACATGCGGTGGAGACGTGTCCAGGCTTCCCGCAGGTAAAACATATTACAGGGCGGCGTTCTTCAGTCCGGCTAATAGACGGCTTCTGTATCTGGGAAGAGTCACGAGCACGTGGGCAGTTCATTATTCTATGGCCTACATCGCCACAACGGTGACATTTGCCTTGAAATGTAGTTGGTTGCGAACGAAAGTCATTTAGACGGGGGCGCTTGGTATTCAAATTATCATCATAATCATCTGCTCTGCGCTTTAACAATACGCCACGAAGTATACGACATAGTTGTGTTTTAGTAACGATAGTATGCACACTTAACTCTCGTCGAATATTTGAGTCGACTTGCGACAAAACTGACATAACGAAACCGGTTATAACTTCTTCAGGTAAATTAACTTTCGGTATGGCTTCGATCAACTGCCATAAACGCATCGCAGCGTCAGCTGCCGTCTCTTTATTGTTAATTTGGAACTTAATAACACGATCAAAATAATCTTGAATGAGCATAGGTTTCGAAAATTTTGCAATCAAAAGGTCTTTGATACTCTCCCATGTTATACAATCTGCGTTAATTTTTGTTAGACAAGAGGCGGCACGACCACGCAGCGCGAGCGTTAGAGATAATAATAAATCGGTACCTTTCAACTCCTTGTGTTTTATTATCACATCGTTCACCTTACACCATCCTTCAATATCTGCCTCAGGGTCTTCTGGATCAAACTTGATGAGCGTAGGCGTTGATTGCGAATGCCAACCGCTCGACATCCCTCGTAGCACACGCATAAAAATTTCCATGTCATTTTCTTCTTTAAGTGACGCGGATCGTCGTGGCTCACTCGCGATCGTGTTCACATTATCGCCATTGAGTTCCTCAGATCCCACTTCTGATGTCGGCTGATGGCCAGAGCTACCTTGCCTTTCAGTCAATTCAGACATCAGGAATATAGGTTTTCAATGCTGGTAAGCGAATAACAAGCACCAAACACCGTTACTTTTTGATTTTAATTTTACAAAAATTGATCACAAACAATCAAAATAAATCAAACAGAGCTAATCACTAATTCAAACGTTAATTTCCGATAGTTAGAGTCACAACGATCCGTTTCAGAGAATTCGTGCGTCGTCTTCGCTGTCCCGAGCAAAAGTGTCGCCAAAAAAATGGTGCGCTCTCACACGTTTTCCCTCCTACGTACCGTTAGCGCGCGACAGTGCTGCCCTCTTGCTTGAAGTGCGCGCTGGTGCCAAAAACTAGTCATGCGAGTGTCTTATTTTCTATCTGCGCCGACATATATTTTTATTGTAGATATATTTATTTGAGTTAAGAATTATGGAAGCAATGAGTTTTACAACTAGAACGTTTTCTTACCCTCTGATTTGCAAGACAGACTACTCAACTTCCATTTTAAAATGTCGTTACACTTATCAGCAGTGGTACAGCTGTTAGATTCCTTACACCACCCGCAAGAATATTCAGAAGGTATCTGCTGACAACCCTCACAATCCTTCGCGTATGATTCACATCTATACACTACAATGGGTACTTGGTTCGAGAATGGTCGTTTCCCACCCCAAATCAATCTCAAAGTGCCTTTATTTAATTTCCCTCTATCATCGGTGTTGAGCACTACAGAATAACAGAACACTTCGTCGTTCAGCACCACCGCTTTTAAATGCATCACAATACCTTTTAATGTAATTTGGCATTTCAGTTCATTATCGTACAATACAGGGTCGGATATATGGATTTGAACATGCAAGTTAACTCTAACGGCAGCTGGCACAAGAATGGGTCCTTCGTGTTCAATGTAAGAACAGAGAGGAGCAAAATCATTAGTTTCATTATTCACGTCATGTTTGTTCATTGCGTAATAACATAGTTTGTCTGGATGATTAACGCAGCCGTAGTTGTGGCACCATCCACATGGGTGCCACATGCTTCTAAAACATTCAGTGCAAGTGTCAAACGAACGACAGTAGCTCGCTGTATTCTCTATAAATTTTGGCTTGCGTGACATTATTTTTTTAATTTTCAGGTAATTCATTAAGCTTTTCCTATTGTAATGTTTGAAGTCAGGATTTTTCACGGTATCATTTAAGGATTTAAGAAGAGGCTCATATAAAAGACTTTGTAAGTAACTTTCACTTTTAACATAGCTAAAAGAAATCGTAATTAATACTAATACAATTATTATGTTAACCATTTTGTCCGCGCTCACGCAGGGTCAGAGTGTAAATATAAAAGAGAAAGGATCATCATCTGTTTATATTATAGGGACCATTGTTGAAATAGCTTCATAGTCTAAACTGATTATTTTATTTCCACTTGAGAACAATCTGATTAAACAAAAACGATTTCTCGCAATCACTTACATTACATTCATATGACACTTTTTGTTTTATAAATATCATTTTTAAACAAAAATGCTTAAAATAAATACACGATTCTTGAATAGTAAATTAACTTGCATAAGAGGTCAAATCTTTGAAATGGGTCTAAATTAGAATCCCTAATTTAAAATGCCTATTAAAAACATAAATATTAAAATTCATAATTTCAAAATATTAATGACGTAAATATACTTTAATGTTTTACACACAATTTATTAGCAAATTTTTATTCCACAAGCAACATTTGTCAATGTTTTATTTTACAAGCTATTGCTTTGACAGTGGCATCAAAACATAAACAATAAAATGCCAAGTTGACATTTTAAAATCATCATTTTTATTTTATTTTATAAGATAAACTGACATGTCATTTTTTTCCAGTAAACAAAAGGTACTTTTTTACCAATAATTTATTTAACCAAAATTCAGCCGTCATGCACTTTTAGTTCATCAATCGCTCGCTTGTGGCGCTATCGTAGCGTTTTACGTTCCGTAATACGATTTATGTGTTTTGGTAGCGATAAACTGTAAATTGTCGCGTTTGCGACCTCCTACCTACTGACCCTGATAGGTAGGTTATGGCAGCTGGAACTACGGGTCCGGCTGTCTTTTCAAGGGTACCTACCACGGGAGTTCCGGATCCTAGGCCCCCCGCCGGGACCTGCCGGTCCGCCTTCGCGGGCGTCCCCGGCAGGTCCCGTCCCGGACATGGGTTGGACTCGTGGTGGCTATGTGGTTAGCTGTAGAAGTGGGAATGTTCGTCTACCTGGTTGAGGGGTTGGTGGTGATAAACTACAAAGTCGTGTGTAGCGGGGATGTCACTTCAAGATCGGTAATAAGCCTGCCGTTGCTTATTATGTGAAAAAATGTCAAATAAATGTCGAACTTTCGAATGAAGTTTAGAATTTCGTTTAATTTAAAGGATTAAAAATTATTATCCATAATTTTAAATATTTCAATTGTAATGCGAATTAAAGTTATGTAAATTTTTTGCGGATTTTTAAGATAGAACAATGAATGTTTTTTTATTGTGAGATGGGCTTGCTCTTGGCCTCATTCTAATCCCTAGGGCTAAGAAGAGGCCGACGATGGAACAAGCTTGCCCAGAAATAGCCTATTCACTCGGGCTTTAAAAACTTTAGGGTTATATGCACTCGGGAACACAGATGTAGGGAATTCCACTCTTTGGCTGTTCGCATTATAAATGTAGATGCAAAACGCTTGGTGCGCAAAAGTGGAATATCAACCAGGTAAGGGTGGTAGCCAGCCGTGCGTCTGGATTCCCAATGTTAAAATGGGGAAGGTGGAATGAGCTCATGCAGCTCAACAGCACACTCTCCGAATTATAGCCTGTAAAATACCGATAAGCAGGCAACTGTGCGGCGGTGAGCAAGACTGTGATGTTTAGTTTTAACAAGCTTATCGTCACCTATAATTTTCCTGGCTCTGCATTCCACCGAATCAAGCGCGGCGAGCTGGTATTTTGCTGAACCGTCCTAAAGGTGGCAGCAATACTCCATGCACGATCGGACTTGCGCTTTATATAAAGTTAGAAGCTGTCCCGGCGTGAAATATCGCTTAACCTTATTTAGGACACCCAGTTTTTTTGCCGCTGTTTGAGCCTTAATTTCAATGGTGTCGCCGAAGTTCAGACTGGAAGTCAACTTCATGCCTAGGAGATTAAGGTTGTCGGTAATCGGTACAGTCATACCTCGGAAAGTAGCAGTCAGGTTAAAGGGACTCTTTCTGTGACCGTGCTGTCATCTGCATACCCAATAATTCCGGGCATGAGCAGATCATTAATGTGCAGCAAAAAGAGGGTCGCAGAAAGGACGGATCCTTGAGGAACCCCGGCATCGATAGCCATGAGGTCAGAAGAGCAGCCATCAATGACCACTCTAATTGACGGTTCACTCAGGAAGTCTAATATCCAGGCACAAAAGTCAGCAGAGATGCCAAACGCTGGAAGTTTCTTAAGCAAGCTAGCGTGCCAGACCCGGTCAAAGGCTTTCGAGATGTCAAGCGAAACGGCAAGCGCTTCACCATGCTTCACGATTGCCTCGCCCAAGCAATGTGTGACATAAACTAGAAGGTCCCCCGTGGAACGGCCTCTACGAAAGCCATACTGACAGTCGCTAAGAAGGTAATGGGATTCTAAGTACGACAGCAGCTTGTTATTTAGTACCCTTTCCATATAACTTTTTAAACTATCATGGTCACTTACATTAGAATAAATATTATTAACGGGATTATTACCATGTTTATTGTCGTGTTTGAGTATCCGATATTTCGGCACAGTTGCATGCGCCATGATCACGGATGTACTGAAGTTATTGCGGGTGGGGTGATTATGAGCAGACAAAACGATCTACCCTCTTCCTTAGTCGTTTTTTGCGCTCAATACTCGTACCACTGGCTCCTAAGTCACTATTCACTCGAACTTGTTCTCGACACACTACACTGACCGTATCAGATCGCGAAACGGCACTTTTGTTCTTTTTGCGGTCTTTACATAGGCTAATCACTGGATTCCAGATACGCGACAGTTTAAACCCATCTTCGCGATTGAAATTTTTGTATTTTGTAATTTCAATCGCCTCTCTTACCAATCTTGGTATGTAGTGACGTTCTGTTGAAATTATCTGGGGGTTATAAAACTCAATCCAGTGATTAGGACCCAATTGGATCAAATGTTCAGCAATGGCCGATTTTTGCGTATCGTTATTTTTTACAGCTTTTATATGCTCCTTAATTCGTCAGGCTACTGTACGTTTTGTTTAGCCAATGTAGGAGCTACCGCAGCTGCAATCGATCTTATACACACCGGGCTTTTCTAGGGGAAAGCTGTCTTTTGGTGAACGTAGACATTGAGCTACTTTTTTAAAAGGAGTGAAGATGGTGTTAATTGAGTATTTATTGAATATATTTGCGACCTTATCTGTCACTCCTTTCATATACGGCATAAAAAGCGGTTGCCTTTCTACCCTGAACCTATCGTGTTTGGCTTTGTGTCTAGATGTTAACACCTTCCCCTTGTATCCGTTCTTCTGCAGAACCTGCCGGACATGGGATAACTCCTCGTGCAGTGTTTCATTATCGCACAAGTCGTAAGCCCGGTTGGTTAGCGATGACACTACAGAGTTTAGATGTTTTGGGTGGTGATGGTTTGGTTGGTTGGGTTGCATTGAGATAGCGATCTGTGTGTGTAGCCTTCCTATATACAGAGTGACCAAGTGAACCGTCATCTCGTACTCGCATCTTGATATCAAGGAAAGCCAAACTCCTATCTTCCTCCATTTCGTAGGTGAATTTTATTTTAGGATGGATACCATTTAGAATCGCCAAATAGACCTCAACATCGTGCCGACCACCAACTAGTATACAAAAAATGTCATCGACATACCTTTTCCACAACCTAATGGATACGGGTGCAGCGGCGATGGCCCGTTCTTCGAAATGCTCCAACCAAATATTTGCAACCACTGGAGCCACGGGACTACCCATAGCCACCCCGTCAATCTGAAGGTAGTACTGACCCTGATACACAAAATAGTTAGTCGACAAACAGTGCTTTAATAATTTGACATAGTCCATCGGGATATTGCTATTGTGCAAATTCACTTTGACGACCTCCAGACAATCCGCTAAAAAAGTAGCTCAATGTCTACGTTCACCAAAAGACAGCTTTCCCCTAGAAAAGCCCGGTGTGTATAAGATCGATTGCAGCTGCGGTAGCTCCTACATTGGCCAAACAAAACGTACAGTAGCCTGCCGAATTAAGGAGCATATAAAAGCTGTAAAAAATAACGATACGCAAAAATCGGCCATTGCTGAACATTTGATCCAATCGGGTCCTAATCACTGGATTGAGTTTTATAACCCCCAGATAATTTCAACAGAACGTCACTACATACCAAGATTGGTAAGAGAAGCGATTGAAATTACAAAATACAAAAATTTCAATCGCGAAGATGGGTTTAAACTGTCGTGTATCTGGAATCCAGTGATTAGCCTATGTAAAGACCGTAAAAAGAACAAAAGTGCCGTTTCGCGATCTGATACGGTCAGTGTAGTGTGTCGAGAACAAGTTCGAGTGAATAGTGACTTAGGAGCCAGTGGTACGAGTATTGAGCGCAAAAAACGACTAAGGAAGAGGGTAGATCGTTTTGTCTGCTCATAATCACCCCACCCGCAATAACTTCAGTACATCCGTGATCATGGCGCATGCAACTGTGCCGAAATATCGGATACTCAAACACGACAATAAACATGGTAATAATCCCGTTAATAATATTTACCCTTTCTATAACTTTACAGAGTATGGAAGTGATGGCGATTGGTCTGTAGTTGGCAGGGTCGGCACGATCCTGGGCACAGGTTGCACATTCGCAAACTTCCAGGACTTAGGAACCGTTCAAATTTAAAGAGAAAGGCGGTACAGACGCGTCAAAACAGGAGCCAATTCGGACGCACAGAGTTTAAGCACTCTAGCTGGAATTCCGTCCGGGCCGCTGGCCTTATTCACGTCAAGATATTGCAAAGATTTCCGTACCTCTCTGATGTGAATGGTGATACTTGGCATGGAAGCATCACAATGAGGTAACGGAGGTGGATTTGCGTGGTTTTTTGCAAGACGCGAATTGCCCGCGAACAGAGTGGCAAATAAATTTGCTTTCTCCGTTGCAGAGTGTGGGCCAACGTGAGTCGCAGCATGGGAGGCAAATTGGGGCGGCAGAAATTTGACTCGACCGACTTGGACAGAGACTAGAACTGCTTGCTACCAGCTGGATAGGATGCTAATCTGGCTCTTATGCAGCTTACATGGTCGTATCACGCCTTACGAATCATTCGTTTGCATAACTTAGCTGCAGAATTGAAGGCCTTCTTCAAAATTCAAAATTCAAAAAATTCAAAATCATTTATTCAGTTTAGGCTACAAATAGCTCTTATGAACGTCATTTTAAGCCATCGGTTCGTAAGTCTATCTACTCTGGGCGGGAGATCTTGTACTGAGAAGAACCGGCAAGAAACTCAGCAAGTGTCCAGCTCTTTTCTCCCTTACAGCGTCATAAATATTGGAAAAAGCCCTATCATAAAGGACACTTTCCATCACAAATAAAAACACAAAATGTAAAGGACAATCACAACATGTAAAAAAACACAAAAAATAAAAAATAACTAAATAAAATATTTAAGTCAGCAAAAACATAATTTACCAGTTTAATTTTTTACAATATCATACAGTACTAGTAAAAGTAAAAAAAAACTATAGTTAATAATAATAAAAATAAAACTAATTGTAATGTTCAATGCAACGCTATTTTGTTATCTGCAGGACACTATTTATAAGTAGTATTATGTATATGTTTTTTATTATAGCCAGGCTGTTTTATCTTCTAAATATTCTTTGACTGTATAATAACCTTTTTTTAATAAAGAAGACTTTACATGTTTTTTAAACTTATCTAAAGGTAAATCTAGTACAGTATTTGGTATTTTATTGTAATAGTGTATACCTTGCCCCAAGAAAGAACCAAGCACCTTCTGTAACCTGAACAGTGGCATTGCAAGTTTTGACTTATTTCTAGTATTAAAATTGTGTACATCACTGTGTTTAGCAAATGAATTGATATTACAACGTACAAGAACTATACAATTATAAATAAATTGAGACGCCACTGTCAAGACATCAATTTCTTTAAAAAGATTTCTTAAAGAAGTTCGTGAACCTAGTCTATAGATTGTTCTTACTGCTCATTTCTGTAAAATGAATATAGTTTCAATATCAGCCGCTGTTCCCCACAGTAAGAGGCCATACGACATGACACTATGAAAATAACTAAAGTAAACTGTTCTAGCAGTTTCAACGTCTGTTAACTGCCTTATTTTTCTAATGGCATAAGCAGCAGAACTGAGTTTGCCGGTCAATTTCGAAATGTGAGGATTCCATTGAAGTTTTGAGTAAAGGGTTATACCTAAGAAAACTCTTGAGTTTACCAAATCTAATCGATCACCGTTTATTCTTATATCAGTTGGTTCATTTTTGACATTTGGTAATTTAAAATTAATACATTTTGTTTTTTTAGCATTAAGCTGCAAATTATTAATAGTAAACCAACTGAGTACATCAGAGAGTGCTTTGTTTACATCGTCGTAATTATTCTTACACCTACTTACATTAAAAATGAGTGAAGTATCATCTGCAAATAATACGATTTCACAGAAGTTCTCTACAAAGAATGGCAAGTCATTAATATAAATCAAAAACAGAAAAGGACCAAGAATGGACCCTTGTGGAACTCCCATTTTTACATGAGAACCAGATGATTTAGTTCCATTAATATCGACAGTTTGTGTTCGAGAGCTAAGATACGACTGAATTAAATTTAGTGCGAAATCTTTGAGACCGTAGTAATTTAGCTTCATCACCAGTTTTGTGCTCAACGCAATCGAAAGCCTTGGACAAGTCGCAAAACACTCCAAGGGCGTTTTGAGACTTCTCCCAGGCATCAAATATATGTTTTAATAGAGCAACACCTGCATCAGTAGTAGAACGACCCTTTGTAAATCCATATTGTTTATTATGTAAAAGGTTGTTTATGTTAAAATACGACATCAACTGTTCCAATATAACTTTTTCATAAATTTTGCTTAGAGTTGGTAGTATTGAAATGGGTCGATAGTTACTGGGGTCTTCTTTGTTTCCCGATTTGAACAAAGGTATGACCTTACTAAACTTCATAAGATCGGGAAAGATACCTTTATTCACACAGTTATTAAAAGGTTCAGCAATATATGGTGCAATAGAATGTATAATATTCTTAATTACTTTTATAGAGATGCCCCACAAATCACTTGTGTTTTTCATTTTCAGTGATTTAAATGTTTTTATAATATCCATTGAATCAATATATTTAAATTGAAAAGAAACATTACATTTTGGTACATATTTTTGGAGTAATGCTTGTGCAGCTTCTGGTGATGAATCCAAATTTGAGGTTGTCAGCACAGGTATATTTACAAAAAAATCATCAAAAATATTAGCAATATGTGAATCTGAATTGACTAAGTTGTCGTTTACTTTTAAAGTGAAAGTATTATCCCGTGGTAAATCACGTGAAACAGGTAAATTTAAAAATTTACCTGTTTCACGGTTTATAATGTCCCAAGTGGCTTTAATTTTATTGTTGGACTTTTTAATTTTTTCTTTAATATAATTAGATTTTGCTACTATACATACTTTCTTAAATATTTTCGAATAATTCTTTACATATTCCGTAAAATTAGAATTTTGGTTATATTGTTTTAGACTATATAAATCATACAATTTATTTCTACTTTTATGTATACCAGTCGTGGCCCAGTCACAGAACTTAAGTTTATGAGTTATTTTGATTGTTCTTTGTGTAAACACTTGGTCATATTCAGTCTTTATGAAGTTAAAAAGATTAGTATATAATACATCTGGATCATCTTGTCCAAATGGCAATGCATTAATTTTACTCGATATATTATTTTTAAAACGCTCTACTCGGTCCTTTGTAACTGGTTTACAGTTCACTATTTTTGGCTCATCCTTAACATTAAAATCATAGGTCACCTTTAAACCGCAATGGTCAGACGTAAGCTTACTAATGACTGACTTAGAAACAGGGTCATAGTCTGTAAAAACACTATCAAGACAAGTGGCTGAATGTGAAGTTATTCTAGTGGGTTCGAGAAATAGATTAATGAGATTAAAACATTTAAACAAAGCATCAAGACGAACACTCATTGAAGTGCTCTCTAGAATATTTATATTAAAATCGCCACATACAAAAACAAATTTATTTTTTAATTTTAATTTTCTTAGTACGTCTTCCATTACAGATTCGAAAATACCGAAATTGCCCGATGGGGGTCGGTATACACACACTATTACAAAGCTATTAAACTCCACACATGATAGCTCAATATTACGCTCCACTGATAAGCCTACAATATCGTTGCGATCTTTATATTTTATATTACTTCTTACTAGTATTAAAGAACCACCGTGAATAGCAGACCTTCGCACGTACGCGCTTGCTAATTGGAAATTATTTACATAAAATGATGTGTCATGACTTCTTAGCCAATGCTCAGTTAAACAAAATATATGAATTGCCTGACTTTTTGCAAATAATTCTAACTCTAAGTCTTTGCCAGCCAAACCTTGAATATTTTGATGTATAATAGTAATTAATGAGGACTTGGCTTTTGTCTTAGACCTCAGTTTAAACATGAGGTTGTTGTTACCTTATTACTAGTTGTAGATGTTGCATTAGTAGAACTACTAATGGTTACGTTGTTATGACGTAAAGACTTAGTTATACCATTTATAACTGTATCCTGTATATTATAAGCTAACAATTTAGCTATTTGGGTCCTACATTTCGTAGAAAGATACATAGTATCTGACGTCAAACTAAAGCTATTAATAAATTTATTTATATCAAAATATAAAATAGTGTCACTATGACGACAAATCAAATTAAACAATAATAAATTTAATTCATAAATGCGCTTATTTTGTTCCCAGGTCAAATTGGTACAATAGGGAAAAGCGCTAATTATTATCCTGCAATTTGTTTCTGATTGCAGTTTTATCAAAATATTAAAACTATTTATGATGTCACGTTTCTTCGTTTGTGAGCTGTCACCACATAACACAATAATATTAGTGGAACTATTCAATGAATCCTGTGATATTTTGTTTACTATAGCATTCAACGACTGACCTGGAGTACAAATATTGGTCATTGAATGGATAATATTTCTATTTATAGGCAACCCTAAGCCTTGACCCAGTTTATCAGAGTACATAACTGTTTTTTTTACTAATTTTGTAACATTAGGTTTAAGTATTTTTTGAGGAGAGGCCGATGAAGGACCGGGAACCAAAACAGACAAGTTTTGTGTGTTCATCTGAATATTTGAGTCAAGTGATAAAGACTCTTTGTGTAGGTTAATTTCATTATTAATTAATGAGTTATACCGATCAGCATTGTACTTGCACAGATCAACTAACTCTGTGGCTGATTGGATATGTTCTTCAATCTGTTTCTGTGATATTGAGTATTTTTTAGTCATTATATCAAGAGACTCATGTAACCGTGTTCTTCAAGCGAACCCTCCGAGCCCGTACTTTGCGGTCACGAGCACGCACCCAAGCTTGGTCAGCGGATTCTTTACGCGCTTCTGCGCGTGCACAGTCCGCATTAAACCAAGGTCGGGCATTGTGACCGTAGGGGATGTCGGAAAACGGAATAAAGTATTCCATTCCCTGACGAATCACTTTCCCGATCGCATTTGCGGAACTAGAGGGGTCGCTTGAAGAAAAACACACTTGGCGCCAAGGGTATGATGCAAAGAAATGACGCATTTCGTCCCAATCAGCTGACTCGTATCGCCAAACCATGTTATCCAATTTGAGAGACACCCGCTTGAACTTGGTCTCTTACCAAGCCATCAAGACGGTGTTAAGTATGAGGGTGATATTTTAAACCTCTTTCTTTTATTGTTTTCTAAAGTTTACGCGAACACTACACATTGAAATGAAACAACTTTTACGGATCTACTCGCGTTTATTTTACACATTACTTATTTAATGTTTATCCTGACGTTTCGAACCCTTTTCAGGGTCCGTGGTCACAGGGAGACTGAGGTGTTGGTCCTCTCATAATTAGTTGGTAGCTTGTATACCCTCATTTAAATTTAATCAGGTGCGTTCCGTTTTACGCAGAAAGAGCTTACAGTATCTTTTGGTCTGGCAGTATGGTGTCGGGGCTGGGATTTCATATTTTGTATGATGGGATCCCAGACTGGTGGTAGATTCCAACCATCTTCTCTATTAAAATTAGGATGTTTTTTAATTTCAATAGCCTCGCGTATCATCCTAGGGATGAATCGTTGTTCTCTAGTGAGTATTTGTGGTTTGTCAAATCTGATGTAATGGTTGGGCCACTCTAGGGAATGTTCGCATACTGCAGACTTATTTTCGCGCCTATGCTTGACGTCGGCTATATGTTCTTTAACGCGGGTTCCTACACTTCTCTTTGTTTGCCCGATGTAAGAGAGCCCACAGTCGCAGTCCAGTTTGTACACGCCTGCATCTTGAAAGGGTATGTTGCACTTGAAAGGTCGTAAAAATTGGTTGATCTTCTTCGGCGGCTTGAAGTAAGTGTTGATATCTTAAAGCGAGCTTCAGCTATATACAATATGCAGCGCTAGATTTCGCTTACTTAAGTACATCTGTAAAGAATTCATGTTTCTATCGTTTTAATTTAGCAAATGTTTTGTAATCTTAGATATATTAAAAGCAAAGTTTTTATTTTTGTGCGAAAGAATAAAATAAAAACATAAAATAAAATAAGTTTTTTTGGCTTTAACAATTGAGGCATCTTAAACGAATGACCAGTACCTCCTTTTAAGCTAAATTTCAGCCAGTTTCAGGAGGCACTGCACGAAAGAAGTAATTACTGTGTTAACTGTCGTGCTCTTTTTGATAAATGACTGCGTTTAGAACAGGTCATCAATTTATATTTTGGTATAATATACTGAATAATTGAATTTAAGCATTCCCTCGTTCATAGATATAGCCATGAAAGTAGGCAGTAGCTAAACTAGGATGAAGTTGCAGTGGCTGGAGTAGTAAACACGAAAGCGGAATTTGTCGCGCCGCCGCCGCCGCCTGCGCGGTGCCATCTTGCAGAAGTTGCAATGAAAAAGTTTCCTGTCAGAAACTCTTGCTAGTAATCTATTACACGTTTTCTACAAGTCACTAACTGGCTTGTTTGTTGAATTTGTCGTTGTATTACGAAATGTCATTTTATATTGGAATGAATTCAAAAATGTATAACCCGAACAATGGACCAATCCTTATTTAAGTTCTCTTAAACTACACTAGAATGCACTGAAAAATAATATCGCTTCACAGATTATCCGCTTCGTATTACCCTATTGAATACAACAGCAGCAATGTTGCCACCAAATATGAAACCCTTGGAATAAAATACAAAAGCAATGAAAAATTACAACTGTATTTCTCGAAAGCGTTGAAAAATATAATCATGTTATTCAGCAGGAGTTTCTTCTGTAGCTAAAGTAGTTTCTTCTCCGCCTCCTTCAGCTCCTGTAGTTACTTCCTCATTAGCTGTACCATTTCCAGCCCCATCCGCGGCTTCTCCACCGCCAGTAGTAACAGTATCGTTACCAGCATCTTTTTTCGCAACAGCTACTGTAGTGGTTTTTTTAGTTCTTACTATCTTGTTTTCACAGCCTACGTATATGTTTACTGATATTGGAAGGTTGTATGGAGAAGTCAGGCGGGCAACAATATATTTCTTGAGAAGACCACCTCTAATGACTTCTACTAAAGGACCCCCACCGTATCCCAAGCGGTCCACGATACGAAAGTACGTTATCTGGAATACAAAGTGTACGATTATAATTTGATTTTAGCTGCTTCACTTAACTAGCCAAGCATCAATGCCATTATTACTATTATGATTATTACATTACTGAATATTTTTTAATATTAACGGCATACCGAATTTAACGCTAGTGAAGCCAATATCAAAATTTCGTTGTTAAATATTTATAAGTGAACTGATCAAATGACAAGAAACTCAGCAAGGTTATCGTGTTCTCCCTTTCTTTACAGAAGACAATTTAATTTAAACATATCGAAATATATGTTTGTGTTCCTTACGGGTAAAAACTTCATCACACATAATAAGGATATATGAAGATGGAAGCGTACTTCAACCGAAATCCTCAACTACTGAGGCACTGACTATATATGTTACTGTTGCAGGCTCCGTAGTTAAATAATAACACAACTGGTTAATGTATCGGAGTATAATTTCTGACTAGTTTTAATAACTAAAAATACAGGTATATATATTAATCTATAAACAAAGAAATTGGCGGGGGAGATTTGTTGATTGTAGAAAGTCACGAAACAGGAACTGATGTGTTTGCTTATTTTACTTATCATGTTTTCCTATTACATCACGTTATTAACTATTTACCACGAATGTTACGTGCGATGAATATTGTGCTGACGGCACATTACTTCCCCCTTAGAAAAAAAACAACAAAATATTACATAAATTATAAAATAACATTAATAAAAACAATGCATAGAAACCTAACTAAAATTATGATAATAACTTAGTGGTATAGTAATAGTAACCTTGACCATACGTAATGCGCGTAAATAATGCTGACATGTGTTTTGCTGAATCAAACAATACTATAATAGTTACCGTAACCTTGCAGAATGCGCGTAAATGAATAATGCTGATTCCGCGTCTTGTTCTGTTTGCTAGCGCCAATTATACTTCTTTATTCTGAACCTAAATGAGTGACATAATACGGTACGTGCGGCTTATAACACTCTTGGAAACGTGATTATAGACCGAACCTTACAGGCTGCCGAGAGATACGGCCGCCTCGCGTGATCATGTTCTTGTCTGGTCGTGTGACTAACATCTGCTTTGTCAGTGAGTGTGCTCAGCAGTCAGTGCGTCAGAGCTTGCAAGTGCCAGTGGAGAGTGCTTCTGCAGGATGCCCCAGTCTACGGTGAGTCGAGACGGGTGGGGTGAAGGCGCGTTGCTAGTGATGCAGTGTGCTGGTCCTGTCTGCGGTGGGTCGAGACAGGTGATGATGACGGTGGGTTCAAGCTGCTGGTGTGCAGGGCTGCCACGCCGGAGTGATGCGACCGACATTGATGCACCGGTCGTGGGCTGCGGAGACCAGGTCGGAATGATGCCGTCGAGTGTGCCGGAGGTCCAGGAAGCGTCGTCCAAGATGCTGCGGTGGAACCTTTTGGGCTCGATTGATGGCTTGCTGTGACTGCTGGCGAAGGTAGATGACTGCTGGCGAAGGTAGATGATAAATGAGTAGTGATGGATGGTTGCTGCTGCGATGATGTTGAAGGATTTACAGTACAGAGTTCCGCCGATGTCCGTACTGTAGTTAGTTTTCCGATTGCTTGCCAGCTTTCCAGGCGCATGGTTGTGTGCACTTGTGCGCGCGGTTTTTAAAACGCCGATGATAAAAACATATTTCATTCGATGCGGACCGTGGCAATGACCTAGTCAGTCTTGACCTAGATCTCGGTTGGTAGTAGCGCCTGCGCTGAAATGAGCTGCGTCGGCTGTGTTCGCGATTGCTAGCCAAACTTGCAATTTCCGACTGCATTTGAGCTATTTGTGATGTTAAATGCGTAACGAGGTCTACTTGCGACGGCCTTGAACTTGAGTTAGGCCTGGAGTTCTCTAGAATCTTAAGCTATCTCGCTCATCTTATTCAGTGTTTGGTTTTCTGTGAGAAGACTATTCCTGATGCCCGTTGGTAGTGTGGGAACCATTGTGGAAAATGAGCCAGAAATGTTATAATTCGTACCAGTGATGTAGTTGTTCTTCTTCCGGGCGTGACTTATGTCGGGCGATTCTTCCGGGCATGACATCACGTCGGGGTCACTAATTGTTGCGGGCTCCGTAGTTAAATAATAACACAACTGGTTAATGTATCGGAGTATAATTTCTGACTAGTTTTAATAACTAAAAATACAGGTATATATATTAATCTATAAACAATGAAATTGGCGGGGGAGATTTGTTGATTGTAGAAAGTCACGAAACAGGAACTGATGTGTTTGCTTATTTTACTTATCATGTTTTCCTATTACATTACGTTATTAACTATTTACCACGAATGTTACGTGCGATGAATATTGTGCTGACGGCACAGTTACAGCCGGCGGTTGGCAGCCAAAGATAAGATAGCCATTGCCTCAGTTTAACTTGCGGATAGGCAAGGTTATGACAGCTAGTCAGGCTGAATCCTGTCCTTTTGTCTGGACTCTGCTCGTAACATCAGGCAGAGCAGATTTTGCCTAACAATCTATATTAAAAAGATAAAACAAATTAAGAGACGAAAAACACTAAGGCCTCACTGTGACCACGGACCCTGCAAAGGGTTCGAAACTTAAAAATATAATGAAATTAAATCTATGTGTAAAATAAACGCGAGCAGATCTGTAAAAGTAGTTTCATTTCAGTATTATTGCAGTTGTGATAACAAGAAGCGTGTAGTGGCGCCGGCGTATATGTATACACGCGTCTCGTTTTCCCAACTGCAATAATACTACCTCAGGGTATATATACAGCAAGGGCTACTCGAGCAATTAGCCAGTGATCAAAATGCATGGATTGCTTGAGGAGTCGTAGTGAAGCTTCTATTTCACCGAGCAACTGTTTGAGCGGTTCCATGTAAGATTGTAAATAGAAGACTGTAGTCTAAAAATAAGAAGACTGCAGAACTAAGAAGGTAAGTTACATAGAAACGCGCGCGAGCAACGCACACATACAAAGCCTCTCAAGGACACGAATATATCTAATGGGATATTTATTAATCGATCTTCAATACAATTACAATGTGAAATAAATAAAATAAACTTATCTAAAACTATTATTAAACTAAAATATGGCGTCAAAAAATTCCCCCGCGTCGCTGTCGACTGGTAATGTACCCAAGAGACTGGCGGCATTGCCTCGTTGTATGGCAATGCTTAGCCTCTGGCCAAGGTAAAAGCCAGCCTTTGGGTCATGGGAAGAGTCAACCAGCAGTTTGGAGATGTTATTATACAAAGCATGAGCACTCGGACCCCACGGCCCGAGGGTTTCAACCCCAAACGGCTCGAAAATATAATTGCCGATAAGGTTATTATACTTTCGCCGCTTGAGGTTTTCTGCAGCCGCAGCAGCAGCACCAGCACAGCACGCTGTGCTAGGAAGATGGGATGGCGCAAGAGTATCGACACAAGTTGCATCCCACACTAAAGGCTAATGGGATGAGATATATCGAATTATATACCATCGCGCACAAAGAAATTTGGTGACTCGTTTCTTTGTCGCACCTCCAAAAGATGAAATAGTCTACAAGCACACGCACACGTTTTCCCTCCTTCCTATGATATGGGGTCCTTCAAACGAGGCGTGAAGAAGCACCTTGTAGGTCGGCAGAGTGAGGTTGATTGATGCTGCGTTGTTTTCACGCTGCACCAGTTGTTTTCGCGTCTGGACTCCATTTCCACTTAACATCAGGTGGGTATGGAGTCATATGCCGTACTAGGTACAAAAAAAACAAAAAAAAAATTTGCAACAGCTGCGCCATTACTGTTTTGAGCTGTTCCGAGATTCGTGACCGTGCAAGGGTCTACGTGTGAGTTGTCCGAGCGGGGTGTATAAAGCTACCTTCTTGGTCCTTCTTATTTTGTGCCGTAGTTCACTATGCAGTCGCAGCTTGAAGCAGTCGATCCTGACTGCTTCTAGCTGCCCGAGTATGGCCCTTAAGGTGCTTATAATAAGGCCCCTGATAACCCTAGAGGCAACGATTGATACTTACGGGACAGGGGAACACTTTTCCATACTTCGCGTACGTTTTTCTATATGGAACTTGCGCTTTATATAGCCGATCCTGTGCCATCAATAAATCATTCTTTTTGAACATACCTATGTAATAGTCTCTACAATGGCTTAAACATGCTATTAAAAGTACTAGACACAATGTCAAAATACGGCTCATGTTGATATTTTCCTGTTTATTATTTCACAAGTGGTGTTGTTATATGCTCATTTTCACGAAGCGATAAACTCGTTGATTAGCATTGAAATGAGTTTTAGCAATGAGAGAATAATGAAATAATGTGTTGCAATAAAATAGTACGTTGTTGTAAAATTTATAATTGTTTTGTCCTTAACGATCAATACTTTATTCGTTATATGTATGACTATTGTGTTACAAAATAATTGTAATTATGTATTGTAATGAGTACAATAATAGGTAACGACTTAAATCTAGAATTTTGTTAACCTAAAACTCGTACTTTATGTACGAGTAAGTAATCGACTTCATTGATTTTAATAATTATTTTATCTATCACACCTTATTGTTATTTGGCTGATACTGTAATCAATAAGATACGATTTATTGTTATTTGTTTATTTTTATTTTTTATTTGGTTGAGTTAATAAAATACTATTTGATTTGCGTTGATTTTTCATCACTTCTGCTGTAGCTACGGATCAAAGGCGTATTGGTGATCGTATTGGATGAGCGTTCGAAGCTAAGACTGGCAAAATAAGTTGTAAATGTTATATAAAAAGTAAATTAAAATCAAAAGAAGACTCGTTTATCAAACTTCGTGCCTGAAACTAAAACTAATCTGAATTTACCTTTAGATAACGCGTTCGATGAAGGTCTGTACGATATAGATATTGAGCGCTGTCGCTTTGATTCTCAGACAAGCCTACTCCCCTTTACTGTGTTTAAATAAATTCAAAGCCCTCCATTTGTCTTAATTTATAAAATGGGAACGCTTCTGCAGATACGACGATAACTGATCTTATTACCTAATAAATGTATTGCTTTGATCCCTTCCAGAAATTGTGCCTTTTGTTTTTAAGAAAATGGATTGTTTTCAGGGAGACGTAAAAAAATTGAAGCGATTTATTTAACCAATTAGTGTTGCAACTTAAATATCGATACTACTGACGTTAAGCTTAACTTTATCGTATTGTTTGCGTTGCTGACATTGTAGTTAAATGCTTACTAGGTCCTTAATAACTTTACTGAAAGTTGACGTGCACAATTTACATTCTTCGGATGCTTTGATTTTAAATTGTTTCTCTACTAACATCATCAGTAGGTATGACGAAACTGCCTCTGTAGTCTAATGGTTAAGACCACCGGCCTCATACCGAGAAATATCGGGTTCGATTCCCAGCGGGGGCTACAATGTAAATGTTTGTGAACTCGGTTTGGTTGGTGGTAGGTCGTGTTTGTCCGCCTGGCAAGCTACCACCATCTTATCTAAATATGGCGCTTTAACAACAATTTTAGTAGCAATGTTGTGTTCCGGCAGTTAGGAATGAGAAAGCTAGTGCCTCAGAAGTTCTTCCGGGTAAATTTCGCTTAAACCATCGGCCTTTATCATCACTTAACATCAAATGAGATTAGGGCCAAATACTGAAGCGTAAGGAATGAAAAAACAAAGTTTTGCTTTGCTGAAAAACAAAAAAAAGCAACATTTTTATACTTACAGTCCTTTTATTTGCAGGAATGTAAGTTGTTGGCGGGAAATTGGAGACTCATAATTATTATAACCAGCTATTTTATCTATTTTTTAAATCTGTTAATGTAAAATAATATTTAATTCTTAACCGTTAAATCTTTATCAACGTGCATGAATTTTGGCAAATACAACGGAACAGTGCAACGACACTTCTCATTCTCTCAATAAGTCTGGGAGGGGTCACAGTAAACCCCACATCTCTATTGAAACTCAATGGGATTTGAGGAAATACTATCATCCTTCATATATTATCCATCATTTAACACTTATTATTAATTGTTACGGGCACCGTCCTTGTGGTCACTCCTGGTTGTTGCTGAAAATCAGCGATTCACTTGCTATGCGAGTGAATACCACGCTGAGCAACGACCCTTTCGAGATGCTGCGGCACACACACATTGTTGTATTTTTTAATAGTTGTGTTATGAAATTATGTTTGTTTTTAGTGTAGGATTGTTGTTTTTTTTTATTTACGATTGTATATTGTGTGTGTCTATAGTGTCCGAATAAAGATGTTATCTATCTATCTATCTATCTATAAATCACCTCCCATTGTAATTTTTGTACAATTCTGTACAATTCGATCTGTAATGTACCTAACGTGAAAGTTTATTCAAAAGAGCATGCAATATTCACGTAAACAGATGGAGAATGTCTGAAACGCATATGTGTACCGAGCACCGGGGACGAGACAAATTGACAAATGCATATTGTGTTTTATTTCACACTTTCCGTTCAGCGTCGTATTTTTATGATTCCGTCGAGAACATGGTGTTACCTTCGACAAGTTTTATATCGTGGCGTCAATATTTTAGATAGAAACTGCAATAACGATTAAAACAGTGCAAAATTTAGATTTTTATTAATGTTTGTTGTTTTAACCGCCTCTGTGGTCTAGTGGGAAAGGCCACCGGTCTTAGACCCAGAGGTCCCGGGTTCGATTCTCAGTGTGGGGTATATAATAGGTCCTTACCTATGAAATTGACGTTCTTTTCTCACTTATTAATAGGTGTATTACTTCTAAAAGTCAATACCGGTTGTTAATATTATTATACACCTTTAATTAGGACTATGGTACTTAGGCTTTAGTTATATATTTTTGTTGTCATGTATGTTTGTCCTATGTCCACGAAAAATTCGCCAACTTTATCGTTGTAACCCACAGGCTGTAACATTGTAATGTAAAGTAATATGTATTATCTATGGTAACAACCAATCTTGTGATCTAGTCTTTTTGGTTTTAGTTTCTTTCTGTCACTTTTTTTTTGTTTTGTTTGTTGTTTACTTGCTATTAGGCAAAGGGAAGTAAGCCATACAGGCACTTAATTTATGTTCCATTATTTTTTTTTCTCTCATCGTTGTTTTCGTCATTTCGTCGTCGCCCTACTCAAGGCCCAGCTGAAAATCAGCGTTGTGGCGTCTAGCTGCAACATTTGCTGAGCTGGTTAGCCTTTTCGGCCAACACTGTTATTTTTAAGTACCTATTATTTTGTTTTCCTTATATTCATTTCTATTTTTTTTCTCTTTTGTTTTTGTTTTTCATGGCTGTATTTTGTGTATGATGTAGTGTAGCCGAATAAATGATTTACTTACTTACTAATAACCGTTTAGGGACATGGCTGCTCACATGACCAAAACGTCTAAATGGTTTGATTGTATAGGTGTCAAAATGTACAAAGTTTAATGGTTTGTAGCTTTGAAAGGACTTGATTTTTTTCCTTTTAATGTCTGCTATATTTAGCTAGTAAAACAAACACACTACTCTACAATTTGTATAGTGATAAAATACCTAAATAGATACTAAGAAAACTAAAAAAAAACGTTAGTATGAAAAATATAAATTTATAAAAAATCTTCATACAAAACGTCAATTTCATAGTTAAGGACCTAATATGTCGCCATAACATCAATGTTTGTAGCATTGTTGTGTTTCGCTTAGCTAGGGATAACATCAAGCCAGTGCCTGAGTAGTCGAGGATCCTGGGTGAAGTTGAGTGAACGTGGGACATCAATAACAGTCAATTAAACATGAGGACAGTCACTGACGTTTGACTGCCATACGAGCAGAGTTAACATTTTGCCATTCAATTTTTTGTTTTCGTAAACGTAAACGAATGATTACGAATAATAAACAAAACTAACAATAGGCACTCTGACCAACATACGTGGGTTTCTTGGCGGTTAAGTGAATAGTCAAGTTTGTGGTTTTCTAATATTCGAATTTATGTAATACTAACGGCCGCTCGTGGTTTCACCCGCGTGGTTCCCGTTACTGTGGGAATATCGGGATGAAAAGCCATCCCATGTTTTAATCCAGGTCATAAACTATCTGTATGTCAAATTTCATCCAAATCCAACCATCCGTTGCAGCGTGAAGAAGCAACAAATATACACACATACATACTCACAAACTTTCGCATTTATAATATTATTGTGATTTATGTGTAATAATTATGGTTTGTTAACTGTTAAGTGTTCGTGAATAGAGTGCTGGCAAATGGAACAAAACATCAACAAACATCAGTGAAAGTCACTTTTCAAATTCTCTCAAGAAGACCTCATTTCTTAGTGAAGTCCCACATCTTTCGAATTGGGGTAGCGATCTTGCAAGTTAAACAACTTTCGGAAAGCCCGGATGGGTGACCAAATTAAAATATCACGAGCTTGTCCGTATTTCGGATGTCTCGTTACGCCTTTCGTCCCGGTTGTTGTCTTAGGATGACAGTCGCTTAAAACCACATGAAGCACGGGGAGTGCTTTTATTCATGTGGGAATACTTATTTCCGGAGAATTGCGGTCCACATACCGCCGCGTTTAGAGTGAAACCTGTCGGTTATGAGTCTCTCTCTCTCCCACTCCCACTTCCCCAAGACGGTATGCGAGTAGGGTGTTTCTCACAAACCGGAGGTGTCCTGCTGGTCGCAAAGGAGAGGAAAACTCGGGTACGCGTTTGCTCTACCACCACCTACCTCCTCCTATTTTAGAAGACTTGAGCCAAGTAGTGGAATATTTATAGGCTGACAACGATGAATGGTAAAGTCCAAACATCCCATTATATTTGTTTATACACACATACATTCGCGTTGTTTTTCCTAACTTTGTTTAGATGTTTCCTTGTTTATTCGACGGAGTGATCGATCGTTGCTACCCGTCGATCCATCAATCAAATCCCTGGTGATCGAAGATTACAGACCTGATTTATATCTTTGCTTTAGCGCTATATAATATACTTGAGGTACTCATTAGCAAATCGGCTGCCCCATTTCAAAACCTAGGAAGGACCTAAAAGCAAATTTTACAGGAGAGCGTTTAAACGTAAAATAGGTCAGCCTTAGTAAGGAGCACAAACCACATGAAAACCTAGCAAGTCTCAGAGATTTACTAAGTTTTGAAATGGTTAAAGTGCTTTGCTAGGTTTAAAAATGGTTATGAGATGGTGAATGGAGCACTTACTAGGTATTGATGCTTCAATATCTCTGTTTTTATCTTAGATTTCAATGCTGGTGTTTTTGTATTGTGTAGGGACTTACTATATTTGGAAGATAAAAAACCTATTTTTACAAAAAATGTTCCTTACTAGGTTTTGAAATGGGGCAGCCGAAATGTTACGAATCTAGCGTGATTCTAGAAATAACTAACAAGCCCTCAAATAATTACACATTTTTTTTTAAATGATGTGATCATTTCGGAATGTAAATATTCCAAAATGATATTTCCAAACAAGTGGCATAGAAGAATAGAACAACAATAAAATTATAAACGTATGGTATTGACATTGATCTCGCAAGATGGCTAGTAAGAGCTGGATGAGAGCACAGTAGCGTGCACTTAGAGAGGCCAATGTCCAGCTGTGGACTAGTGTAGCCTGATGATGCTGCTGATGATGATCATTCAATTATCATCATCAATACATTTAAGTCAATACATAATTCGCGTTAAATAAAAGCGAGTAGATCAGTAATAGTTGTTTCATTTTAATGTGTAGTGTTCGCGAAAACTTTAACTTTAGAAAAAAATAATATGATTATTTGATTTATATGTATTATTGGCTTATGGTCATCCCATAAGGTAATAATTATATTCTATTTCTATTCTATTAACGTTATGCCGCTTGTATAGGCCCTCTGGTAACTTTATTGAAAATCTTCCATATTAAGGGAAACCGACTGTCTCTAATATTGCCATACCGATAAAAAGTACATTTCACCTACGAACATATAATTCTAATTGTTATCATCACATGAGACGCTATTATTAGTCAAATCTCGCAAGCATAATAATTACATCAATCTTAATTAAATCCAGCAACCATTCACGCATTACCATAGATTATCTAATAACTCGCATGTTAAAGTAAGTCAGCCGTTATCTAAATTACGTTATGTTATTACCATTAAATCACAATAATAACGGATCGCGCGATGATTCCTGGAACCATTGTTGCCGTCCTCAATCCGGCTTTCACGCTAATGTGTTTATTTATAAACGATTTCGTTTCATCCTCGGGCGGGTTTACTCATGGCTGCTGGTTTTGTATAAAAACTCTTCGTTTTGTTAGCGGTTAACGCGCGGTTTTAATATTGGTAGTGAAAATGGTAGCAGAGTACAATGTTAGTTTAATATGAATAAATGTTTGGATGTTTTGGGTAGTTTGGTGATTTGGATTTGTCAATCACGTAAGCCAAAGTAAACCCTTTTCAGATCACATACGTTAAGCATTAAACAAATTTTTTCTTCGATTTCTATTTCCATTAAATATAATATTTCCTACATTTGGAATTCGGTACAAGTTATTTTTAAATTTTTGCTATGACATGATTAAATTTGTTAGAGATGTTTTATTTATGTAAAACTATGTTGGTATAATTTCTAAAACTAAACATCCCAGTGCTCTAAATTTAATATTTTTAGATTTAAAAATTTTATAAATATTGATTTTGAATGATTAATATTTATAGACGAGTTATTTGAGTAGCCTTTTTTTTTGTATCTGTAGTGTCGTATTTAGGTTAGGAATTGAATCATTTCCCTGTCCCTTATAAGACATGATGAGATCAATTAAAAATAATTTTCATTTGATACAATGCTTGGTTAACAAACCTGTTAATCTAGATTTAAAAAAAAATATTAACATAAGTAGTCGTAAGTTAAAACACTTTTAAAATATTCTTTTATCGCATTGAAATGAATCCACTTTAGCAGATCTCATGTTCGCATAAATTAAAAAAAAACACTATATTTTTATATTTTTTACCCTTAAAATAGTTTAGTTATCCATTATCGAGCTGTATGTTTACATATTTTCCGTAATGGAAGACAGGGGACGTGTGAGGCCCGGATAATACAGTAATAGGAAATGGCTAATGCTACGTGAGGGTGCATTTTTGTATGCACTTCTGCTACTCTTTTGGATTACGAACCATTCGATATTAATGGTTCACTTTTTCCTTTCATCGAGGAAATTATTCTTTGATATAGGGCGCTAATAGCGTACAAGTGCTAACAATATGTCAAAGGCTTTTCCTATGGTTTATTTGTACTGTGTATGACATCAAAAAGTAAAGTTAAGGGTCCCACTGCTGGGCAAAGGCCATATTTTAAACTAAGACATGGCTAAGGTTGATGGGTATTGGCTTTATAAGCACGCTTGCCAAATGCCAAATGCCTATAAATGTCTTTCTTTTTTTTCTTCTTCTTAAAAAATAATTACGAACCCAGATCCTTCAGATCTCTCTAGTGGTTAGCCACTCAGTAACCTGTTTGTAAAATAACCATTTAATATTAACCAACTATGTGAAATGGTAAAATAAAAACAAAAAAATGTACTAAATATTAATACAGTTCTATAAATTTTGTACTTATTTTGATTTATGAAACAGTAAAAGGATAATTAACGCGTCATGGAAACGTTAAAAAAGTATTTGATTTCAACCTTGATACCGGATTGATTGAGGTTAATAGACCATACATTTACTAATGTCAATATACAAATAGAAAAACGTTAAATGTGTGGGGGGCCAATGGTAGGTATCACGTCGGGGTCACCACTGTAGGGTGCGGATAGTAGGTAGAATGCCACATTGAGGAAGGCCAAAGGGAAGATCTTCCTCCGAGCTGGGTGGTATAGCTCGGGGACCGAAGTCCAACGGATGTTAGTTGGAGGTGCTATACATAGCGAAGGAGATGGTGAAACTTCGCTACCGCGATGTAGGCTTCCGATACTATTTTACGTCGTGGTATGGGGACGTCGTTGATTTGCGTCTGTGGCGCCATCTGTTGACACGGTTGAGAAGGTGTTTGCTTCGTGTCGAATAATGTGCGGCGTATGCGGTAAAGTGGAGCCGCCACATCACTCTCCCCCGAGACCAGAGGTCGATATCAGTGAGTGTGCTCAGCAGTCAGTGCGTCAGAGCTTGCAAGTACCAGTGGAGAGTGCTGCTGCAGGATGCCCCAGTCTACGGTGAGTCGAGACGGGTGGGGTGAAGGCGCGTTGCCAGTGATGCAGTGTGCTGTTCCTGTCTGCGGTGGGTCGAGACAGGTGATGATGACGGTGGGTCCGAGCTGCTGGGTGTGCAGGGCTGCCACGCCGGAGTGATGCGGCCGACATTGATGCACCGGTCGTGGGCTGCGGAGACCAGGTCGGGATGATGCCGTCGAGTGTGCCCCGGAGGTCCAGGAAGCGTCGTCCAAGATGCTGCGGTGGAACCTTGAGGCTCGATTGCTGGCTTGCTGTGACTGCTGGCGAAGGTAGATGATGGATGTGGAGTGATGAATGGGCGCTGCTGCGACGATGCTGAATGTGCTTCTGTGCTCCGTAGGGGTCACCACTGTAGTGAGCGGATGGTAGGTGGGGCCGCCACATCACTCCCCCCCGAGACCGGAGGTCGATATCAGTGAGTGTGCTCAGCAGTCAGTGCGTCAGAGCTTGCAAGTGCCAGTGGAGAGTGCTGCTGCAGGATTCCCCAGTCTACGGTGAGTCGAGACGGGTGGGGTGAAGGCGCGTTGCCAGTGATGCAGTGTGCTGTTCCTGTCTGCGGTGAGTCGAGACAGGTGATGATGACGGTGGGTCCGAGCTGCTGGTGTGCAGGGCTGCCACGCCGGAGTGATGCGGCCGACATTGATGCACCGGTCGTGGGCTGCGAAGACCAGGTCGGGATGATGCCGTCGAGTGTGCCGGAGGTCCAGGAAGCGTCGTCCAAGATGCTGCGGTGGAACCTTGTGGCTCGATTGCTGGCTTGCTGTAACTGCTGGCGAAGGTAGATGATGGATGTGGAGTGATGAATGGGCGCTGCTGCGACGATGCTGAATGTGCTTCTGTGCTCCGTAGGGGTCACCACTGTAGTGAGCGGATGGTAGGTGGGGCCGCCACAAATGTAAACAAAACTGTTATTATGTTTGTATTTTTAATCTTTAGTTAAAATATTAGTATGATATCAAACTTATTTAATTCATACATCGTTGAATGCTGTGTAAACAAAATATAACATTTTTTTTATAAAAAGGGGAAAATAAATATAATAATAATTCGACGCTTGAAAGGCAAAAGGCAACAAGCGCCAAAATACCTACTTTACAGGGGAGCCGTCTAAAGTTTTACAATTCCGAAAAAAATTGTTACCTTTTGCCTTTCAAGCGTCGTATGATTAACAATTCGGTATCGCATCGTTGAGATGAAAGCTTGTTTTTCCCTGTAATGTAATAAAAAAATACATAAAATTATACTACGAGTATAATATTCTCTTACGTCAAACTTGACAAATAAAATAGTAGAAAATAGTAAAAACGTTAGGTGGAATTCAATTTAGACTTTGGGCAACACCTGCGCTGGCATAGAGCGAAGAATGTCGCGAAATGAATATTTTGCCAGCCATTTCTATGCAGCTGCCGAGTTACAGCAACGGCGAAACGAAAAAGTTCCCAGCAGTGCTTATTTAAAAAATCTAAATAAAAACAAATGGTGCCGAATGGTGTATGGACATTCACGAACGGTTCTTTTTGGGGTTCCAAAGTAAACAAGTAACGATTATAATTTTGTCGTGTCTGTCTGTTTCGTCGTGTTTATCTGTCTGTTTGTCTATCTGTCTATGTCTGTCACAGCCGTTTAACTAGCGAACTTTAATAATACTTATGTTAGAAAACTTAAGCGTGATTATTATATATGGAAAGCGAGCTATATTGCGTACAAAGTTATAATCGTAGATATATAATGCTAAAAGTAACTATCATGTGTAGTGTGTGTAGTAGTCGGTAGTTGAAGTAGGTAGTGTATCGATGTGGGTACATTGATCAATTAAAAAAGTTCTGCCTATTTTAAAGCACATGCCTTTATTGGTTTTTAAATTAGTACTGAAACCATGTGTCGTTTTAAACATCATTTGATGCGCGCCAAAATAATCTATCCAATAAAGTATAAAACGGTACATGCCCATTTTTCAATTATGTGTATATTTATTTATAAGCATGTGAGTCTGCTGGCATAACCGACACCTTATTTAGTCTAAGTAACATTTCAACGATATATCAGGTAAAGATTTACTTTAAAAGCATAAGCTAAAGCATAGAAAGAAAATTATGTTTGAAAGTAATGAACAATTAATTTACAAGACTGCCGCTGCCACACTACGAACTTATGTTTCGAAAATTTCAAAGTGGCAAGTTTCCATATAAATTATAATGAAACACCAATTAATATCCACCAACCGATATCAGTGTTCAGAGAGAAATATTGCTTCCATCTTGGTTATATTTCTCGTTCAGAAGTACTTGTAAATGCTTGAACAGTAATTAAACGATATTTGATGTTGAACAGTATTGGTATTGGATAGTCGAGGGCTCTCACTTTCCTGGAAAGATGCTTGCAGAAAATATTGCTAGGTATTAATAATTTTAATATATAACTTCAAAAATTAAAAAAAAATCAAAACAATTGCCATTTATGTTTCGAATTTACGACCTTTTGCATTTACTAAGGTGGAAATTTTCGTTCATTACAAAAAATAATATACCTACCTAAATATATTTTTATTGTTTTAATTTAGCCTCAGGAGCTCTAGTGGGATTACCTGACCGCTGAGCTATCGAGACCCCTGGTCAGGTTATGGACCGGTAATCTAAGGGCCGTGGGTTTGATGCCCACTAGAGCTTCCCGAAACTGGTTGAATTTTTTCTAGTAAAAAAAACTTCTACCAAAATATTTTTTTTAAATATCGTGTTCCTATCTCGCAAAGCTACTTAGCTAAAAGGACTTAAAACAAGCCTTATCACCGACCAAAATCTTCTCCGAATCATTCCAGTTTTAGAATAATATAATATACATTATGTTATCCTAAAATTGCTTCAGAAATAAGTAACATAAATCTTTCTCCCAATTAGTTTGTGATTTGAACTGTCATTATGTTCCACGTCATTTGCTAACAAAAGAACCGCGAGGAAATCCGTCTTGATTTTGGTTGACTGCGCAATATAAGCCCCTCACTTTCGGCATATGAGGTTTGTACTTCGGGCAAAAATGGATGATTATTTACTTACTTTTTCTAAAGGGTTGACTTGACTTACGGTTGACGTTTAATCGGCTTACAAAATAGGTAACTATGCCCACGCCCGATCCTCTAAATACCACTACACATTTACAGAATACACTAAACATGCACACTTAGGCCCAAGACACCATACTTCCACGTACACGTAGAACAAGGATACGAAGAACCGGTTCACACGCGCTCTAAACCAGGTACAGACAGACATGTACCTGGGCGCTTCTCTCCTCCATCACGGCCCGGTCAACCTGAGCCGAGGTCCGAGCCTTTAGGGGCGCTCTCGGGTTGTTCCGCTCCCCGATCCGATCCGAACCCTTCGGAGAATCTAGTAGGGCACAGGGACACGCACTTAAGTGCGTGATGCCGTTTCCTCTAGAAAACCCCGAAGGTGATTCTTTTTGCACGGCCTGTGGAACCTTTTAAGTTTCTCGCCGCCCCCAAAAAAGCATGGTGATCCTGAAAATACCGCCTAAGGCAATCAGTAAACTGTCTTCAAAAAAAGGTAACTGTGCTAATATTGAACTGTTGATTGTCAATTCTATATTCGGCAATGAACAAAAGGCAAGGTATGCCTATGGTACATACGCCTGCCATATCAGCCTACCACAAACTTTCAAATGTCATCAAGAGATTTTGATCTTTATGTTCATAGCATATGATTGAACAATTATTAAAGAAATTTGACAGTTTTGGATGTAGTGACGCGCGCACATCGTCAGTACATAAATACATTGAGTACTCGTAGTTTAAAAATTTTGGTAGATTTCGATAACAGGAAGTAATTGTATCGTGTGGTGTGTAAGGATCCTGTGCCATCTCCCAGGTTAGTCTTCCAGCGGGTGGTAGATAAATGTAGGTAAGTGCTTGGTTTGGGGTGGTTTTAAAACCGCCTGGCTATGTGGTCGGTTCCCTGTGTGGTTCCGGGGATAAAGAATTACAGCACCCCATCTCTTCCCGTGGGTGTCGTAACAGCCGACTAAAGTACCATTCCAGAGGATGGGCAGCAGCATCTCTCTGAGGTTACCCTCAACCTACTGCGATCGCCAACCTGCCTGCCAAGCGTGGCGATTACGGCAAATACCCCTCATATGCACACCAGCAAAAACCGACCCCTAGTATCCGGCGGCCCCGCTCGCCCTAGCTACAGGGGGTGCTCTGGCAGAGACCTGGCTATCGCCAACGACCAACTCTGGCTCTGGCAACATTTACCACGCGCACATTGCGGACTGACGAGAAGATTTACGAACTGGAGGAAGAATAGAGCAAGATACGGTGGGACATAGTTGAATATCTAAGTCCGAAGAGAGGGGGAGGACTCGATAATTCTCAAGTCTGGTAACTTGCTCTATTTCCGGGAGGGCGAACAACTGTCCCAAGGTGGTGTCGGGTTCATCGTCTACAAGTCCCTCGTGAACAACGTTGTCGAGACCGGGAGTGTATAGCCTAGGGTAGCGTACCTTATACTCAGAATAATCAAACGGTATTCGTTGAAGATCATACAAGTTTATGCTCCTACTACGACACACCCTGACGATGAGGTGGAGGCTTCATGTGAGGACATCTCTAGAGCCATACAAGCCTCCAAAACTCATTACACCGTTGTCATGGGAGATTTTAACGCAAAACTAGGCAAACGAAGCGGCGATAAGATGAGAATGGGACGATTTGGGGTTGGTAATCAGAACTCCCGGGGCCATCTGGTGGACTTACTGAGGAGGGACTCTTTATGATTTCCTTCCTTCTTATGACTTCCTTCTTTATGATGAATTCCTTTTTCAGGAAGGCTGAACACCGCAAGTGGCCTGGATGAGTCCCGATGGTGCAACAAAAAACGAGATTGACTTTATTATGTCGACGAGGAAGCAAATATTTAATGATGTCATTGTGATCAATGCGGTTAAAACTGGCAGCGATCACCGGTTGGTAAGAGGCACATTGAATATCAACGTTAAGCTAGAAAGACCTTGATTGATAAGGTCTACGCTTCGTCCTGCACCCATCCAAATCCAAAACCCCGAAAGCTTTCAGCTCGAATTGCAGAATCGCTTCGAATACCTAAATAATTGCAAACATGTGGACGAGTACAGCAACAGGTTTGTGGAAACAATCCAAACGGTTGGGTCCAAGTTTTTTAAAACCCACCGTACAAAAGGAACCAAGAAGTTCTCAAACCATACCCTGAAACTAATGGAAGATGCGACGCGCAATGGTTCTGCTTTCCTCACGTGATGCATCTCAGTTTCGGCGGCTAAATAGACAGATCTCGAAGTCTTTGACTCGCGATACGCAACGATTTAATACTAACCTAACTAAAGACACCGGTTGATACGAACAGAGATAGCAGGAAAAACGCAGGCGGTGGTGGCGCAAAGAGGATTCCCCCAGGGGGGATGTTTGTCGCCACTGCTGTGGTGCTTGCTAATAGATGAACTAGTAAACAAGATAAACAGGATACACATATACACACAGGTGTATTCCGATGATGGCGTGCTCCTGGTAACAGGCAAAGTACTAAGCGTCATTTGCGAAATCATGAAGAGAGGCCTAAAAGTAGCTCTAGAATGGTGCAGGAGCAAAGGTTTGAACCTAAATCCTGATAAGACCAAACTAGTCTTGTTCACAAGGAAAAGAAAGATAGGACGAGCTGAACCAGTGAAACTGGACAACCAAGAGCTGGAAACAGTCAGGGAGGTCAAGTATCTAGGAGTGACACTGGACAGTAAGCTTACCTTTAGGACCCATATCAGTAACACTTGCTCAAGGGTCAAGATGGCAATGATGCAATGCAAGAGTGCAATAGGCAGAACCTGGGGCATGAAACTAGCGATGGCACTATGAATATATAAGACAATAATTCTGCCAAGGATCCTACACGGAGCCATCGTATGGTGGCACAAAGCTGCAGTAGGGAAAAATAAAGCAGAACTAGACAAAGTCCAAAGGCTTGCTTCCCTAGTGACCAAGGGCGCGGTGAGGACAACACCCACAGCCGCGCTCGAGATCCTACTGGGGCTAAACCCCCTGGACTTAGAAATAAAGAAAAGAGCTACTGAACAATGGTTCAAGCTAAGAAGCACTACTAGCATATAGACCGGAAACTTCGTGGACGAAGGTCACGCAGGTCACGAAGGTCATGTGTAAAAACTACGAAGAAAGGCTGTCAATGATCCTCTCCAACAATGATCTAATACGAAAGGAAAGGATTTTTGACAAAAAATACAGAATACACATAGGAACAAGAGACAACTGGAGTACAGGTACCAAAGGCGTCACCTGCTACATAGACGGCTCTAGAAGGGAGACGACAAAGCTCTCTAGATCCGGCGTGCATATTAAATGCGCAGACGGGACAGAGATAAACAGATCGATACCGCTAGGTAGATTCGCCAGTGTGTTTCAGGCGGAAATATACGCAATAATGGCATGCGCCGAGATGGCCGAACACCTCACTATTACAGGAAAAGTGGCCATCTACAGCGATAGCCAGGCGGCGCTGAAGGCACTAGGCAGAGAAGAGACGACATCAGCAATCGTTAAAGAATGCAAGAAATCATTACAAAGTCTGGCTGAGAGAGCGGACCTGACGATAGCTTGGGTCCCCGGAAACGAGGGAAACGCGGGAAACGAACAGGCCGATGAACTAGCCAGAAAGGGGGCAGAGGAAAGCTTGGTGGGACCAGAGCCCTGGCTGCCAACAGCGCACAATATCACCAAGGGAGTAATCGGCCAAAGCATCACAGCGGAAACCAACCGAAGATGGAGATCCTCGAATGGTATGAGACAGTCGAAGATCTTCATTAAGGGAATGGATAAGAAGAGGACTAGCAAACTAATGGGACTATCCAGAAAGAAAATGAGGCTAGTCATAGAAATCATAACAGGACACTGTCGGCTGAACAGGCATTTGACAGTGATAGGAGTTAAAACTGAACCCATATGCCCGGAGTGCATGGAAAGTGAGGAGACCAGCCTCCACCTATTAGCTGAGTGCCCTATGTACTCACTATCAAGATGGGAGCTCTGGGGATCGGACACATTACACATAGAGGACCTACAGAATCTGAAGGTGGAGCAGATAGCAAGATTTACCAAAGAGACCAAAAGATTCGACGGGGCGCCGTGAAAGCTGGATGAACCTAAACTCCTTCAAAAGGGAGAACGGGGAAAAGGATGAAGTGGTCAACAATGCGGGTGGATCGTCCGTTCGGCTGGCGACGTCCCCATAAGAAAATAATAACTAAAGAGGCCATTAAGCGGAACAAAGGCTCAAAAGTGTTCGCGAGAGATCTGTATTGGGCAGTGCCAACTGACGACGCTGAAAACCGATGACAGCAGAACTGTCACGACCAGGTCCGATGTTATGGGAGAGGTCGAGAAGTTCTATGGACAGCTTTACACATCCACTCGGTCACCTGTACAAAGCTTAGCTAAAAACCCTAGAGCTAAGTTAACCCAGCACCACACCGAAGAGATTCCGGGCATCAGCCTGTACGAGATTAATATGGCTCTCAAACAGCTAAAGAAAGGCAGGGCACCAGGTGCTGACGGAATTACGGCCGAGGCTTCTGAATTCAGGCGGAAGACCGGTACTCGTAGCTCTTCAGAAGTTGTTTAATTCCGGTATACTAGGCGGCAGAACACCAAAGACGTGGCACGAAGGTAAGGTAGTACTGTTCTTCAAAACCCTGCTGAAGGACTACAGTCCTATCTCACTTCAAAGCCACGTCTGCGTGCTGTTTTCGAGAGTCAAAACGAATCGTCTTGCATGCAGGTTTGATGACTTCCAGCTTATCGAACAAGCCGGTTTCCGAAAAGACTTTAGCACCAAAGACCACATATATACGCTGCGACAGGTTACACAGAAGACCGAATAGTATAACCAGCCTCATTGCTTAGCGTTTGTGGACTATGAAAAAGCCTTCGATTCGATTGAAACAGTTCTACACAGTTCACACATACACAAAATAGTTATATATACTACACAATAGTTGGTTTGTTTGTTGGACAAACCTTGAGTGGCGACCGCGTACCGGAAAGCGCAGTGAGGGCAGACCTCCAACAAGGTGGGCTAACGATCTTGTGAAGGTCGCGAGAAGCCGCTGGATGCGAGCAGCACAAAACCGGCCGTTGTGGAGATCCTTGGGGGAGGCCTTTATCCAGCAGTGGACGTCTTTTGGCTGAGATGATGATGATGTGGTCGTAACATCGATGTAGTATTAGCTGTTGTTGTTGGTATAGGTATGTTATTGTTAATTGTTGTATTCTAACAGTTAGAGGCAAGATAGCCAGTTCCTCATCACTTAACATCAGGTGAGTGAGACGAACACGAAGTGCTTATCCGTAAAAAAAATTAAAAAGAGACTGCTGCTGTTACCTGCTGTGGAAATCTGCAATAGTGACAGTGGCGGTTACATTAACTGCCCGAAATTATCTAGGTTTTTCCAATACAAAATTTCCTTATTCTAAAATTGGTTCAGGTTAATATTTACAGATGGCGCTGTACCAAACTGAATCACGCTGTAAAGATTTCCATAGGAATAAATTAACTAGAAATATCAAACATTCCTCCATAGCATAAGATCGCTATGTCAAAACAATATACCTATATTTACAATGTAACCTTTCGTTTGTTTAAACTAGAGACCTATTGTAGCTAATAAGACATTGTGGTGATAGATCGATTAGCGCGCCGCACGATGATTGTCGATATCACCATTCCCCATGACGAGAACCTCGTGAAAGCTGAGAAAGAGAAACAAATCAAATATCTCGACTTAGCACATGAGGTTGTCGACATGTGGAATGTGGACTCGGCTGTCATCGTGCCGATTGTTGTTACGGGCAACGGCCTGATGGCCAAGAGCCTCGATCAACATCTCATGAGGCTCTCGTTAGGCGGCTGGATCAAGGGCCTGATTCAGAAGGCAGTTCTCCTCGATACGGCACGCATTGTGAGGAGGTTCCTGTCTCTGGAGCCCTAATCACCGGTAGTTTAGACCCTGGTCCCGATGCCGGCGGACCCCTATTTTTTATATTTTTAAATGTTTGTTTTGTTTTTTAGAAAATATTTAAAAATGTAAATTAATATGTAAAAAAATAAATAAAGAGATAATATTATAATAATAATATGTAACTTTATATGTAAGTTTATGTAAGTATCTAAGTTATACAGCATAATTGGCACAATGGCTTTAGTTATTGATGTAACAAAAGCATGCCGACACTCCAAAGTGTGCAGTAACTTTTGAACTTGTCCCAGAGAATTAATTTAAACTTTGCAGTGTAAAGACGGTTTTTCTTGAAAAATTCTCACTGGTATTGTTTGAAATCCTCTAGGAATAATGTTTTCCGAGTTTAATTACTCAGCAAGGAGGATTTTTCGTCGGACTTTCAACACTAACCCAGGGAAATTAGGAAAGTTATTCCTTGTAAACGCTATTATTTAAAGACAAAGAAAAAAAATGCATTTTTTTCGTAACAGCTAGGTACCTACTTGAAATGCTGTAAATGTGGTTTTGTTTTGTTTGTATTTATTATCGGTTTGGTTTGTGGTTTATAACTCCGTTTAGTACCTATACTATATACATACGTTTTTTACAGTTACCTACTTCAATTTCTAAAGCTACTATCAATGTGAAAGAATAGATCAGAAAAAGAGAAGCGTAGTTAAACTCGTATTTAATAAGCATATAACGTCAAATGAAATGAAAATGATAAAACGATAACAAGAATAAGCGAAACAAATTACATTCTAAAAAGGAATCAAAATATAAAATACCCTCATATACTCATTTATTGATTTTATTATTTAAGTATAGGTATCGGACAAGGAAATATTTCACGTTGCATTCAACATTGCTCAAATTGAATTCTGGGATCGTAGAGCTTGTTTTCTTTCTTTTCAGTTATTTCTCTTTACAGTTATTTTTTATGGTTTTCCGGTTTTTACGAGTATATAATTGTTTTTTATATAGTTGTTTTAGCAGTCGGGTTTTTTGTTTTCTCCACTACTTGGGCACGAGCCTTCCTTATGGATGGATAGGGAGCCATAAATCACCACGCGGACCCAGTGCTGTTTGGTGGCTGTTAAGGAGTGCTAAAGCAGCCGGGACCAACGGCTTTACGTGCCAACCGAAGCACGGAGGAGCTCGAGATGATAAATATTTGGTCACCCATCCAATAACTGACCTATGCGAAAGTTGCTTAACTTCAGCAATCGTAGACCGAGCGCGTTAACCAATGCGCCATACACAAACATAGTCCTACTAATATTATAAACGCGAAAGTTTGAAAGTATGGATGTTTGTTACTCTTTCACGTAAAAACTACTGAATGGATTTGGATGAAATTCGGCATACAGATAGTTTATAATCGGGAATAACACAAAGGATACTTTTTATCCCGATATTCCCACGGGAACGGGAACCGGGAACCACGCGGGTGAAACCGCGAGCGGCAACTAGTTTTAAATAACAACGGTGGGACTGGTCACGATTTTCGATATTGTGATTGACGGTTTAATTTAGTTGTCAACTGGCAAAATTAAAACCTTTCTCTGTTGAGCAATACAGTCCGATTGAGTTATTTTACAACGAACTAGTAATTGCCTGACTCTCCGATTAACATCACAAACAAAAAGCTTTTATAAACACAAAAGTTTTTAAATTTGTAAAACAAATAAACCTTTTTATTAAGTTTACATTGTTTTATCACATTTTTATTGGATAAAGAATTTCAAAAAGGTTGGCGATGCTCATAAGGACATACATTAATTGCAACAGTAGGTACTTAAGTTTATAATTCAAATATTTTATGGCGATCGCAATTGGGAAGTTAACTTTTTTTTTTTGAGAGTGATTGCTGATTGCCTTAAACGGCATTTTCAGCGTCACCGGGCTTTTTTATGGGCGGCGAGGTACGTAAAGGGTACCCAAGCCGTGTGAAACGAATCACCTTCGGAGGTTTTCTAGAGGGAACGGCATCACACACTTAAAAGTGCGTGCCCCCGTGCCCTACTAGATTCTCCGAAGTAGTGAACTGGTTAACCAATAGAGAAAATTTTTAGCGACTTTAAAATGAAACAACTTTTACGGATGTACTCGCGTTTATTTTATACATTAATAGCGACCCGCCCCGGCCTCGGGTGCAATGCTGATACACGCAACCGCTATGTCCCTGCATTTTAAATCTGTAATATCTTCGAAAATATTCAGTTAAATTACATGCTGTAAAGGGCCATATTGATCTATATTAAATGCACAATGCCTTTAAGACACTAAATGGGATAAGGATTTTTTTTTGCAGCTACTCCCCGCTATTTTTGCAGGACTTTATCATTCTTTTGTTTTGTATTTCTTTTCTTTTTTTGGGTTTAAATAAGCTTGAGCTATATGAGCTCTACTACTTTTTCTTTTTTGTTTTCTTTTCTTTTATCTTTTCTTTTATCTTTTCTTTTCTTTTCTTTTTTACAATGTCAATCTTATTGCTAATACATTTTCTTTTTCTTAATGTTTTACATTGTTTCTTATGCTAAAACATGCTTCTTATTACTAGTACATTTCTTATGTTTTCTTATATTTATTGTTTACATAAGTTTCTTGTTTCAAATCTTATTTATCCACTTCTTTCCTTCTATTCTTATATTATTTAAATTACATTTCTTATTTTTATACCCATATTACAATCCTGCCACTTAGTGGCCTTGCTTGCCTTACATTTAATTTTATTATTACATTTAATATTTATTCATCCTTATTTCTTTTATTTACAATGTTAACAATTTTCCTGGCAAACTCCATTAACAATTTCCTTTCTTTCTTATTGCTCATGATCTCCTTAAGGGTGTCTTTACTTAATTTAGTGTCAAGCTTCTGCTGCAAAGTGTACCTATCTTGTGTGTGTATTGGGTAGTCAAGTAGAATATGGAAAATGTCCTCGTCCGCCGTCGGGTCACAGGCACATGAGGGGCTGTCCCTGCACTTAAACCTGTGCAGGTATGCACAGAATCCCCCATGGCCTGTCAAGACCTGCGACGCGGTTCGGTCGATGGACATCTTCCTCACAGTATTATATGCGTCCACCCCATTCGGGAAAAAGACCTTGGTGGTCGCGGCTGTGGCTTCCGTCCTATACCTGCTGTCCCACTGCTCGATTGTTCCCGCCCGTAAATGACGTTTAACATACGAGATGGGGCAGTAGTCATAGTCCGCTCTGGTCTTCAGTTTGAGGGCGGCCTCCTTCGCTAATTCATCCGCTCTCTCGTTCCCTCCTACTCCGACGTGGGCCCGTATCCAATAAAGAGAGACTAGTTGGTGGTTGTCTCTCAGGAATTCCAGGTTACCCTGTACCGCCTTAGTAATTGGGTGCGAGGAGTCTGGATCCATCAGCGTCTGGAGAGCCGACCTCGAGTCGCTCAGAATAGCCGCTTCTTCGAATTTCTTGCCAATGATAATTTCTGTCGCTTGGAGGATAGCGTACAACTCGGCTTGGAAGACCGTACAGTATGGCTCCAGTCTGAATTTTCGGGTACACATCTCGACCTTCCCTTTCCAACAGGTCAGGGCGGCTCCGACTTTCCCCTCCAGCTTGCTGCCATCAGTGTAGATCTTTACCAAGTCTTCTGCCAGCTCGCTATCCTCTTCCGCGTTTTCCAAAAGGGTGAATTTTGAATTTAGCATCCTACTGGGGTGGGTGTTCTCTGTGAATGGTGCGCGTTGCTCGACCCTCCTGCCACTCAATACTGCCTGAGGTTTCCCGCGCTTTGCCTCAAAAAGCCGGGATGCTTCTTGGATCCGAAGATCCAGCGGAAGCAGCCCCGACAGTATTAAAGCAGCGTTAAGAGAAACTGTCCTATTGCTTTTTGTAATTTTCTGCGCAAAGCCCCTCAACACTACATCGAGGGCTTTCCGGGAGACTGCTTTTTTCGCTTCTTTGGACCAGACGCTTGCCGCGTACAAGATCACGGGTTCGATAACAGCTTTATAGATCGTCCTTGTGATCTCTGGATGCAGTCCCCAGGTAACCCTCGCCGCTTTGCATACTCCCTTATAAATTCCTATAGATTTTTTACATATATACTGTATATGTTGATTAAAGAGGAGCTTATCGTCTACTATGACACCTAAAATTTTGATATTACTAACTAACTCAATCTCCGTTCCCCCCATCTCCAGGCGAGGCGTGTCGAACTTAAGCTTTTTGGTTATGACCATCGCCTTGGTCTTTTGTGGCGCAAAGTTCAGCTTGTTCGAGTCACCCCACTTCTGGACACGGGAGAGAACGGAATTGGCCCTAGTGGAGATTTCTCCGGCTGTGCTGCCCTCTATTATCAATGTCATGTCATCTGCGAAGGCTTGGCAGTAGACGTCGGTGTCGGTGAGTTTGTTTAGCAGGGGGTCCAGCAGCAAATTCCACAACAAGGGCCCGCCAATGGAACCTTGGACACAGCCCTTGTTGGTACTCTTGCTATACTGTTCCCTCGCATACTTCACTGTCACCTTCCTGTCTTCCAGGTAACTGCTTACAAGCCTTCGCAGATTCACCGGACACTTCTTTTCCTTCAATTGACATTTAATCTGGGGCCATCACGCATTATCGAAGGCCCCCTCTATGTCCAGCGAGATCACGACCATCATTTTCTTCTCTACCAGATTATGTCTGATCCGCTGAACCATATCGTAGAGGGAGTCTTCGGTACTGCGTTGTGGCACGAAGCCATATTGGCATGGATTAAGTTTGGTCAGCACATACCATCTAATTCTTTTTATTAACATTTTCTCTAGTATTCCCTAAAATTGCCAGGAGCCCTATTGGCCTATAAGATTTGGGGTGCGTGTAATCCTCCTTTTTTGGTTTTCTCAGCAAAATTATCGTTGCCACTTTCCAGGGCTTTGGGAAGTGGGAGAGCTCTAGGCATTTATTAAAGATAGCTAGGGATAATGTGGAGTCGGCATTAATGGCTGCCGCGCATATGTCAGCCGTAAAGCCATCATCACCCGGGGCCTTCTTGGGGTTGAACGAATTCACCGCTCGAAGAAGTTCAGCCTCCACGAATGGAGGGTCGCAAAGGTCATCTTTGTTACCCTCATTCGCTTCGGCGGCCCTTCTTCTCACTTCTCTATGTTCTTCGTTCTCCCCCAATTCGGTGTCCTTCGGGTAAAAGCTTTCGGCCATTATGCGCATCGACTCCTTTGGGCTGGTGTTCTTGCCATCCCTAGCTATCGGCAGATCTTCGTACGCCTTTTTCGTTCTACCTATCACTCTGTATATGCCCTCCCACATTGTTTCCCTCTCTTGCTTTTCACAGAACTCCTTCCAACTCCCGATCCTGGCCTTTTCCATTTCTTCTTGGTATCTACTTTTTGTTTGCACGTACTGCTCAACGACATGGCCCAAACGGTTTGGCGCTGCCCATTTTATTTTCCTTTTCATCCTATTCTTTTCCTTCTTCATTTCCTCTAACTCCTCGGACCACCACGCAATTTTTATTTTTTGTTTCATATTTTTCTTTTTTAGCATTTTCTCGCATGTTTCTTTTATACTTTCCGTAAACTTTCCTACTTTATCTTCCAATTCACTTATTTCTTTTATTTTGACTATTTCATCTTCATTTAAATTCCTTTCCTCATATTCTATCTTACACATTTCTTTAAATTTACTCCATTCTATTTTGTTGGTCTTGTATTTTCTTGTTGTTCTTACGTTTTCTATCTCCTTTATTTCTTCTAAATTAACTTTAAAAATTATTGCGTTGTGGTCCGAGGTCGTCATTCCTTCATCTACCTTCCAATCTTGCACCAGTTTGGCCATGTCTTCCGAGCAGCACGTCACGTCTACCAAGCTCTTAAACCTTTTGCCTCCTCGCCAGGTATCGAAAGTTGGAGTGTTTCCTTCGTTCATGATCTCCAGTCCTAATTCACCAAACAATCCTACCAATTCCGCACCCCTACTATCGCTCCTATCGCTACCCCACCACTCACTCCAGGCATTTGCATCCCCTCCTACTATGAGCAACTCGCAACCTAACTCTCTAATCATCTCCTTCAGGAGCCGTACATAGGATTCAATGTCCGCGTCCGGCTCAAAATAGTACGAAATTACTCCGATCGTCCATTCGGCAGTCTCCAACCTGGCCGCTACCAGGTTGGTGGTTGTAAGGTTGGGGAATTGCAGGATCTTGATATTTTTGTTGTTAATTAATATTGCGGCTTTATTGCTTTTCCCCATCTCATGTGCCGCCTGGACGATCCGAGCTCCGGACACGTCACTCATAACGCCTTTATTCCCTATGTACGGTTCCTGAATTAGAGCGAAACAAATGTTTTTATTGGCCACCTCTGCCAAAAGTTCTGTGGTTGCATTGTTGCTTCTCTGGAGGTTTGCCTGTACTATGCTATATATTTTCTTTCCTTGGGCCGATGCCATGCCCTTAGCACCGGTACGCTACCTTTGATCGAGCCAGCCTATCCCACTTGGCCCTAATCGGGCATACCTCATTGAAGGTATTGTGGGCCTTCTCCTCCAGGCCGGCTCTTTCGCAGTTTAGGCAGCAGGGGGGACTTAGCTTCTCCTTGCACGTGGCGTACAAGTGGTTACCCCCACAGTGGCTACAACTGTCCAGCTGCTCCTGACAGACCCGCTTGATGTGGCCGTAGCCCAAGCAGCGGGAGCACTGGATCAACGGGGACTGATCTTCTACTCTGGAGACTCCCCATTGCAGTTTAAGAGTCCCCGCTTCTGTCAGTTGTTGCCAAATTGCGGGGGCCACCTTGAACACTATGTGTGCCACATGCGGATTTCTAGTTTTCTTCTCATACACTGTTTCTATTTCTTCCTTCCCATCTTTGGTTTTAGTTTTCCCAACCTTCCTCCTTATAGCTTCTTCTACCTGTTCCTTCTTCTTGTCCCCCCTTACATATCTGACTATCACTAGCGGATTCTTATTTTTTGCCATTTCTATTTTTAGAGTGCTTTCTTTCTGTAGTTTTTTACTCAGCAACTCTGCATCCCTCTCTGATCCACACCCGATAATAACCTTCTGGTCCTTGGCCTTTCTGACATTCTGGACCTTGATCCATTCTCCATCGGGATCAGACTCCGCCGTCTTCCTGACCGCTTCCATCACCTGGTCGCTGGTCAGGTTCTGGTCGGAGGACGCCACAATGAGAGAATGGAGTGTCCTGGGTGTGGTCCTCAACCGTCCTTCTGCGGTTACCTTCGCGTACGATGCCTTCTGCGGCTTTTCTGTGTTTTCTTCCTTTTCTTTTGCCAACTCTTCTATCTTGTCTGCGATTTTTCGGTTGGTTTCTTCCTGCAGTCTTTCACATCTTTCGGTAACTGCTTTGTTATCCGCTAGTAGCTTCTCTATTTTCTCCAGTCTTCTCCCGGTCTCTTGCTCGAATTCGGTACTGTCCCTTACGATCTGTGTGTGGACAGTCCTTCCCGTTCCAATCTTTGGTTCTTTTTTTCTCTTCTTCTATTCGGCTGACTAGTTCTGCCACCATCACTACCAATTCGTTGGTTTCTTTTTGAATGGTGGCCTTGGTATTGGATAAGGATTAATGCTGTATTGCTTTAAATCGCTTCGTAAATGAGCCATTATTTCTCGTAAAAGGTGAAGGATAAAAAATGATTATTGTGGGTTATCCCTAAGAGATAGATATATACCATCGCGGACTTTTTTGTAGACCTTGTTAAGGTGTACAATACTTTAGTACATTATTTTTATCTATCTCGTAGGGTTCAGTTAGTTCAGTTGGTTAGTTAGTAGGGTTTGCAATGTAAGCGCAAAAAATGTGAAACCTCTAAAATTATCAGTTTTTCTCTATTATTTTATGCATGTATTTATACATATAAACCTTCCTCTTGAATCACTCTATCTATTAAAATAAACCGCATCTAAATCCGTTGCGTAGTTTTAAAGATCTAAGCATACATACATAGGGACAGCGGGAAGCGTCTTTGTTTTATACTATGTAGTGATTTTTGTGACTTTTCGTTTACCATTGACATAAAACAACAACAAATCATCGTCATCTTCTTCCTCTTCGAACAATATAAATAAAAGTTGGTCATCAATGGACATCTTGTCATGTCAACTCAAAGCAAATGAATGAATACACAACAGCGCATCACCACGAACAGCGCAACACTGCTGCTTTGCCCGGAATCAGCGCGGCAGGCAGCACTGCTGCGCAGCACTACAGTGGCAGCACTGCTGCGTGCAGCGGAGTTCGGAATCATACCTTTACTATCTTTTTAGGTTACATACAGAAATTCATGCTTAGGTCAATTAAAAAATAGGTCAATGTTTTTAGAACAACTGTTATGTGATTTCATAATTATGTATGTTTAATGTTCTGGAAGTATTTGTTGTTGTTGTTAACATCCCTATTTTGTAACGTATCTACTCATTTAAATACCGTTTTTATTATTTACTAGCGGCTGCTCTTGGTTTCACCCGCGTGGTTGCCGTTCCCGTGGGAATATCGGGATAAAAAGTATCCTATGTGTTAATCCAGGTTATAAACTATCTGTATGCCGAATTTCATCCAAATCCATTCAGTAGTTTTTACGTGAAAGAGTAAAAAAACTTTCGCGTTTATAATATTAGGATGAGAACTTTCACTAAGGCCATCCTATAAATCTTTACTGCTTTGGGCAATTTTGACATAAGTCAAGTTCGAGTCTGTTCTGTATACTTTTTTCATAATCAATGTTAATGCACGCCAAGTTCCAATGACAGTTTTAAAAAAACACTTAATATTTAGGTTAAGTAAAATGATTTATTTTTACTCTTCGAAATTAAGCGTGCTGTGGCAAATTTTAATTAAAGAAGCACCAGTGTAATAAGTCATATGGTTTTTTTTAAATGTAAAAATGTGTCCGGTGTATGCTTTGTTGGATGTATAAATAAATAAAATAAAATAGTAAGTATTTGAAACAGCTACCTAAATGTTATTTAAGTTTTAATTACCAAAAAATCCAGAAACACAATACCTACCATTAAACTGCGTCCAATGCGTATCGTAAAATCAAGTTTATCGCATCATAATTCAAATGGCCGTTCTGAATAGCAAGTGCCGGTGTACACCGAATCATTGGTTGGGAAAAAATATTCTATACAAACTCACAAATACAGGTAGAACCGGCGAATTTGTTTTCGAAACATTTTGACAGAACAATAATATTGCGTGCGCCCGCCCTTACTCACTCCGTGGTGGTTGACTGTGTATTCGGATTTTTTGCGTTTGTAAACAGTAAGGAGTGTAACAATTTTAGGGGAACACTCGCGGGAACGCTTGTTATGTAGGTAAATATATTTCCGGTTTACGTATGAAGAGCTGTGAAGATGTTGGCTCGATTTTATATTATATTTATATATATATTTATTTATTATAGCCTTCCCAGTAGCATAATGGTCAGTGCAGCCGCTCGGATTGCGGAAGACCCAGGTTCGATTCCTGGCTGGCTCGGGTAGGCATTTAATTTTTTCATTGTATTTTATAAATATTCGATTTATATGCTTGAATGGGGTAGTCCGTAGTTTCAGTTAGCCACTTTATATATAACACTTTGTTTATTTATTTATTTACTATACTGTCTGTCTCTTTAAAAAAAGGTTTAATTTTTATTAAAATATTACATAATTATTATTAATTTACTAACTCTCACTGTGCTTTATATATTGGAATGTTGCATTTTCGTAAAGAACCATACCTATTTATTTATTTATTGTTAATGGTATAAACTCTAACATAAGTATAGCCGACCATGAAATTGCTTTATCTCTTTTGACAAAAACTTCCATTACAATAAAATTTCGCTAAGGCTCATTGTCAATAATGACAACGTATCCGTCACTTGGTCTTTTAAACAAAAATAGACCTTGTTGTTTTATTATATGCAAACAAAATTCACTTATAAGGTGGTAAAGCAATTTCATTGTCGACGATACAAGATGTCCTGGAAAGCTGTTGTTACCCAAAATGCACACGGGCTTCTATAAGAAAAATTATAGTGTTATCCCAAGTTTTGCCAAAATATATAATAAGTTGCCGCACTTATTAACCGAACTTAATTTTATTATATTTGGGAGAAAGCTGTTTGTTTGTTGGCTTAAAATGAAATGTCTCTATTCAGTTAAGGGATATCTAAATTGTAAAGTAGATATAATATAAATTATATTCTATTATAATAATGATAGACATATAATTGTGTAAATGTATAAATTTTATTATTATTTTAATTAACGTATAATTACATTTTTTTCTTGTTTCTAGGTCCTTTATCCAGATTCACATGTGTTCAAAATAGACGAACTATACAATGTTATTTTTAGTTTATACGAAACTTGAAAACTGTTTGTACGGAATCAGTAATAGAATCGATTTCAATATTTTCTATACCATGTTACATTTTGACAAAATAATATTTACAAAATCTCAAATAAAGTATACCCTACTAAAAAACACAACGGGACAGCACAACAAGCTTGTAGCTTCGTGAGTTTTTAAGATATTATTTTAATTTTTTTTTTGTACTGATTCTTTAAATGAAAATATTTGACCCATGTTTCGGTTTTCGTATAAACTAAAAATAAGGTTGTATATAAATTACCATTAGTGTACCTACTCTATTTTCAGTGAATAAATAATTTGATTTGATTTTATATTATTTTTAAGCCTTTTCATTGTATTACCATTCTTCATCAATAGAACAAATTACATTACGTAATGGTGCGGTCGGTTGTATTTGTTTTATTGTATTTCTATAATATTAAAAAGTGATAATTAAACACTTAATCAATACAACATACAATCATTAACACAATAATTACTATTTTGACAGCTGCTAATAAGTATTTCTCTTGACTAACCAGTCAAGTAAGGGTACTCGAAAGAAAGGCTTTCATCCTCTTATCTTTTTTCTCGATGTTGTTACACCAAAAATTGGGATTTCTGTGGAAAAAACCTTTCTATTAAGAGCGCAAGTACGAAGACTTTCTTCTTAAGGCGACGCACCGCTAAACAATAAATCTAATACGGAGCGTTTGCGCCCCGTACCATAAGAAAAACTGTTTTTTTCCTTCAAATTAAAACTACAGATTATTTAAAAAAAATGAACTACAATATTGAAGTGTGTGTTAAGACTAATCTACTAAGAAAATTTAGATGCTTAAATCGGTCTGGTTTGCCTGTAAAATGCGAATATATGTTTTAAAAGAGGTTACTTTGATATTTTTTTCTCTGTTATAAAAGTTGACAAATCGTGTTTCTGCAACTAACAAAATTAAGTCAATTAAATGAAAAAACATGTCATCAAATATCATTTTCATATGTTTTGTAATTGTTGGGAAAAATCAATATCCCCGCCACGTAAATTTCCAATGCGTCGCCTTAAAACCTTAAAATAGCCCAACTAAATTGTATCACAGTGTTACGACACACTGCTACTGTAAATAACGGGTGGCGAAAGCTATTAGAAACCTAAAAAGGTCGAATGATCACATATATTTGAAGATAAGGCAGCCATTAGGGTTGGTAGGGCCACCTCAAAATCCGTTTGTAGCATGCGTAGTTGTGTTTCGGTTTTAAAGTATAAGATCTAACAGAAAAGATATTGAAATGAAGCACTTTTTACGAATTTACTCGTTTTAAAATGAAATTAAATAAAAATACACTTAATTGTAGGTGTACCTATATAAACCTATATACAAAAGACATAAAGAGGACAATACCTACAAGAAGTTCAAATTAATTTTGTATTTCACATTATTTTATCTTGCTAAGGGATAGAGAAGTTGACAGCAACATCGATTATTTTCAAAACATTAAAAGTACCAACGTCATCACCATCATCAGCTCATTTTATGTCCCCACTGCTGGGCTACGAGCCTTCCCTATGGATGGATAGGGAGAAAGGGCCATGAACCACAACGCGGGCCCAGTGTGGATTGCTGATTGTTAACGACTGCTAATGCAGCCGGGACCAACGGCTTAACGTGCCTTCTGAAGCACGGAGGGTCTCGAGATTATTCTGAGTGTTTGGTCACCCATCTGATGGCCGGCCTTTGCGATAGTTGCTTTACCTTAGCAATCGCACGCAGACCGGGCGCGTTAGTCACTGCGCCATCAAGCTCCTCAAAGTACCAACGATTACTCTTAACTATCCATTAGTGGTGCAGCCGAAATAATAGCTTTCCTTTACTAACCTTATAGTAAATACAATATACAGCTATGTATGCTTACCGGTTAATATTAAAATGTAAATTAAAATATGTATATTGTTTTCTAAAGTTTACGCGAACACTACACATTGAAATGAAACAACTTTTACGGATCTACTCGCGTTTATTTTACACATTACTTATTTATATTATCACCATACTGCCAGACCAAAAGATACTGTAAGCTCTTTCTGCGTAAAACGGAACGCACCTGATTAAACTTAAATGAGGGTATACAAGCTACCAACTAATTATGAGATGACCAACACCTCAGTCTCCCTGTGACCACGGACCCAGCAAAGGGTTCGAAACGTCAGGATAAACATTAAATAAGTAATGTGTAAAATAAACGCGAGCAGATCCGTAAAAGTTGTTTCATTTTAAAATATGTAAATCAAATACTAATACATAAACAGTGAAACTGACACGGTAAGCAGACTACATTATATTTGTTGTTTCCAGTAATAAAATAAAAAGTAACATTACATAACTTAACTTGAAAATAAAAAAAGAAAAATAATTAGAAATTAAAAACTAAAAGGCTTATGGAAACGGTCCCAAGAATGCTGGCAACATTGCCCCTTTGATTGTCAAACTAATAAAAAAAATAAAAGTAATAAAGGTTTAAGGGACAGTAGCTGCTATCTCACAGCACATGCTGATAGCATATCTACTAGTTAGCTTAGGACTAAGAATAATGCATCTTACCTTGTGTATTGTGGCAATAAATGTTTTTATACATTTATTTTATTATTTGATCTAACTAACTAGAGTGGCGCAGCGACCCAAAGTGAGTCTTGGTATCCGATAATAAGAATATTATTTGATCTAAGCACGAATATTCCCCGATCCGATCCGAACCCCTCGGAGAATCTAGTAAGGCACGGTGACACGCACTAGTACGTGATGCCGTTCCCTCTAAAAAACCTGTGACGAACCCTTTTACTTTCTCGCCGTTCCCATGAAACAGGTGAAGCTAAATGTCAAGAGCAAATCTGAAAACTCTCAAACAAAACCGAATGTTCGTAACCTAAAAGTCCAGGCACATTGGTATTTCAAACAATAAAGCAGAACTAAAACCTTGTCTTATTTACATTCAAAACAGCACAGCTAATTAAATAGCGTTCGTTTGTCTCGAAACTTAACCTCCTCATAACGAGAAAGTACTCCGTTAAGACTGTTTAATTATTTATACGCTTTGTTGACCTTTCTCGTCTACGCGTGTGGGCAACTTTAATAATGCCTATTCTGGATCTCTTTAATGGTTCCCAAGGGTATAATCGCTTCGGGTTAGAAGTGGATGTGCTTGGGCAGCCCCAGACTTCTGTGAGCAGATAGGTAATAGGAAAATTAACTTTTTGAGCATCATTCTGCGAATACCTTTATTTTACTTTGAACGTAAAAAAATACATTTAGTCCGGCTATAAAAGTTTTGATAGGCATATTTGTGGGCGACCCACTTATACTTGCCGTAGGTATTCGAACGAGGAATCTTAACTAATATTTTGTTCACATTTTTTTATAATCAATTACTTTCATCAAAGAGTCAGACTACAAAAATAAAAAAATAAAACATGAGTTTTAAATAGTACCTTATCTTTGAATGTTCATCGTCTTTAGTACCTAAGATGTGTTTTAATTTTTTTTTAAACAATAATCGGTATGACGCTATGCGATCTAAGAAAAAGCCCATCCCTTAGTTAGGCACACATTGGTGTGATTGGTGTGGTTGGTTGATAATTGTATCTAGCCCAAGAGAAGCTTCGTTATGAAACTCGTTATATGGTTACTAGACAAAGGATAAACATACTTAAATTCTTTAATACATACTTATTATACATAGAAAACACCCAGACCCGAGACAATTTAGAAAAACAATAATTTCTAAATTGACCCGACCGGGGATCGAACTCGGGACCTCAGAGAAGGCGACACCAGTGTACAAACCACTCGACCAAGGAGGTCGTCAATAATAATTAATAATAAATAATAATAATATAATTATAATAGTATAATTGTGTGGTTTGATTCCCAGTGGAGGTCGCTAGGAATCGAACCTAGAACCTCTAGGTTTGAGGCAATAGTCTAAACAATAAACCACACAGGTGGTAAATTGTTTTATCTGCGTCGTCTCTTTATTCAAATCTACAACCTGAATTTAAAATACATAAGTAGTACCTACAATAAAATTAAATCTCTGTCATCTTCAAAGGGACATTGATTGAAAGATAATTCTTCTTCTTCCTACCCTGGTCCCATGTTACTAGGTCGGCGCAAGATGTCCGTTTCTTCCACTCTCCTCTATCAGTCGTCACCTGTACTGTCACTCTCTTCACATTCATATCATCGGTCACACACAACACTTATATTCATCACTCTCTTGGTTACATGCGTTTCATACCTTCTCATCGCATGTCTATACGGGATAAGACCCAAGACAATTTCCCCTTAACTTTTCTGTCACTGACACTGGCACTGGCATTGAGACATTCAATCTTTCTCTATATAAAAAAAACCACAAATGTTGAAAAAATTTCCACGAGCAGGATTTGAACCTGCACCCTTCTGACATACCGGGTCAGGTGGTCTCCCAATTGAGCTATCGTGGTTCTAACCAGCCCGTCGAAATTATTCAACACTATTAACTTTGAATGCCAAAGGCGCCTATTCAATGTCAACAGTTACTGTCATTAACATCCGATCCATCTCCAAGCTTTGTCAATTTGGTAAAGTGTTGGAGAAAATAGTTACCAAGCAGATTTTTGATGCTGTGTGTCGGTTTATTGTTTCACAGCAGCATGGATTTTTTAGGGGCCGGAGTGTTGACACCAATTTGATTAGTTTCACTGAAGTTCTTCTTGATGCACTTGATGAAGATAGTCAGGTTGACGCAGTGTATACTGATTTCGCCAAGGCTTTTGACAAAATTTGTCATTATGCTTTATTACAGAAGCTCTGGCGACTCGGTATACATGGTGATCTCCTGCGATGGGTCAAATCGTATATTCATAACAGAAGTCAGGCTGTGGTATAAAGTGGTTACATATCTACTTATAAAAGCATTACCTCCGGAATTCCACAAGGTTCGCATCTTGGACCATTGCTGTTTACCAACGTGTATATCAACGATATCACTAAGATAACATGCCACTCTGAACTACTTATGTATGCAGATGATACGAAAATATTTAAGATCATTCGTAATATTCAGGATTGCGTTCAACTTCAATCAGATCTTGCTAACTTTGAGGAATTCTGTAAGTTAAATAAACTTTTCTTGAATCCGGATAAGTGTCATGTTATATCTTTTTCTAGAAAATTTACCCCTATAAAATTCGGTTACACCCTTTGTGGTGAGCCTCTGTCTAGAGTCACTCAAATCCGTGATTTAGGTGTAACCATGGATTCTAGACTTACTTTTGTACCGCATGTTGATAACTTACTAGCTAAATCTTTTAAGCAACTTGGATTTATCCTGCGCATGGGCAAGCCATTCAGATGTTCTTTTACATATAAGATTCTTTTTAACAGCTTCGTGCGTAGCCGATTAGAATTTGCCTGCAGTGTTTGGCATCCTTTCTTCAACATTCATGTTGATAGAATTGAAAGAGTGCAAAAGAAATTCATCAGAGCTCTGGATTATAGGATGGGTCACGACCATATTGATTATAAACGGTCTGCTAGCAGATACAAAGTCGAATTTCTTTGCAATCGTCGTGATTATATCGATGTAGTCAATTTGTATAAAATAATAAATAATAAGATAGACTGTACACCTTTGCTTAATCAGATACATTTCAGAGTGCCCCGGAAACGTGAAAGGTCTTGTGTTAAGAAATTTCTTTTCTCCATTAAGAAATCTAACAAACGTTACGTTGGCAATAGTTTTATCCGGCGATCATGTGAGACTTATAATAGCAAATTTTTGGATGTAGACATGTTTCAAAATTCATTAGAAAAATTTAAAGAAAACCTTAAAGCCTTGTTGTAACCATGTAAATGTTAGTGTTAATGCAATATTATTATATATATGTATATATATATATTTTTTTTTTTAGCCTTATGTCTTAGTCATAAATAAGTTAATTAAGGAAACTAAAGGTCTAGACACGTGGTAGAATCATGTAATACAATATTGTATATTGACTGTTTGTTTCTGAAATAAATAAATAAATAAATAAATAAATCCGATCATAATACTTTTACAAATACTAAAAATCAGTTAAGAATTTATAAAAGCTATTTATAAAATGTTTTTGTTTTGTTTATAGATATAATTTTAATATAAATCTCGTGGAATTTTTTTCAACATTTGTGTTTTTGTAATTTGTTCGCAACAAAATTTGCGTTAAAAATTATACCTATAAACAAAACAAAAACGTTCTCTATATATTAAATACTAAATAACTAAATTTTTTCTTTTTTTTTCTCAATAGTTTTGCATCATAGCAGACCAAAAACCTCTGGGAATTGTCCGGAATGCTAAAACTCAACATAAAATTAAAAATTTAATTCCTATGCCGACATCATATTACAATAAATAAATGAATAGGCTGTTGTTGTATGTTTAATTGTGTGTTTGGTTATGTGTTTGGTTATGTGTTTGGTTATGTGTTTGGTTATGTGTTTGGTTATGTGTTCAAATAAATGTCTTTTATTCTTATTCTTCTTAGGCTCGGTCACATGCTGCGAATGGGGGACGATCGAAGCGTCAAGAGAGCATACTTGGGTCGACCGAATTGGACGGCGACCGATTGGTCGCCCCAGGTATCGCTGGAGTCAACTGGCAAGAGACTGCAATGAAAGTTTTCGGAGGCCAAGACTCACTTTGGGTCCCTGCGTCAATGGAGTAAGTAAGTAAGTATTCTTATTCTTATTCAACAAGCAAATTACTTGCAGCGAGCGATCTTAATTTATCCATTCTTGTTACTCATCATTACTTTCCACACATCCATCTTAACATTCTCATTTCCGCTACATGCTATCTTGTTCTATCCTTCTTCTTCAAAGCCCAACACTCCGATCCATACTTACGGATTTGTAAATTTTGCCATTTGACTTGAAAGGTACTATGAAGCAAAATTTCAATTATGTTTCTATCACGAACGAAGCAATACTGTCACGTCACTTAGTATGAGTACTACCCAAGGCATATTTTCAACTAGCGTCTATAAAGGCATTCTCCCAGTGCCACCTGTCGCCACTAGAGTTCTAAACAGCGGAAGTTATTAATACCTACCTGCCGGCGTTTGTGCCGAGACATTCATCTTGGTGGTGAATTTCTCCTTGAGAACGCTGTCACTTCACTTAGACGTTATTGCGTAGCTAAAGTAAATGGCTATGTAATGGAATACCACGAAAAGTAAATAGAAGTTGTATTGTACTTTGTTTTCTAAAGTTAACGCGGGCGCTACTTATTTCCAATAAGTTTCAGAAACACTTTTCATGAAATTTGATTTCATCCTGGCGTGTTTCTTTACTAGGTCCAGGTCACACGGGATAAAGCGATATTAGTTATTTGACTAATGTTCTTAATTCCTGGTCTTGACTTTCACCCTGCAACCACGGACCCTTTTAGGGGATTAAAACGTCAGGCTAAAATCATAGAAAACGCGATTAAATTTCCAACAACTATTTCATTCCAAGTGCTGTGGTGCTAATTTCATCACTCACGGTTTGGGTAGAGGGTGGAACTACAAATGAGGAGACCCCAGGAGGTAAGCTTAGTACATAACGCGCTCAAGCAACGATCACATAGATAACCTCCCCGCCCGATCCTCTAAATGCCACAACACATTTACAGAATACACTAAACATGCACACTAGTTTAGGCCCAAGACACCGTACTCGTATAACAAGGGTACGACGAACACACACACGCGCTCTATACCAGGGACAGGTCCGATCCGAACCCTTTGGAGAATCAGTAGGGCACGGGGACACGCAATAGTGCGTGATGCCGTTCCCTCTAGAAAACCTCCGAAGGTGATTCGTTTCACGAATTGTGATTGTGTGATTGTGAAACGAATCTTTAAGTTTCTCGCCACCCCCAAACAAGCCCTCTGTGGTCTTTTCTTTTAACCGCCTCTGTGGTCTAGTGGCTAAGACCACCGGTTTAGACCCAGAAGTCCCGGGTTCGATTCCCAGCGGGGGTACATGTTTGTGTACTCGGTTTGGTTGGTGGTAGGGCTTGTTTGTCCGCCTGGCTTGCTACCACCATCTTACCTAAATATGTCGCCATAACATCAATGTTTGTAGCATTGTTGTGTTCCGGCAGCTAGACATAAGATAGCCAGTGCCTCACTAGTTGAGGATCCCGGGTGAAGTGCGCTTCCATTATTGACCTTATCATCACTTAACATCAGGTGCAATCAAGGCACTGTGCTTACCCGTTAATATAAAAAAAAGCCCGGTGAAGCTGAAAATGCCGTTCGGAACAGCTGCGCTCGGACTAGTCTGAGATAGTTAGACATTCAGTGTCCGTGAAGGGGTCTATGATTGTGTTGCTCGAGCGTGTTTGTATGAAGTATACCTTCTGCAGTCTCCTCATTTTGTGGTGGAATGCTTCTCGTTTCTATCCTACGATACAAATCTAACGTACCGTACCATAACGTCCGTAACGTACACACGCTTGCACATCAACCTATCACAAACTGTCAAATTTCTTCAATAGACTTTGAACTTTATACCTTAAGTCTACGGTTGAAAATGCATTACAGAAATTTGACAGTTTTGGATAGGTTGACATGCAGGCGTCTGTACATTAAAATAAAAATAAATGTTTCCCACACTCACACCAATTATTTAGCCCCAAGAAAATCTTCCTTATGAAACTCGAGAAATGGTTAACTGGACAACGGCTAAACATACTTACTATACTTAAATACATACTTATTATACATAGGAAACACCCAAACCCGAAACACTTTAGAAAAACAGGTATTTCTAAATTGATCTGACCGGGGATCGAACCTGGGACCTTAGAGATGGCGACACCATGAAAACCGGTGTGCAAGCCACTCGACCAAGGAAGTCGTAAAAGTAAAATAGTACATTGTTTTCGAAGTATAAGCGAACACTACTATCTGCAGTGTAGACCTACTTGCTTATTTTTAATTGCTATTTCGCATAAAATGTGGTTTATTTTGGCATATCGAAACTAAAAATAGCATTTACAAAAAGGCGTTGTGCCGTTTGAAATTTGTTTATAAAATCAAGAAAATCACATAACAAACTCCTTTCTTTATCATTAAGCTTTGTCGTCCAAATTGTCGAATCTCAATTTCATTTTCAATTTTACAGACAAAGCGAAATTATCAACATCGCTGGACACCAACCGAATTGGGGACGATAATTCAAACGTTACAATGGGCATTATAACTGACCAGGGCCTGCGGATACTGGGCACGCCTCCGCAGATAAGGGGATATAGCACAATAGTGGACGCCTTTGTCCCAGTCATTTGGGCCCTGTTTTTGATTCCTGGTCTTGACTTTTCGATAAAGCATAAGCTCATTTTGAAGGAACACAATGGACTTAAATTTGTATGGTACAGAGAATTTATTTTCCAAAAATCGGGTTCTAATGAACATCTACTTATATCATTGTATGACGATTTATCTCTGAAACAAACAGAAAAGTTGGTTGAAATAAAAGAGAGAGTACTAAGTTCAGATTCAACGATACTTTGAGAAAGCTTTTATCATCGCCTTCTTTTTCGTAAAGCGTTGTTGTGTTTTAATATTAGTTACCCATTTATTTATTCGTTTTCAAACATAAAAATATATGTGTCGTATTTTCCATATTAAAGAGTTTTGTTAACACATTTGTGGTCAACTAATTTTTTAACTGATTTGTTAACCTTTTTTTGTTTCTTTTCTGGGTTATTAGTTCTGGCTTATTTAAATTATTAATTAATAGACGACCTCCTTGGTCGAGTGGTTTGTACACCGGTTTTCATGGTGTCGCCATCTCTGAGGTCCCGGGTTTGATACCCGGTCGGGTCAATTTAGAAATTATTGTTTTTCTAAATTGTCTCGGGTCTGGGTGTTTTCTATGTATAATAAGTATGTATTTAAGTATGTTTATCCGTTGTCTAGTAACCATTTAACGAGTTTCATAACGAAGCTTCTCTTGGGCTAAATAATTGGTGTGAGTGTAGGAAAGTTTTTTTTCTTTAATTAAATTTTTTAAATTATTTGTTTTCAATTAGGCAGACTATTTTCTTAGTCACCTTTACATTATTATCCTTTAAGTAACTATAATTCTCATTTGCATACGTAAATGAGAATTATAAGCCGGTCTGTTTTTTTCACATGACATTTATCATCAACGTCATCAGCTTTTATTTGTCCACTGTTAGATATAGGCCTCTAAAAATGCACACCACTGAACACGATCCGTGCTTCTCAAAATGCATGCCAGTCAACACGATCCACGGTTACTTTCATCCAGTTGTACTCGTAGTAGTTATAGGTCATGTCACAAACAATTACATGTTTCATCCAAATAGAGAAATACGCAAAATAGCTATTCTTTTCTTTCTAAAAGCGAAATGATTCTACTCCTTTGTGATTTACGCGTGATGAAAATTTACCTTGATGCAAAACGTCCATCTGTTCCGAAATTGGCCCAGCCGATATCAGTTGCTTATTCAATCGGTCAGATTTGAGTGCCATGGAAATGTATTCACTGGTATAGTTAGTTGAACCGTTTCAATGTATTTCTGTCTTTACTATTTTGAAATAGTGCTTGTAAAGAACAATACTAGGCTTATACTTCAGTTGGAGAAAAACGATACACTTCCCATAATAATTATCTTCTTGGTAACGACATAGGTACTTTTTTGTTTTTCTAAATGTCGTTACTCCTATTAAAGCTTTGGAGTTCTTTGGGCACATTCTTCTCCACAGCTAAAGAATTGACGTCTTGAATGGGTAGTAGGTAAAACAATGTTTGGACGATTCAAAAGCACTTTTCTTAAGTGTATTTAAATTAAAAGAATTGTCTTTGCCTTTGACTTTGAATTCTTAGTTCTAATAATTTAGCCCGCTATATTCCTTTTATAACCTAAGTCTATCAAGATAGTCAAACGATCTAGATTTCTCTCACCTATCGGCTCCATAGAAATAAGAATTACCAAATAAATAAAAATAAAGCGCCTACAAACGTGAGGAAGCTAGGTCCCATACACGGTGGCTATGTTAGCAAGTCTACCAGAAAAACTACTCCTGCGCATAAGTTAAAGTCAAAAACAACATTTAAAAAAAGTAATTTAAAAAGTGCATTCCCGTGCAATTACAATTGTACACAACTTTTAACTATTGGTTGGCAATAATAAAAAAAGAAAAAATATTATAAAATTAAATTGTTCTGCAAGCAGGACGAGCTTTCTGTCGGACTGTAACGAGCAATGCAAATCGTATTTACTTATACAATCCCTGATTACTGACCCGACCGTTAAAATCGTTTGCTGAAATTCGGACGAATGATTAATTAGACAATTAAAAGTTCCATTGTTCTACATCCCAGAATATGCTAACGAATCCAAATTCGGATTTGTTGCCGATCGGTTTTTGATTGCTTTGTTTCTTTTCCATTTATATGGCTATATATTTATAATTTAAAAAAAATGTTAATAATGGCAAAATCTTGTACTTAAATATAACGTAATATTCTAAGTGCTCTTCAGAGTGGATAAAACGTACACCTTTCTGTTTAATAAATATCCTCCTCATAAGACCCAATGTCCTAATTAAAGTACATTAAGTGCAAACTAGTTTCCAGATAATTTTTTTTAATAAAACATTTCAAACTTCAATTTATTTGACGCATTAACACATTCCCGATACATCTAAACGGTTATTGCCGCAGAGAAATCAAAAGGAACCTTCGAAAATCGTAGTGGCGACTAGTGCGTTTGTTAATTTTTGTTTTCATTTAATATTTTAAAGCACTACTATTCAATGAAGGTCTGGAGTCGATCTGATGATGGAGCCGAAAGACAGTCGAGGGAACTCCTCAACGATTTACAGCAATTACCTGGTGTTTGGGATTAATTTAATTTGTATTGATGAGAACTTTATACCTAGATTGGTTGTGACTGTCATTAGAAGTCTGATGATGAAGACGAAGGACAGTCAAGGGAACTCCTCAACGTTTTACAGTAGCTACCTTGTGTTTTTAATAAAACATTTCAAACTTCAATTTACTTTCAGTATGGGCAGGCCTCTAACAAGGTGGACCGACGATCTGGTGAAGGTCGCATAAAGCCGCTGGATGGTTGTTGCCGTTATTATTGGTTTGAGTCTAATAGCAAGTATGGTAGATTCTAAATCCTGCGACAAATCAGATCACAGTAAAGGATCTTCCACAAAATGTTTGAATTATCTACCACCTATTCGTAAGAGGCAACTTGATCTGAAAGATGATTTAAAATTAGAAGTGTATACGATTAAACGAGATGAGAAATGTAAACTTTTATTGGAAATACGTAGAGATGTTATTGATTTGTCGAAAATTTTCATAGAATTGGGCAATTTCTTAAATAACTGCATGAAAACATCATCAAATCAGTTGTCTGATAAACCCTGATGAACTATGTCTACGCTATGAAAGGTAATGGTCCTTATGTAGGAGAGTATCGTGAAATATCAAACGGTAGGTGCTATGATGGAAAGTTGAGAAATTTCGTAATTCAAGAGCTAGCAAAATCATACGAAACTGTACTGCATACGAATATAGAAACTCATGCTTATTCAGTTAAGCAGTTTATGGAAAATGATGAAATTTCTGATTTGTGTAAACTAGTCAACGTGGACTCTCTGAAGAAATCTTGGTGGCAAACCATTCCAGTTTGGCTGAAAATTCAAAAAGAGTTGTTTGGACGTTCAAAATCTTTTAATCTACTCCCTCAATCTAATCACGGTTTGTAACACGTTACATATACGTCGACAGGTTGGCACAAACTATTGAGAAGATTGGTTCCATATAAAATTCCAAGCGATTGGAGGAAAATAGAGAATCATGAAAATGAATTCTGGAAACCATGGCTGATTAACATTAAAAAGTTCGGATGCTGTTTGCAGACTGATGGAATTTAGCCTTAGAGCATTAAACTAAGCTTGTCTATGAATAGATATGCTAAATGCTCAGAACAATAACTAAAGCTTTTAGTTATTATTCTGAAGCTAAATGTAAAACTACATATAATATAAGTTTTCATAAAATAAGTTAAGACATAAAATAAGTTTTAAATTTGTTATATTTTAATTTTTCACCATTCTATGTGTATATAATTAATTTTTAATTGGATAAAGTTTTAGATTAGGTAAACTTTAACATGGACGCTTATTATTAATCGTGTTGTGTACACATGTTTTAGATAGGAATTTAGCTCTTTTACAATTTATCATGCTTTTTTTGTTATTTTTTAATTTTTATCTAAATAAATAGATGATCAACCACCAGCTAAACGTTTACGTATCGAAAATTAACGTTTCCATAAAATTATAGCATTGGACCCGGATTCGTGGGTACCGTTAGCTGTGTGTGATGTGTGATTATAATTTCAACTTCAAGCGGATAACCAAGAAATATGTACGCTCTCATATATTGTAATGGAAACGTGATAGAGTACGTGACAAGGTATTAAAAGATTGCTACAAGCCGAAGAAAAGAATTCAAGAAGAGAGAACTATAATTCTGAGTGCTAAATGAACGTTACACGTAAAATAATACACTGAAATTCGATTAAAATGGTTCGATAGAAGGCAAGAGCCGTATGAGTCCTACAGAAAATTGTTTAGACTAAAACTCGACAAATTTATATATGAACCGCGAAAACCGAAGAAAAGATTTGACGGAGTTGGTTATACCATTAAAATGCTGTACGGTGCTGGATCAACGTTTACGAATTATGCCAAGTTTTCGGTTCGTAAATTCAAACACGTTTCATTGTTGAAGCATTTGAGGCATCATAACTCAAAAGTGGATATAGTGAACGAATCTTATACATCACAAGCTTGTTCAAAATGTAACGACCCGAATGGTACTTAATGGTTCACAAAATAAATATGAATCATCGTCTTCGTTGGGGTGTTTGCCAAAACTGCAACAGAGAATTTGACAGGTATTATTATGCGGCAGAAAATATATTGATAAATTTTACAAGGTCTGCCATATGCAGGCCAGGATATCTCATCACCAATGAGGTATCATAACCTTCTACATACACCACAATAGACTCTAGTGCAATAAGGTTGAACTTCCCCCTTCAATCGATTGTAGCTTGGGTCTTATGAGGATAACCTATATCCGTATAAGTTTTTTTTTTCAAAGAGTTTTGATTGCATTTTCAGCTTTTTCAGGCTTTTCAGCTTCACCGGGCTGGAAATAAAGCAGCTTTGAAGGTTTTCTAAAGGGGACGGCATCACGCACTAGAGCGTGTCGCCGTGGCCTACTAGATTACCGAGGGGTTTGTATCGGATCGGGGAGCAGAACAACCCGAGGCCGCCTCTAAGGGCTCGGGCGCCAGCTCGGGTTGACCGGGTCGTGGGGGTGGGGAGAAGCGCCCAGGTACACGTATGTACCTGGTATAGAGCGCGTGTTAATCGACTCGTCGTACCCTTGTTCTACGGGTTCGGTGCCTTGGGCCTAAACTAGTGTGCCTGTTTAGTGTATTTTGTAAATGTGAAGTGGCATTTAGAGGATCGGGCGGGGTCCGTATATGAGTACATCCATGCCGCCGTATATTCATGGAGTCTGGTTAACTAGGAACAAACAAGTAAGCGGTTGGTTTCCACCTAACTTTGAAACTGCAGTAAACATTAATTTGAGGAATAATATTGGATTATGTCTATGCTCCTTCAATTAGGTTCTTACTTGCATTAAACTATAGTCGTACTATTAATGTATAGAAGAAATATTATCATTTTCAATATCAACAAAATATAAAACGAACATATAGACTGTTACGGTTGTATCGGACCCATGCAAGTTTTGTCAACAGTATCATATTATAATTATATTAAGTTTTAGAACGTACAGTCGGCGGCAGATCAACCTACCCTAATCTTTCAAACTTCTCTAATGAATATTGATCCTTATAACCAAACAATAAAGTTTAAAATTGATTGTAGAAATTTGACAGTTTTGGGTAGGTTGATCTGCCGCCATGCATTACTCAAGTTTTCCTTAAGTCTCTAGCAGTCGCCACATTTTACTACTCTGTTGCCTGTTTTTTTTTCTTATTGGTAAAAAGCTGTCAAGAGAGTAATTGTAGTTTACCAAAAACCACTAATTAACACCACCAATGACAATGAAAACTATGAAAATCGATTATTAATAAATAATATTATGTTCTCTAAGTACCAAGAATGCTAGCAACATTAGTTATCTTGAACTGCCACGCTAAGACGTTACCTTGTATCCGTCTGTCATGGACCCATTGAAAACGGAACAGATACATAGTAAGAACCCAGGATAGATTAGTTCCGAATAAGGTGTCCAGGAGATCAAGCATCCACAGTATAAACACACATCTTATATGAAACCAACATTGAGATATGTTAGATAACATATTTGGGATGCGCCTTATTAAGATCGAGTTGTTACAGAGCAAACGCACTCATCTATTTGCATATTCATGCCGCTGACTATCTAGACTATCTGGTTCTTAGGTAATCTAAAGACAACAATCTAGATATCGCCCTTGCCTAAGCTATTACTCGTATATACATAATATATACATAATACATATTTTATGTATAACATAAATTAGAATAAACATCGATTGAGATAGGTATAATAACAGCGAAGAAGCAACTTGAGAGTCGGCAAGGAGACAACGGTCAGTGAGGCATATGCTCCACCAACATATTAGAATAAACATCGATTGAGATAGGTGTAATAAGTGCGAAGAAGCAACTTGAGAGTCGGCAAGGAGACAACGGTCAGTGAGGCATATGCTCCACCAACATATTAGAATAAACATCGATTGAGATAGGTATAATAACAGCGAAGAAGCAACTTGAGAGTCGGCAAGGAGACAACGGTCAGTGAGGCATATGCTCCACCAACATATTAGAATAAACATCGATTGAGATAGGTATAATAACAGCGAAGAAGCAACTTGAGAGTCGGCAAGGAGACAACGGTCAGTGAGGCATATGCTCCACCAACATATTAGAATAAACATCGATTGAGATAGGTACAATAAGTGCGAAGAAGCAACTTGAGAGTCGGCAAGGAGAAAACCATCAGTGAGGCATATGCTCCACCAGCTCTCCTCCCATCTGGACTCTGCTTCTGATATGCAGCTTTCGCAATGCTGGGCCATCGGATCGGTGACCAAATGTAAAATATCTTCGCTGCTTCAGATGGCATGATAAGATTTTGGTCCCGGTTCATGTCGTAAGATACCTAGCAATCATTAAAACCCGTATTGGGTTAGTATTATTAGTCATATAATTAGTCACATCACTTTACTTCTCTTACTTGCAGGACTGGTGGCAAACTTTGTTTCAGTTTTTCGCTTTTTCCTTGTCGGCGATGGCCAGCGTGTAGCTATGGCTCCATTTCTTCCCCCTGTGCTAATGTTTTGTTCGAAGCCCAGAAGCAGGGCGTTTATAAGCTGTTGGTAATAAAAATTGGCTTGCGGTTGGTTTGCGATTTCTTTGTTCATTGCCTTTTTATATTATCGTTGACTACGACTGGTATAACACTCTTAATTAACTAGAAATTAGCTTGTCGCAACACTTCTATCTATTTAGCTGTCTGTGTTTTCGTTTAGCATAAAGCCTCGATCATAAAAGTAATGTATGTTTTGATTCCGATAGTAAATAAATATAAATAAATAACCAGCTCATTTTTATGTGTCCAATGTTGGGGCACGAGCCTTCCCTACAGATAGAAACATTACAGGGAGGATGGACCTTAAGCCGCCAAGAGGTCCCACTGCGGATTTAGTGGTTGGTAACGACTGCTAATGCTGCCGGGACCAACGGGTTTACGTGCCTCCTGAAGCACGGATATTTTCATTAAAATTGCCTCATTGGATCGATTGGAGCTTTAAAAGTTGCTATGGGAATTTGAAAAGGCACTTAAGATCAACTAGCCAATTCAATTCGAACATACTAACTTTAGGAGATTTCAATAGTCAAACCCGTTAATCTTATGGATCACTAATGGTTGATTACCGAAAACAGATCGGCACGATATCTGAACTTTGGGCATTTGTCCGAGATTTGGTGAATCCAATTAAAGCGACCATATTGTAGGGACGGCTAGTTGCCTAAATGTGAATTGGAGTAAGTTACAAACTTCGGCATTTATCGGCACTTCTGGGTTGCTACTCCATTTCCTTTATATACTACAGTTTCTGGAGCACAGCAGATAGCTTGCTTATATAAAAATAGAATGAACATCAATAAACAAATTACTTATTTTTATTGAATGTAAATTACATTCAATAAAAATAAATAATTAAGTCGTCATCGTTAAAAAATTAAACCAAGTGTCGTTGCTGTTTTGGCGCGAATCAAGAATTACTCACTGGGAGAAACATATAATATATATAATATTGCAGAAGTGACAATGTTGCACCGGGGGTGCAGTTTATTAAAAATTATATTAACATTTTTTTATGACAAAACAGGCAACCGCATAATCTTCATGTCATCCGACAGTAAGTGACGAAAAGGCCGAACATGAATGCTCTTCACCTGTAATCCTCAACCACTATTGAACTGGCTATCTGACCCGTAACCTTTTATTAATAATATTAGGTACCAGTTAAAAGATCCAGAACAAAAATGCATCCCGAAATTGGCTTCGTTTTCTCATATTTATACAATTATAAATGTCGAATCACAAAATGTGAAAAAAGTTGTAAAGCAAAAATCAAGGATCTTAAACTTAAACTCCAATTAAAATTGCAAAATATTTTTATTTAATTTTTAAAGTCGTCGGAAAAAAGGTAAAAGCAATAATTTGAAATACCGCCACAAACGTATTTGTGGTCTTTCCGTTCCGTTTTTGAAGCGTGCAATTGATCATCATGAATCTAGTCTAATTTTTGATCGAAGCCTGTAACTGTCTGATTTTGTGACTTACCTCCATAAGATAGCTACAGATGATTCTTTTAACAAGACTTACCGTCGACCAAACCAAGTACAATATGTACCCGCAGCTTCAAACCCATCCCGCTGAATTCCAGTGGTCGTACCAGGTTATATTCAGTTGCTATTTGCATTCGGTATTGTTTTTACAATATTGCCCAGCCCATCCGACCACCACGACCTCTATAGGTCCTATATACCTTCATGCAAAGAAAATACAATTAAATTGTCCACCTTGGGGTATGAGTTTCCAGGCAAATATTGGCGACCCTTCTTCGTTACATTATTTGAGGCACACACAAACTCGGGATAACCTTTGGCGGAGTACCAAAAGGGTTAGGGTCGCCGCGTCCCATCTAACGCATACGCTAAACGCTCTAAATAAGTTTCAAGAGCCGTAATAAACGTGTGAGGGATCCCTTCTTAGTCTCCTGTTGTCAATTAGGGACTCTTGAGTAGTATATTCAACCTTTGCGTTGTGTTGGGGAGCTCTTCCCGGTTTGGTGTAGCCTTTTGTTTGAACTCTTTGAGGCAGTGGCGAATGGAAGGGAATGGAAGCTGGTGGAAGTTTAACCTTTTATCTTTACTAATAAGGTTGGAATCCAATTAAATCACTAGTGCTCGTAGAGGGACGACGCTGCTGCTTTAAACTTTGATGCATAAAAAACATAACAGAATACTTGTAAGAGTATGTCTACTATTTATTAGAAAAATTAAGATGGATTTTCATAAATATAGATTTTATAGTAATCTCTTTTTTATCCTATCCATGCAAGAGGTAACTCTTGTTTATGTAAATATTGAACGTTCTTTAGAAAACAGACATGCTTCATGCATGTGTTTTTACAAATATTTCATGATCCGTCAGGGTGAAACAATTACTTGTCCGAACACAAAAATCATTGTAATTTCGCTTTGTTGGAAGAGCTGCTATGCAGATCGTCCAATTTCAAGTACTATTTTTAGTTTAGACATAAATAAAGCACTTCGATTGCTAAACAATTTACAGTAGTCTCCGAGTTTGAGACTACAACTTGGTGACTCAACTAATTGAATTAATCAATTTGGTGAATCAACTAATCTTACGAATGGTAGGTAACTTCAACTGTATTGATATTATCGCTCTGCGTATTGGCATATTCGAAAACCGAAGACTTTAGAGCTGCTCAAAAATATTTAGTCTTTCACCTCACGAAGTTGTTTATTATTTATGTATAATAATTTTATGTTAGCCACGTCGGTGACCTAGTGGTTAAGACCACCATTGGTCTCAGACCGAGAGGTCCCGGGTTCGATTCCCAGTGGGGGATTCATGTTTGTGATGATTCATAGGATCCATGGAGATTCATGATTCATTCAAAACATCAATAAATTACGTTATTCTGAAATCAAATTATTATAATAAGGTAAATGTATTATTTAACGGACATGGAAAATAATATTTGGTTGTATTCGGAATGATTACCGAGAGACATTAAGGATCTTACAAATAAACAAAGAATAAGCTTCGAGTTAGTAGTCGAAGTAATTCCGTGTTTTGTCTCTTTTACTCTAATTTGAAATGACGATGATAGGAACAAAACACAGAACTTGTTGTATTTGTAAGGCCCAAAGAGAATAGAAGCTTTGCACAGTGGTCGTGGCCGAGCGGAAGGGACAAAAGTAGCTCCAAAAATGTGAACTGAAACTGGTTCAGTTCGACGCCATTAAAAATCTGTCGAGGCGACGCGGTGCGGCAGCAATTACTGTCACTCAGCCGTTTAGCGCAGAGTCGACGCTGCAAAACGTTATGCAACCATTTTTATACCCCTTGTTTGTGATGCTGAGGAGTTGGCGATCGTGCATGTTAAGCAACTTCCGAAATTTTGGGGCAAGGGATGGGTGACTGAATTATAATGTAGTTGTTCGACGTAAAGAGATAAACAGAAACATAACGACTTTTGTTATGGAGTAAAATAATCTTTCATAAAAATTATATTTCTATTTTTTAATAGTCAAACCTTTTTTGTTTTTTTTTCTTCTGTCATCGGTTGCTGCTTTCTTTGTATGTTTTCCTAAGTTCTTGTTTTTCTATTCATTATATAAATTTAACTTTGCCTTCTCTTTCCTCATTGGAATCCATTTTATTCCCATTTGCCTCCTTCCATTTCAACACATATGTTATGTTAATTATTAAGTTATCGTAATGCATTATATTGACATATACTACACTAGATCAGCAAATACCTATAGTAAATATCCTTTATACAGTTCGGTAACCCATACATACGTCAAAGTTAAATATTGAACTTCAACTCAAACCAATAAGGTTACCCACTCGAAGTTTAGGGAAAATACAAATATCGGGTAGGTTGTATAGACCAGATTATAAAATATATTAAAAAAAAAACTAAAAAGTACTAGGAAAATTCAACCAGTCTTCTGGGGTCTCGGTAACTTAGCGGTCAGAGCACTGGACCGGTTAACCAAAGGTCGTGGGTTCGATTCGCACTTGAGCTTCCCGAGTCTGGTTGATGTTTTCTAGTAAAATTGTATCTTGTATCTACGAGTATAATTATGAGTATACAGGTTGTCTCATTTAAATCGGTCAGTATGGGAAAGTCTGAAACTATAAGACATACGAAGATTTGTTCTTAGGAACCATGTCATCGATTTTAATAAGAAGAAAAACTGCATTCATGCATTTAAAAAACCTGTACTCAGCTCGGGAATCGAACCTGGTTGTTTTGAAAAAAATAAACTTACACTATTTCTATTTAGATATCTATTGTGTAGGTCTTAAGCAGTAAATGGCTCTATAAAATATGATGTCTAAAATGAATAAAATGCATTGTTTTCACATACTTTAATTTATTTTAGTAGGTGTTCGAAGTGACCACCGTTTTTTTCAATACAATATAACACGTTTAGGTAACGATTTATTTATATATTATGGTATTTATTTATATTCATCATTCTTAATTATCATTATTGTACATATCATTATTATTACTATTTTGATCCATTTATGATTAATACACATTATTCTAGTATGTTTTAATAGTTTCACCTCAGAGTGCCAAGTGTGAGTTTCATTCGCAATTCGATTACGTTAACGAAAACGCGACTTTGTATGGCAAAATGTTAACTCTTCTCGTATGCCGCCAGGAGGCGCTGCTTCAATGTCATACTAATTTTCGTTTTCGTAAACGTAATCGAATGAATACGAATATTGAAATGAAACAACTTTTACGGATCTACTCGCGTTTATTTTACACATTACTTATTTAATGTTTATCCTGACGTTTCGAAGCCATTGCAAGGTCCGTGGTCAAAGGGAGATAAACGCGAGTAGATCCGTAAAAGTTGTTTCATTTCAATGTGTAGTGTTCGCGTAAACTTTAGAAAACAATATGAATACGAATAGTAAACAAAACTCACTCTAGGCACCCTGATCTTACAGTTTATTAGCTATCTCCATCCGACTGGTTGACTGGAAGAAATCGCTTAAATTCGCCAAATTGTAACTTTGTACATTTTTTTTAATGTTCTATAGTGTTGCAATAAAACTATTATCTATCTATCTATCCATCATCTAGTTTTCGTATGAGACCTACAATGCACTACGAGTATAATCAAAATATATAAGCTGCTTAGCAAGAAAACTGAAATGCGGCAAAGGCTGCCTACACAGTAACTAGTGTAAATACACTAAACCACTGCAAAACTTCTTAAAACTTTTTTAAAACTTACCTATTTGTCCCATGGATCTGTTGTCGAGACGGAGCGCGCAATTACTGTCAGTCAGAAGCGCAGCACTGCGCCGCCGCCGCCGTATCTCAACTTTTTGCTAAGCAGCTTATAAGTTCGGATACTGCGAAGCGCGCTACCTGAGTGACAGTAATTGCCACTGCATTTTCTCTAGGCGTCAACACGGAAAAACATGTTTAGTGAGCAGATTCTTCATTTTTATCTTTAAACTGTACTTGGTAAATGTTTATTGACGACCTCCTTGGTCGAGTGGCTTGCACACCGGTTTTTATGGTGTCGCCATCTCTGAGGTCCCTGGGTTCGATCCCCGGTCGGATCAATTTAGAAATACCTGTTTTTCTAAATTGTTTCGGGTCTGGGTATTTCCTATGTATAATGAGTATGTATTTAAGTATATTAAGTATGTTTATCCGTGGTCTAGTTAACCATTTCACGAGTTTCTTAAGGAAGCCTTTCTTGGGGCTAGATAATTGGTGTGAGTGTGGGAAACATTTATTTATTATTATTATTTATTTATTTATTATTTGTCTGTTTATTTAACACGACTGTAATATTAAATTATATAACTTATTTCAATTAAAACATATCATGTGGATTTTTTTATATTCACAAGAAGCATTACGATAAATCAACTGTTTCTAAAACTAGTAGAAGTAGTAAAAGTAATGTCAAAAACCCATGACTGTTCCACTGCTGGGCAAAGGCTTCCATCATTGAAATCAAGTCATTTCTACAATTGATGGGTAATGGCTTAATCACCATGCTTGGCAAATGCGGGTTGGTGATCACAAACCCGGGCTATGATGCATTGGAAAACCCGAAACTCACTTTTCCCGACTTCTTCGGGAATCGGCTTTACCCATCGGGTTGCGATTTTCCAAATTAAACAAGCTTTTGCTATACCATTTCAGAAGATAGGTTACCAAATTAAGATATCTCGAGTTTGGAGGAATCTCTTGCTTCTGATGGCAAGGTGCCTGCAACGTGCCTGCAGAAACCGTCAAAATGGCAATCGATAAAACCCACCAGCAGTTAGAGCGTAAAGAGATATGACCTGATCTCCAAAATAGGGTTTGCTTAACCAGTTCCAGCTAACAAGATCAAGTGAAATTTCCCTACCCAAAATTTGGTCGGCCGCTGCACCGAACTAGTATTTCTGTTTTGCAAAGAGCAAAAGTAGGTTCCTATCATAAATCTCTTTCGGCTCGCGCGCCATTAAAAATCTGTCTGGCCAAAGTGCAGCACAATTACCGTCAGACTGACTGCTGCCAGAAACCGGGATCACATACACGTATGCATATTAAAAACAACGTCAAAAATCAAGTGTTGTGTGATGTCTGAAGTTGAAATAGAACACTATAAAATTTTTACTCACGTTAATTTTTTTCATATTGTATTTTCATATTTCATTTTGTTGTTCGTTGCGGAAAATGGAACCGACCCAATCATAATTATTGGCGGTATAAAGGTTACAAATTAGATATGAGACGACAAACATCTCAGTCTTTTAGTGACCATAAACCCTGAAAGGGTTTCAAAAACGTCAAGATTAAATATAATTATGTAAAATAAAACGCGAGTGAATTCGTTAAAAAGGATTTGTTTCACGTAAACTTTAGAAAACAATTTAGCCCAGAGACCGCGACTTCATCCACGTTAACGCCTTTATGTCGTGATTTCTAAGAAATATCGATAAATCTGGCCATAGATATTACATTGCTACTTACTATATTGTACCATTGTTATATGACCACTTTTCGTAAACTCCAGTTAAGATGATTGCATTATAAACGTCTTCATAGGTTCCGAATTATACTACTAATGTAGTCTTCTTAGTAATAACTTAGTATTGGCTTAGTATTTAATCATAAAATATTTTGCTATCCTCGTCTTCGCTCATTGGTTAATCACATGTCTCTGTTCATCTACTAAATCTCCTTTTTGGTGGATACTCTTTGGTTGGCCTGTGCCTCTCAATAGAGCGTCAACATTAACGTCAACATAGGAGCCATTTTTACATTTCTTCAAAGCTCTTATAATAATAATAATAATCATCGTCATCATCATCATTCGTTCATTTTATGTCCCCACTGCCGAGGCACGAGCCTATCCTATAGATGGATAGGGAGAACGGGCCATAAACCACCATGCGGGCCCACATTGATGGTGGGTACGACTGCTAATACAGCCAGGACCAATGGCTTTACATACCTTCCGAGGCACGGAGGAGCTCGAGATGATAAACATTTGGTCACCCATCCGATGATCGGCCTATGCGAAAGTTGCTTAAGAGGAAATACTAAGGTCGACTGAATTGAAAAGTATGTATGAAAAGTAGACAAAATCAACGTTTCGTAGTCCTCTGATTCCTCCTCCAAAACGGGACATACTGAATTACTATTTTTAATAAAAATTAAAGAAAGGCTTTGGTTGTGTCCCTATGTTTTGCTTTTTTATATAATCTCGTCAGATTTCGAAAAAACAGCGAAAGATATGGCCCATTGTTATGGTTTTTAAAAGTTCATATCTTTTTTAATAATTCATAATTATGAAAAAAAGGAAAACATTGGGACATAGCCAAAGCCTTTTTTTAATTTTTAATGAAAAAAGTAACTAAATCGGTCCAGTTTTGGAGGAGGGATCAGGGGACTACCAATTGTTGATTTTGTCTACTTTTCATACAAATTTTTCAATTCAGTCGACCACGGGCGCGTTAACCACAGCGCCATCGAGCTCCTCTGATGATGATAATAACAATACCATATAAAAACTGTATCACAAAGCAAATCCGAGTTAATACATTAATAGTTATCATAAAACGTTTTGTGGCGAGTGATCATCATATATCAGGAACACTTAAAATAACTGTACGCAATATTTTCATGCCGTTATTTGGTACGTAATTGTACAAATGTGAAAATTTTATTACAAACGGCCACAGAATGATAAGGTGGGAGAGCCTGTATGAAACCGAATGAGCCCATTAAAACCATTTAATTTACATACGAATGGAAAAACATAAAACCCGTGTATTTTTATCGTAATTGCTTCATTGTGCCTATTCGTTACATCTAAAATTCTATTCTCTTTTTTGGAAATTGCGGCAACATGTTACGGATATTTTTATTTAACCTGGTGTGAATTTATTTTAAATTCAGAAAATGTATTTATCTTTTTATGAGCCATATTGTATTTTCTTTACCTCTTTTCGGTTAATTTCGGTACTATCGACATTATGCCGAGTGGGGACCTTTTCCATAGTAGTGACTAGTTCTACCACTTACTTTAGATAGACAATCAGCTGAGATATCATATTATAAAACTATTCCCCAGTCCCGGCTGTATTAGCAGTCGTTATCAACCATCAATCCGCACTGGGCCCGCGTGGTGGTTTATGGCAAAACCTGATTGTGATATATTTGCGGTTGAATGGAATATGATTCTGTCTGATAGCCTAGAGTTATGTGAGAAGAACGTGTGAATAATAATTTATAAGTTTTTATTAAGTTGTGTAAATTGAAACCTATTTTATTATTTTGATTGCTTTTATTGTTTTGATTAATTTTGTTAGGTTTATTAATTTTAATATTTTGACTACGTTAACTGATTTCAATCTATATAAGGAAAATCTATTTATAAAAATGTATAATTTTGAATCTGAATTATTATTATTATTGTTATTTTTATTATTGAAATATTAGTTATAGTAATAGGCCGCGGCCGTGTAATTAAATAAATGAATAAATGGCCTGTTCTCCCTATCGTCCATAGGGAAAGCTCCTGCCTCAGTGGGGACATAAAATGGGCTGATGATGATATTCCCACGAAAGCAGGTGTTGCAGCGGTGAAGGAGTGAGGAGGAGGAGGAGTGAGTCAAGGAGTCAAAAGTCAGAAATGGGTTTTAGAGAAAGAAAGTTTCAAAATATAAAGTGAATAAATCCACTGACCATTAGACCCCCATTTTAATTAGGAATAATTACGCATAATGGTGACATTTGAAATTCAAATATGCCAGCAGTTTTCCGAATACCCCGAACGTACTTTTCCAATTCACTATTGCAACTAATTAAAACTTTAGTTAAATCCGAGATTCCCATTATACTTTCAGAAATGGCGACGGGTTAACCTAGAATTGTTGGAAGAGAGATCAGTTTGGGGACATTTACACGGTCGTACTATCGTTAGGTTGTTTAAAATATATCCTGCAGGAAATAATACTAAAGAAAGTTTTGACTCTGACTCCTGTTCTAATTATCTAGTTAAATGCAGACCTGTGTTCCTTATCTCAAAATTTAAATAAAATGTTCTTCGCCCCTGCCATTGAAGTCAGGTGTTAGTAAGCTTAGAACTTTAACTGCAAACATTTACATAATTTTCTACTAGTATATTTTAACCAATCCACTCAAGCGCCCATGAATAGCAGGGATTACTTGATTTCAATTAATTTCACATTTGGGACAGTATTGGTAATTATCTATTTCATTTAATTTATTTTTAATCTTTATTGCACAATATAAAAATAAGTACAAGAGGCGGACTTAATACCAAATAGCATTCTCTACCAGTCTAATTATACTATTTACGTTACACTTTAATATATCTAAAAGTAAAATTAAATGAGTTGCAAATTCTGTGCTCCTACGTACTAAGCAAGGTGTCGTTTGGATTATTTGCTATGGGCTATTCTGTCAGCAAATTTATACTCAGGAATGCTATAATAACTTGAATTTGTTCCTTATGGTTCAGTTGCTTGCACTTGGAAACTCACATTGGTTAGACTACTTTAAATGATCCATTTAAAGTCGTTAAACCGGTAACGAACATTGGTGGTTAAAATTTTTTCAAGAAATTGTACTTCGTTTCGGTGAGCACTTTCAATTTCAATAGCTATCTCTAGTCTATAATTCCTACGGTATGAGTTAGTGTACACTCTGTATCAATGCAGCGCCTACTCTGCGACTGCGACTTTCTGGCTAGGAAAATAATAGGACTCCTGGGATCGGCCTATCTGAAACCAGAAGACTTTAGACTCTTCGCTCTCAAAGACGTTGCCAAACCTATTGCTTCTATCTTTATGAGGAATCAGAGTAAAAAGGATGGATAAGACTAGATGGAACCTTTGCACTACACCCGTAGTGCAAAGGGACATGAGGGACTGCCAGTTAGAGGATCAGGATGTCGAGGATAGAGCGAAGTGGAGGAAATTGAAAAGGAAAGCTGACCCCACCACCATGTGGGATATATAATCGGGAATAAAGAGTGAGAGTGAAAAAGGATGGGGTTGCACAAAAGATCTCAATAGGTTAAGGTGCTACTGGGAGAGGCAAACTTTAGCAGACCCCACTAAGATAAGATAAGATAGTATACACTCAATTTGTCACTATAATTTCTGACACAGAATAAAATATACTTAAAGTGTTACAGTCGCTTAGGATGTCTCAGAATATTCCAACTGTCCAAGTACAATTTACCAGTCCACAGTTTTTGCATTTATATTTCTATAAACTTATTAACTAGTTGTCACCCGCGACTTCGTTCGCGAAGACAAAAACAAAAAATCCCACAAAAACCTGTTACCGGGATAAAAAGTATTCTATATCCTAGTCCGGGTCATGGTCTGTGTGTGTGCAAAATTTTATCCAAATCCGTTCAGCCATTTTCACGTGATGCGCGGTAAAATAAACAGACAAACAGTTATACAGACAAAAAATCTAAAAACTGTTGGAACGTGTTCTGTTATCGATTTTAAGTATCCCCAGCCAATTTTTTTTCCAATATCTTCCATGTACAGACTTTTGAAGTTCTTTAGCTTTATTATAAGTATAGATAAGTTTTATTTTGCGATAAAAATGCATAATATGTGTTATTATTTACCAGACGTTGTTATTGTTGTCATGTTGTGACTGCTTTAGTAAGTTGTGCGTTTATTTCTGTTCATATAATGTTGTGTGTATCATATTAAGTTTTGATGTAACAACTTTTAGTGTTTAAAATATTGCAAATGATTCTAACACGGTGTAAATGAACACTAACTTTTAACCGAGGCGGTTGAAAACAGTGAGACTTAAATGGTTTCCTCTTTGTCGAGACAATCTCGTGATGTGTTTATTTTCGAATGTATAGTTACGTTCTCACAATGAGTTCGTTTTCTTGAAATATAGTTGCTACAATAAATTAATTAAACTTAACGTAAGCTTTAAACATCTTAATTAAGATCCTGACTGTACTCTCTATAAGACATAGTCTAGACTTTTAATTTGTGCTAGGAAATTCGTACTTTCATTGGCAGATTTATCGCCACTTATCATAAGGTGAAAATATATGGCCATATTGGCCTAACCTGTTATTTAATTTAAATATTTATAAAAAAAAATGTTTATTTATGACATGATGGCTTAGCCAAAGTAACATTAAGAAAACGATAACGAAGTTCGAGAAGAATAAAATGTATGGGATTTGACATAAGCCGCGCTAAATCACGTGGTCAATCTTATGTCAATCCCATACATTTTATCTTTTCGAACTTCGCTATCGTTTTCTTAATGTTACTTTCGCTACCGCCACTGGCCTACTAGACAAGTGGCATAACGCTAATAAAATAGAAATGACAATTAAAATGATTATTGTACGGGATTGACATAATTCAACGATACGTATAAATGACGTTTATGTCAATCCCAAATCATAATTATTCTTTTTCATTTCTATTCTATTAGCGTTATGCCACTTGTCTAGGGGGGCAGATGATGTGGTGATGATTGTTTGTTAGAAATGTTTTTTGGTGTTCAATAAAGTGTAATTTCTTTGGAACATTCCAACGCACATACGTTTCTTTGTCGCCCTTCCAAAAGATGAAATAGTCACACACAGTAGTACACGTTTTCCCTCCTTTCTATGTTATGGGGTCCTTTAAACGTGGCGTGAAGAGACACCTTGTGGGCCAGCAGGGTGAGGGTGACTGATGCTGCGTTGTTTTTACGCTGCACCAGTTGTCTTCACGTTGACTTCATTTCCACTATCGGGTATGGTAAAGTCAAATGGTTCTCAGACAGAAAGATAGTAAATTAAAAACAGTATTACTTACTTTGCATTCAAAATCGACTATTTGAGGGTTAACGTGGTTATAGATAAAGGACGGCAAAACCTGGCAGAACTGCCGAGCTTATTGTAAAAAAAAAACTTTAAAAAAATGTTTTAGCTTTGAATATTTCTACAAATATAATGAGATAGATCTTGGTGATGATTATTAAGCAATTATCCATAAATTGTATTGATGACTTGATTTCAATAATGGGGGCCATTGCCCAGCAGTGGGACAGTTATGGGCTTATATACTTTACGTTTTTTTTACTTATTGGTAATAGTTAATGCGAAAATAATCTCGATTTTATTAGTAGTCGAGATGGTTCATTCAAACTAATTTTAAGACCTTTGCTAAACATTGGCTCTTCCTAAAGCGCCTTATCATGCCTTAGGATGCTCTACAAACTGGGAATATCACCAAACTTTGGGTGTTAAGACCGCACGTGACCCAACACTTCTGAGTTATCAAAGAAACAAGTTTTTAACAACGTGAACTTAAAACCTGGAAACGATAAAACTGAAAGATTGATAGACAATTTAGAGCTTAGAAGTTTAGTGTTTAATAAGACGTTACGGCCACTTTTAACTATAACGCCATATTTAACTAAACCATAACATGTCAGGTGTTCATTAGGTGATGTAAAAATGCTAAATTACTTCATTCAGATAGTTTGTTGAGCATAATTTGATTTTCTATCTCTAATTACTAGATATGTTTTTTTTTTCATTGGCGGCGCTAGTGTGCGGCGTAAACGCTCTTAAAAAGCACTCGAACATTCGCGCAAGCGCCCTGCGCCGCCTAAACTAAACAGCAGGTATACATTTTCGCCGCGCCGTAGAAAGAGAGGGGGATACTTCCTCTCCTACGCCGCGCCGGCTGTCATTACGAATTTTCGATCAGGCCACGTGTCCTGACGGTCACGTGTCCTGACGCGAATTTTTTTTTTTTACCCATTACAAAAAAGTGTACAACGCCGCTAAAGAAGTTTTCACTTCAATAAATAAAATGGGACAAAATAAATTGATTTATTAAAAGTTATTTATCCTATTTAATAATTAACGATACTTCTCTCTGAGAACTCTTCTCAACAATTTCCCAGATGGATTTTTTGGTAGACTATCTAAAAACACAACTTCTTTCAGTCTTTTGTATTCAGTTACTCTTTCTGCAACGAAGTTGACTATTTCATTGTTCTCTGTTGACCTTCCATCTTTTAGTACCACAAATGCCTTGGGTTTCTCGCCAGCTCTTTGGTCAGCTACGCCAATAACGGCAGCGTCGAGAACGGCGGGATGTTCTTTAATAACATTTTCTAATTCTGCTGGAGCAACTTGGTGGCCTTTAACCTATAAAAATATATTTGTAAACTAAATAATTATATTGATTTTGATAAACATTACAAAACAACTAAAAAAAAAAACAAGTTTTAAGCCATCTACTCATTGTTCCAAGCATGCACTTAAAATAAGCTCTGCTATAAGTAGACAGGAGAAACAGAGATGTTTAATACAAATTCAAATTCAAAATCATTTATTCAGTTTAGGCTACAAATAGCTCTTATGAACGTCATTATGCCATCAGTTCGTAAGTTTACTCTGGGCGGAAAAGACGCATCGTCAATTCTACATTGTTCATTCTTTTTATTTGACTGAGTCAGCAAAAGATCTTATTGTCCGTATGAAAACTCCGTAGCCCATCGACGCTGGTCACACTATCGGTATGATAATTATGCGTTTTGCTGACTCTTGATACCCAGTATTCTTACTGGATGGCATCCATAAACATACATCCTTCAAAACAGATTAGGCGAAAAACAACATATTATAAGAAGGTCTAATAAGGTGTATAGACAAATAATTAGAAATTGTAAAAGTTTGTTTTTGAATAAACCTTAATAATAATGCTTTATTAGAGATTATAAAGACTTTTTATTAGTTTATAAAAGAAGACAATGGTACCTTGATCAGTTCTTTTAATCTATCAACAATTGTCAATGAACCATCTGAGTCAATAAATCCGAGATCACCAGATTTGAACCAACCATCTTCTGTAATAGAATTCTTTGTTGCTTCTGGATTGTCTTTGTATCCTTTCATCACTTGTGGCCCTCTTATTAAAAGCTCTCCAACCTACAAAAATGGGTTAGCTTGTTGATTGGTAGTCATAGCATTTAGAATTATATTTGGTACTAATTGGTTTTCAATTGTACCTGATTTGGCCCTAAACTTTGTCCGTCAGAATTAACTATTTTAAGTTCAGTATTCGATAAAGGTATTCCAGCTGTTGTAAACTTTTTACACCCTTTTTTACAGGTAGTGACCAGCGGGGATGTTTCCGTAAGTCCGTAAACCTGTATGAGATCCATTTTCTGTTGAAAATAAATTTTTACCAGATTACTTTTACTAATGACAGAAGTAATTTTTTATTCTAAATTCAAATTTCCCGAGAGTAAGCACACAGTCATGATATGAAGTAAACTATTTTTTGATTTTAAATCCCACAAGAATTCAGTAATAAATACTATGGACTAGTTATACTTACTTTATTTCTTGCAAGAACGTTATCGATATCTACTTTTGGTAGAGGAGCAGCACCACTAACTAATTTTTGTATGGGTTCCAAATGCTCCGGTTTTATACCAGCATATGACCCAAGGAACAGAACTGAAATGATAAAGACATACTTTGCATAACGCTATTTGAGTTTAAACGTATAAATTGTCACGTAAAAATGCATTAACAAATTGTAGGTAAAGAGATGGCCCAGGCGCCATACATTGTGTCAATCATGCATCACGATCAAACTTTTATCTTTGGGTTGGTTTTCCATCGTAGAATAATAGGGGTATAGTATTTTTCATAGTATTTTTGGCTCTAGATAGCGGGGTTTTGGCGCGCTTAGCACTATAGCATCGCACTAAAATTACGTACCTACATAGGCCATGTCATGTCTAGCTAAAATATATTTATATATACTTACTGCAATCTCTAAATAATTTTACTGTTAAGAATCGCGAACTTGCAGGACAATTTTATTAATTGCTTATTGAAAATGGTAACAATCATTTTCATTTAGTTAGTATGCATCCACTACGTAGTCGTAGAAAGAAGTTAGGAAACGAAGTTCTTTTTCTTCTTCTTTTATTTATGGCATGTTTTGTTTGTGTCTACAGTCGAACACAATTCCGCCAATACCACGTAGGTAGCCAATACACGGAAGGATTCGTATGGAATAAATTATAATTTTGCGTTTTTAATGTGAGTAACAACTGTAATAATTCAACGAAATACTTACTCAATGGCGGCGCTGCGCAGAATAAGCTTATATTGTATTTTCCTAATGTGGATATTAAAGTATCAGGTTGAAATTTGGGCAATGTTACTATTTTACATCCAACTGATAATTTATGAATCATAACTACTGACAATCCGTAAATATGATAAAAGGGCAAGATAGCGAGGGCTGCATCTTGATGTGATTCTGAAATCAAAGGTCAATTATTAATAACATCACTAAATAGAAATTGGAAATAGCTATAGCGAAATCTAATTGTACAATTACTTACTGGTGGTATCATTATAATGACGAATTTCTTTCTCATCCTGTTGAATAAAGTTTGGAACCAAATTCTTGTTTGTAAGCTCTACACCTTTTGGTAAACCAGTGGTTCCGCTAGAATAAGGCAACAAACTCACATCTTCAAATTTTCTGTTTACATTTTTGAGGACATCTAAGTCGACATGAGTTTCAGCTACCAGTTCCTGGAAGGATATGGTTCCTGAAGGAAGACCTGATATAGTGTCACAAGCTATTATAGGGAGATCCATTTTGGAAAATTTAAGTGCCTCCTGCAGTATAGGCACGGATAAAGGTGTTCCAACTAACACTTTAGGTTTTGATAACGTAAGTTGCTTTTGAACTTCATCTAAAACAATTTTTTTTTTGGTTATGGTTAGTCTGTCATTGAATAATAGTTTTGAAAAAAACATAGATGAATATGAATGCAACTCAAATAGCTGTCAACTTAATAAAATAAAATATGTACGTGCTTTAATAAAATTTCTTCGAACGCCGTACTAAAATCTGATGTGATTGTAATTTTAAAAGGATAATATATTTTAATTTCAATCTAACTCTAGTTAAATACTGTTTTAACACTTACAAACAGTATAAGAAGGATTAACTGTAGATACTACGGCCCCAGCTTCAATAGCACCAAGAGTGACAGGAGCATACTCGGGACAATTATGCATCATTACTAAAACTATATCACCATCAACGATTTTTAGTTTAGCCCTCAATTGAGCTCCAAAGATTCTGGAGTATTTGTACAGTTGATGAAAAGTTATGCTTCGGTCGGTTAATCCGCAAACCTGTAAATGATTAAAGTAATAATTAACGACTCACTCATTTGAATAAAAGATAACGAATGAAATATAATATTTCTAAAAAACAGTGAAAAAATTAAATGCCTACCCGGCCCAGCCAGGAACCGGGCGGCAATATTCACTGTATTATATAAATATTTTATTCAGCTTCAGTGCAGCAATTAGCACTTAAAAATAAAAAGTAAAAATTGAATGAAACAGTATACATTTAGAACAGTAAGGTGATAGAGCTTATTCAAACATAGCTAAACTTGAAAAATATTTAAATATAAAAATAAGTTCAGGTATATTACTAGGTTTTATATCAAGACGTTGTGATGACCCCTTACCATCAGGCGAACTGTATCGAAAGGTCTACGAGTCTATCAAATAAAAATACAGCATCAGAGATTTGACAACTGTTCATCATAATCATCATCATCATAATCATCATGATGATGATGATGATGAATACATAAACATTACAATTCAAAATTTAAAAAAAAAAACAAAATTCAAAATTTTATTCAGTTTAGGCTACAAATAGCTCTTATGAACGTCATTATGCCATCGGTTCGTAAATCTACTCTGAGCGGGAGATCTTGTACTGAGAAGAACCGACAAGAAACTCAGCACGTGTCCAGCTCTTTTCTCCCTTACAGCGTCAAAAATATTGGAAAGTGCCCTATCATAAAAGGACACTTTTCATCACTAATAAACATACAAAAAAACAAAATAAAGGACAATCACAACACACACAAAAAACAACAAAATAAAAATAAAATCTAAGTTTGCTAAAATTACATCAGGTACCAAATTTCAATTTTCACAATATCATACAGTACTAATTTAATTAGAAAATTGTCTAAGAAAGACAAAGTTAAAGCATACGAGTATATAAAAATAAGATCAGCAAGCAAGAAATAATCTAAGAACTTAATGAATTGTTTAACGCAACATAAATATTGTTTGTAAACTGTAGAACACTGCTGATAAAGGCTATTATATCTGCGCTAAGATATTAAAGTATGATGATAGATCCAAATAAAACAAAATGTGGATTTTTATTATAACTAGGCTGTTTTGTCATCTAAATATTCTTTGACTGTATAATAACCTTCCTTAAGTAAATAAGATTTTACATGATTTTTTAATTTATCTAATGGTAAATCTTGTACAGTACTAGGTATTTTGTGATAGTAACGTATACCTTGCCCCAAGAAAGAGCCAAGAACCTTTTGCAACCTGAACAGTGGCATTACAAGTTTTTTCTTATTTCTAGTATTGAAATTGTGTACATCACCGTGTTCAGTAAATGAGTTGACATTGCAACGCACAAAGACTATGCAATTATAAATAAACTGAGATGCAACTGTAAGAACACCAATTTCTTTAAAAATAATTCTTAGAGTAGTTCGGGAACCTAGTCTATAAATGGTTCCTATTGCTCGTTTCAGTAAAATAAATATAGTTTCAACATCAGCCGCTGTAGCCCACAGTAAGATGCCATACGACATGACACCATGAAAATAGCTAATGTAAACTGTTCTAGAAGTTTTAACGTCTGTTAATTATCTTATTTTTCTGATGGCTTAAGCAGCAGAACTGAGTTTGCTGGCCAATTTCGATATTATGAGGATTCTATTGAAGTTTTGAGTTAAGTGTTATACCTAAGAAGACTATTGAATCTACTAAATCTAATTTATTCTAACATCGGTTGGTTAATTTTTAACATTAGGTAGAGTGAGTTCGATACATTTTGTTTTTTTATGCATTAAGCTGTAGATTATTAACAGTAAACCAACTGAGTACTTCTGCGAGAACATTGTTTACATCATTATAATTATTCTTACACCTAGTAACATTCAAAATGAGTGAAGTATCATCTGCAAATAAAATAATTTCACAGAAGTTCTTCACAAACAATGGCAAGTCGTTAATGTAAATTAAAAATAAGAAGGGCCCAAGAATTGACCTCTGCGGAACTCCCATTTTTACATGAGAACCAGATGATATAGTTCCATTTATATTGACAGTTTGTGTCCTAGAACTCGAACTCAACTGAACTCGTATCTCAATACGACTGTATCAATTTTAGTGCAAAATCTATACCATAGTAGTGTAACTTCATCACCAGAGTCCGGTGCTCACCAAGAGCGTTCTGACACCCCTCCCAGGCATCGAATATTGTTTTATTAAAGCAACACCTGCGTCAGTAGTGGAACGACTCATAATAAAACCATATTGTTTCATAAGTAAAAGATTGTTTGAGTTAAAGTATGCCATTAATTGTTCGAGTATAAGTTTTTCATTAATTCTACTTATTGCTGGTAATATTGAAATTGGCCTATTGTTGTTAGGGGTCTTCTTTGTTCCCTGATTTAAACAAAGGTATAACCTTACTAAATTTCATAAGATCTGGAAAAGTACCTTTATTGATACAGTAATTAAAAATGTCTGCCAGATAGGGTGTGTTGTGTCCTGTTTATTTTACACAGATATTGAAAAGAAACAACCAAATTCAGTAAGTAGATACACAGGATGACAGATCACGACTAAAACGTCAGCTTAGAGGGCAGTCCTTGTCTGTGCACTAAACATATATTTGTATACATAACATCTCTTCCTTTTTATAATATTTTAATTTATAATTACACATAACCTATTTTTTAATTACACTTATAATTTGATTATGTACCTCTAAAAAAAATAGTAATTTATTTTTACATCAATCATTGATTTAATATAAATTGACAATAATGATTATCAGCTGTTATTGTCGCAGGAATGCCAGTGCGAGAAAATATTTCTTTTAATATTTTTACTGTTTCTTGAGCGGAAATAGACCTCATAACCTTTATTTCTTTATAACGACTCTATTAGTCAATTATAACAAAGGGATAATTTCCGCTAGGTAACGGACCCAAAAAATCCACAGCAGTATCCGTCCAAGCCTGTGAAGGCAATTCAAGACTTTTAATGGGATGACGTGGATTTGGACCTGACATTAATGTACATCCCTTACAATTTTTTACTGTGTTTTCAGCATCTGTGTCTATTTTAGGCCACCAGACTTTAGTGCGTAACCTAGCTTTCATGTTTACAATGCCTGGGTGACCTTCACGTGCAGCTGCTAGAACTTGTTGTCTTAACTTGGTAGGGATCACAATTTTGCTGCCCCTTAATACGATGTCATCATGCAACCAGAGCTCCGTTTCAAATAACGTGTAGTTGTTAATGGACTTATCCCAGTTATTATTTATTAATCCGTCTTTAACTAATTGTATTTCTTTATCGTTATTAGATTCTTCTATAATAGTTTTAAATGGTAAAGCAACTGGTCGTGCATATTGAACAATCTGGTTAACATGATGCTCACCGTCAAAGGGACCGCCTTGTGATCCGGTACATAAACGTGATAATGGATCAGCTATGTTCGATTTTCCGCATTTGTAAATAACTTTATAGTTATATGATTGCAGTCTAAGAACCCAGCCCTCTATACGTGCGCATGGTTTTGATCGGTCGCCAAATATGATCTCTAATGGCTTATGATCTGTGATAAGTTCAAACTTTTTCCCATACAGATTACATGTGAAAATGTTCAATAGCCCATACTAAGGCCAGCGCCTCTTTTTCGGTTTGACAGTACCGTTTTTCAACGTCTGTCAAACTCTTGTTGCCAAAGGCTATGATGCGTGGCCCTTTACCATCGTACTGGATTAATACGGCTCCTAGACCGACGGGACTCGCATCGGCTATTACCTGAGTGCGGTCGTTTGGATCGTAATAACCAAGAGTTGGGATCTTGGTGAGACTGTTTTTTAATTTTTCGAAAGTCATCGATTGTTCTTTTTTCCAATAGTTGGTAATGTTATCTTTTTTGTGGAGTTTTAGTCGGAGTATTTAACGAAGTGGATCGGTTAAGGTAGATAAATTAGGAATCCATTTTCCAACGAAATTCACTAACCCAAGGAAACTTTGAATTTCCTCTATATTTTCGGGGGGTCTAAAAGATTCGATCGCTTTGATATATTTATCACGAGGTTTGATACCCTCCCTGGACAACACATGGCCAAGAAAGTGTATATTTTTTGCATTAAATACGCATTTCTCATTATTGAGCATCACATTGTTGTCTCTAAGCACTTGCAGCACACACTGGAGCCTGAAATTATGCTCATGCTCATCTCGCCCAAAGACGACAATGTCATCAATAAAATTCACTACTCCTTCACACGGTAATAAGATTTTTTCTAAGATTTTCTGAATATGTTCAGGAGCACATGAAATACCGAACATAAGTCTTTTATAACGGTAAAGTCCTTTGCTAGTTATGAAGGTTGTAATGTCTCTACTATCTTCTTTTAGCTGCGTTCTTAAATGCGTTTTTAATGTCTAATTTTGAAAAAAGATGTTGCTTTTCCAAATTCGGGAATGAGCTGCTCCATCGTTGGTAATGGATGGTTTTCCCTGATAATTACTTTATTTGCGCAACGCATATCTAAGCAAATACGAACATCGCCATTGGGTTTAATTATTGGGACCATTGGACTAACCCAAGAGGAAGGCCTATTGACAGGTTCTATAATGTCCATTGATACTAATTCGTCAAGTGTTTTGTTTATTTTTAATTCCAGAGGAATGGGTACACGCCTATAAGGCTGACAGACCGGTGTAACGGATTTATTTATGGCAATTTCTAACTGATAATCTTTAAACTTAGGAAATTGCTTTTGCTCAATTGAGTATAAACCTAACCCTATTTTCAATACCTTTAAAGAAATAGCAGTTTCTTTCCCTAGTAAATTTCGAGTGCCATTTTTGATGACATAAAACTTTGCAGTTACTGATTCCCAACAATTATTTGAGCATCAAATGACCCTAGTACTGTCAAAGGATGTTTGGCACCGTACGCCATGAACGATTTATCAGATGTTTTTTGTTGATTTGATACTAACACTTTAGATTCTTTTAAATAATCCCAGGTTTTGTCACTTATAATATTAGATCTACTGCCAGAATCAATGAGCATATCTATATATACACCACCTACCTGACATTTAACTTTAGAGTCATCATCAAGATGAAAAATGTAATCCACATTTGTAGAAGCTTTAGTAGTTTGCTCCAATTTTGATTTTTTACTATTGAATTTATTGTCATTAGAATATGGATTTCTTTTCCTCTTATTGGCCCTTGTTCTGCAATGTTTAAGGAAATGACCCTTGAAACCACATTTATTGCAAATTGCTGTCATTGCCGGGCAGGTACTATCATCACCTTTGTGATTTTTGCTGCCACATCTTGAACAACATTCATTATTTTTACTGACATAAGGTTTGGTTGGTCTGATTTGGATTTTGTTGAGACTTGTGGTGGTACTTGTGTTCTGCCTATCGTGGAACTCATTCATTTATCGTTCAACTGTTTCAAGAGCATTTGCTTCCATTGTTATTTTATCTATCGTAGCTGTATCTCCTAACAATAAAATGCTCTTTCTTAATTTGGTAGAATGACACTTTCTATTATTTGGTCCATCAAATTTTCGTTTTCGTTTGTAAAATTACATTTAGCACTTTGCCTTCTTAAACGAATAAGAAACTTCTCGAACTTTTCATCTGATTCTTGTTTCATTAGTCGAAAAATATGTCTTTCAAATATGTTGCTTTGTTTGGGAGCAAAATAATCGTCTAACTTTTTTATGGCCACATCGTACACGTCTAAATTCCCGTCTTCAGAAACATGAGCACCCGGTATGTTAAAATATATATCTTGCAAAGCTAAACCTCCTGAGTGCAGTAACATAGCTCGTTTTTTTGTGGATTCTATTGTATTTGTCGCTAAGAAATAAATTTCTACGGTACGTTTCCATCGTTCCCATCGAGAACCCACAGAATTCGGATCTCCCTCGCAATCGAATGTTTCTAGATTTTGTATTTGTGATTGGGACATGATGGGACGACCTGTAAATAATAAGGAAATGCCTAAAATTACCTACCTTCAACTATGTAATGTTAATAAAAGTTTTTACATATCCCTATTGTTTGTTTTATTTTGTATTTAGTCATAATTATTATAAGTAGCATCAGATATATATGTTTTTTTTTATGATAATGGAATAGTACCTGGAATAGTTAATATTATAAAAAATATATAATAAACATAATTAAAATATGTCAATAATATTAAGGTTGTGAGAATGTGCTGTTTATCAAAAAAAATTTTTTTTTTTTAGATCGGTTTTTATTTTAGGTAGGTAGGTACATAAAAGTTATAATTATAAAGTAATATATCCAGTCCATTTCTGATCCCACATAAATTCATGTTATGACACATACTCATTTTAATCAGAATTAATATTATTAGTACTTGAAAAACACATATACTCATTTTGCTTTATAATAATTATTTTACTAGACAACGTTTTTATTTATAAGACGTTAATTTAATCCTCGAGGTAAACTCCTATTACCTACTGATTATATTATTGTAGGTATTTGTATCACGATTCACGTCACGGCAGAACAAATAATGGGAATTACTTTACCACATCGTTGACCATCAAACTTAGTAGATACAATTTATCGCTTTATAAGTTTTATTTTGTTGTCTTAATTAATTTCAACGGTCAACAGACACGTTTGGAACATTTTTTATTTATTTGTCGAGCAACAAATAGGGACATATTTTTTGCCAATTAACAGAGTTGGTCAACAATGTAATTTAGTTAAAAACTGATACTTTCACTTATTGGTTATGCACATTTTCTTTGCACAATTATTAAGCCAATGTCATAAGTAGGTAGGTAAGTTCATGAATGTTTTTCTTCAATCTTTTACAAATAATTATGTAAACATTATTTTGTTAGTGCCAAATGAATGCATAAAATTACCAACTACATTTTAAATTGATGATAAACCAGATGAAAACAATATCTATTGCAATAATAGTAGGCACTTAGGTAACATAATAGGTTATCTTCTAACAAACTGTGTGACTATGACTATTGCAATAATTGTAATTTTGTGTTTTCATTAATTAATTTATCGTAAAAATGTGATTATCTGTAGAACTTAGCCATCAAGTCTACCTTCAACTTTTTTTTTTCTTTTTGTTGACCAAACACCTGTTGGCATTTTTTATTGAGCTTTATAGTAAGGACTTACTGCGCGTTTACTCGTCGCCAATGTTGTGTCCTGTTTATTTTACACAGATATTGAAATGAAACAACCAAATTCAGTAAGTAGATACACAGCTCAAGGGAACGCCCGCTCGCTACGGATGACAGATCACGACTAAAACGTCAGCTTAGAGGGCAGTCCTTGTCTGTGCACTAAACATATATTTGTATACATAACAGGGTGCAATAGGATAAATAATATTCTTAATTACTTTAATGCCCCACAAATCACTAGTGTTTTAAGTGATTTGAATGTTTTTATAATATTCAAAGAATCAATGTATCCAAATTGACTTTGACGAAACCTCAGCTGGTGTCCACTTTGAGATTATACCAAATATGTTACCTGTAGATATTTTCGACAAGTTGTTTCCATCTAACATCCTGTTTAGACGTTGTTAGCTGTAGGGTATATTTTTGACTCCATCGTAGGCACAGGCGCCTGTGTACGTGGACGTTCTATTACGTTCATCGCTATTGCATAGATTTTTATTTATAAGTTATATCAGAGGGCATATGCACGTCGACGTCTTTATACGTATGCAATCAACGCTAGTACTGATTTCATCAGCTTTATGCACAACGTAATTAGACGCCACTTTCGTTAGTATTATTGACATTATATTGTTCGCGTGAACGTGTTAGTTAATTATACCTGGGTTAGTACTCAGGTAAATTAAGAAAATGCTTATTTATTTCTTCCGCCAATTAAAGATGGACAGGAAATTCATTCTCTGGCTTAGGTGGTAGTACATCCCGTTTGAGACTCTTCCATAAGGTTACTGGTCGTTCTACACGCTTATTTATATTATGGTCAAAATATGCTCGTTTTTCTTTGTCAATAGCGGAACTCACCAGCTTTTTCAATTCCTTAAAATATTTATGATATGTAGGTTTTTAGTATTTAAATATCTTTTGTAGGCTTCATTTTTCAATTGGCACATAATTTTGATAGTTTCCGTAATCAAAGGAAGAGCCTATGCTTATTTACTATTGATTTCAGAGGTGCGTGAATATCAAATATGTTTTACATGCCTGCCGAAGCACGGAGCTTGAAATTATACCATTTTTGGTCGCCCATGAAATGGCCGGCCTTGGCGAAAGTTGCTTGTCCTTAGCACAACAACTATTAAATTGTTATTTTTAAATATAACCAATATTATATTAAAAATACATAATTAGACTCACCATTGCCACTCTATCTGGCCATCTCTCCAAGTTTTCCCATACGTGCTCAGGAACTGTTCTATTAGGTATATCAATATCTTTGAAAGGTGATTTTACTATATTTTCCGGCGTCCATAAGCTTTTGTTCAGGCACAGGTTTAGTTCATAGATCCTACTCGCTAAAAACCTTTTGAAGCTTCTACTTAGTATGTTCACGGACGCCATTCTAACTGAAAATGAAAATGTTTTCGTGAAATATCGTTGTTAAGTGAACTGGCGATCAAATGAAAATTTACAAAGGAAGACTTTATCCATCCAGTGACTTTAGTCAAAGCATGGTATTTACAAAAGACCGTGTGCAATCACTACTGTTCAAATTTATAAAAGTTTTTGGTGTTTTTATTCAAACTTAAATCATTACATTTTTTGTGTAAAAATAATAATAAGTATAATATAATGTTTTTAGTAAACAAGGTAGCAATGTAAAGGTTGAAAAGTAAAAACAATGAAAAAAAAATTGCAGCACCACAAGTTACGAAAACATTGATTATGTTGGTTGGTGTTGGTGAGTGATGGTGAGGTGTTGCATTATAATTACCTATTCATTGATTACATTTTATGTAAATGTAAAACTAAGGAGTTTTTTTTTCTTTTGACGTATTAGTAGATTCTTTAAAATTAACGAATTTGAAGTTGTAGACAGGTGAGTTGAAGTTGTCATTGGTACGCCTCAAGATACATTCCTACCTTTTTTTAACTCAATAAAGCAGACTAGGCTTAAAAAGCTCTCACGAATAACTTCAGACCTATATGAGGACCTATATTATTATGCCATATACAAAGAGAAGAAAGAAAATTCATCTGGCAACTATTGTTTAATCCCCCCCTTTATCTTATCATCGAAGTATTGCTTAATCCCATCAACCCTTGCTATCTTCAGTTTGCTTCATTGCTCAAATTCCCGCTCATAACGGTCATCAGAAATCAGTTAAGCTTAAAACGCATCAACATAGCACCAGCTTTTATGATAATTCCTTTACTTTGAAGCTGTTCGTCTCGGGAACTCACTTCCAGTTGCGATCAGGCGTGCACACGCACAGTAGGTACAATTTATGAATCCATTCACTTATTAAAAAAAATCGAAAAGTCCTACTGCAAAGTTGCCGATTCTATTTCCTTTATGAAACTATAAGCTTTTTTAAATAATTTTTTAAACATATGCATAACCAAATGAATTTAATCTATATTTTATTTTAATTGCCTACGAATCTTACGATAGGTACAGATTTTCCTTGTGTAGGTTGTTAAGATTAATTGATTGTATTTGCTGTATTATGAAACAATTGCAATATTAAGGAATAAGAGATAAAACCGCTAAATTGTTACTATATTGTTTTTTAAGATAAAAAACGACTTAATTTTTTTTTATTTGGAATAAAGTTTAATCTTGTTATCAAATGAATATTGTTACGTGGTGTGTTCGGTTAACACAAATATGAAAAAAATTTTTGTCAATTTTCTGTTTTAGATCACATTTCGATAACGACTGAGAGTTATAACCAAAACTAAGGCTAGCCTTTGGTTATGTTACATAATTTGATAGAACTTATATTGTCCTAATATAAATTTATATAACAATTTATTTTGTAACGCTTCTTTTGTAGCTAAATAGTCCACCAAAAAAAAAACAAAGTGTGTTTACACTTTTTTTTTTGGTATTTTTTGTATTCATATACTGAGAACCTAGTATCTAATTAAACCTAATTTAGGCTTTAAGATACTATTAACCAATTTTGTACCTATAAAATGTATTGATAATAAATGAAAAAAAATACATAAATACAATGTTATTTTTAGTTTATACGAAACCTGAAAACTGTTTGTTCAGAATCAGTAATAGAATCGATTTCAATCTTTTTATACCATGTTACATTTTGACCAAATAATATTTACAAAATCTCAATTATAGTATACCCTACTAAAAACATACAACGGGGCAGCACAAAAAGCTTGTAACTTCGTGAGTTTTCAAGATTTTTTTTTGTACTGATTCTTTATGAGAATATTTTCTCTTAAATGAAAATATTTGACCCGTGTTTCGGTTTTCGTATAAACTAAAAATAAGGTTGTATAAGTATATTAAAAACCGTCCATTTTCGAATGCATAGATGTTAGTAATGAAATGTTATGAATAAACAAATGCTGTATTTTCAAGACACAGCTCTTTTATTTACTGTTCCTAATTTACCAGTAATCCGAATCCACTTGAACACACAAAAAATTTCATCCCAATCGGTCCAGCCGTTTAGGAGGAATTCAATTACATACACACGCATAGAAGATTTATATAATTATAAAGATTATTATATATTATACTAAATTATTACACCACATTTAATATTAATCGATGGAAAAAGTACCTTTATAATTTAGAAATAGGTAATTTAAAATAATTAAACAATTTATAACCACAATTGTTCAACACTACCTGACGAACACTACTTCCAAAGTACAAACAGACACTAGTATGGAGTTGTATGACCGGTCTTGAAGCTGGTATCTTATCATGGAACCGTGCGTAGTTATGCATGTCATGGTGATAATAATTAAGTAATCTTTTTTTGTTAGTTCCATTATATGTTTTTGATTGTTATAACAAAAACAGAACAATGTCCAACCTGTTTTTGTTGTCTTGTTATCAGACAACTTTTTTATACTTGTTACTAAACAATGTAGGTATGTTGTATCAAATAAGAAATTTAGGATTTTACTCAGACCTGCTAATCGTAATTTTAAATAATTTTATAATTTCTTTCTTAGTTTTTTTTTGTTATTACGACAGTTCATTTAATCCGTAGTTTAATAAATTTAAATCTTAGCAATGTGTGCTAGTCTACCCGTCTCAATGTATATAATATTTAAGGTCGATAAAAACTTAAACATAGTCTCAAAGATATCATTATCACATCAAGTACAAACTTATTTTGTATGACAGTAAATAATCTTAATTAATAATATCACTGCGATAGCGTGTTTGTTTGTCCTTGTAACGACAATGAAACGTAGCAAAAATATTGACGTTATGTTTTTTCAGAGAATGTTGGAGAGCGTAGTGCTATAAACTGCTTTGTACCGGTCAAACACAGCATTTCGAAGTCAAAGTTAAAAGAATTATTCGGCGTAGCAGTTGGGCTAAAGTTCTAACAATAAAACTAATAGGTACATACAATTTAAATTAAAATGCTACGACGAATTGGACTTCTCTCAGCATTAGTTGAAGCTTCAAGAAACTGCAACGCTGATTTTCAGAGGAGCCCGTGATGTGAGAGGGTGTGTGAGTGCCTGTGTGTATGTGTGTTTGTGTGTTGGTGGTGTTAAGAAAAAAAAAAGGTTTCTCATCCTCACATTTATAATTGTCAATACCTACCAGTAGAAACTAATAGAAAATAAATTAATCTTAATAATTTAATTTATACGAGTATCTATTGACTGTTGAATAACAACCTATTATTACCTAGTTGTCGAGGTTTGACATTGAAAAGCAGTCACAATACATATAGGCATATATACCGGACTAACAAGGCTGGCTGGCTGGATAGTCGACGTGTTAAACTTTTTATGATATTAACTGGACCACTTTCTTTAAGAGCGTTTACGCCGCACACTAGCGCCGCCAATGAAAAAAAAACATATCTAGTAATTAGAGATAGAAAATCAAATTATGCTCAACAAACTATTTGAATGAAGTAATTTAGCATTTTTACGTCACCTAATGAACACCTGACATGTTATGGTTTAGTTAAATATGGCGTTATAGTTAAAAGTGGCCGTAACGTCTTATTTAACTAAACCATAACATGTGAGGTGTTCATTAGGTGCTGTAAAAATGCTAAATTACTTCATGATTTTCTATCTCTAATTACTAGATATGTTTTTTTTTCATTAGTGGCGCTAGTGTACGGCGTAAATGCTCTTAACTGCCTCGGTGGTGTAGTGGTTAGATGATGGTCTTAGATCCAGAGGTCTCTGGTTCGATTCCTAGCGGGGTACATATTTTACTCAAGTTGCTTGAGAGTGTGTATTTTACATACAGTACCCATTGAAATGTCTGTAGTGCGAGCATACTCTTGAGAGAACCAAACATTAATAATATTCGATAAACCCCAAATACCTACTTACCAGAGATCAACGATTCATTGCTAGGATGACACGCGAGGCTATTGAAAAAATCTAATCTTTCTTTTCTAATAACAAAAATAATTACTATACTTTAAATTAGCAATTATTAATTGTTTAATAGTATATTATGCAACTAGTGAATAAAGGACGGATTTAAAGCGAGGGCCATAGATGAGTCACGAGCAAGTGAAGGATCCTAATGATTCAACTGTTAGAATCCTGAACGACGCGAGTGATTCATGGCCCTCGATATAAATTCGTACTTTATTCAGGAGTTGCATACTATACTTTATACCATGACTACGAGAAAAGACATAATTTAAGCGAAAATAGAAATTTAATCAAGAAATAAGAATTGTTACATTAATTGAAATGGACATTAAAGTTAGAGCAATGACTGAAATTAAGCGTAATTTTCTTATTATTATCATTAGAGTGATCAACTTGTGAAACAATATTTATTAATCTAATGCCAAACTCCTTGTCGCAAATATCGACCAATCAAATCTCGAGAATTTATTTGCACCAAAGAGTTTTGAATTTCGAATCTTAGCGCAAGGAGTTTGTGTAAGCATTGAAATAGAGACCAGATATATTTTTGTGTTCCAAATTCAAACACCAAAATAGTGAATAAAAACAAAACAGTGAATAAAAGGCCTTTTTATTCACTGTTTTGCGTGAATAAAATAAGCTTTTTAGAGTAGGTATGGTATAACATAACAACTCTCATTATTTATTAATATTATATTTTTAATCAATAAGTATTTCTCAACAATTTTTTTTTAACAATTTCCCTGTGATACATTTTAAAGCGCTTTGTTTTACAGACAAGTGTTGCCTAGACATAATGCACTAAGGGTTCTATCTGGGCAATACTTGGTCCATTTTCCATATAAAAAAGGCCTTGTCCTTTCTATAGGTAGATTAAACGGTAAGTCTCTACTCTCTACCATCATACCCAAGATATCCGATAAAAACAATTAACAGTATGAATGTTTTTTTTAGTTTAGTTGATAGTTTCGTGCGATTAGCACATTTAGCCAGTGTCAAAGTATTTCTTACAAGTATATACACTCGCGAGCAATAAACCGGAATCACTTTATCGCGGATTGCTAAAGACAAGTTTGCACCATTTTTATGCAATGCAATATAATTTGTGGTATGTCATTTGAAAGGTAATTTTATAAGCTTTCAAATGATATAAAAAGATTTAAAATTAATAAAATTTCCTACCTAAATATAGGGAATTGTTGCAAAAGGTTGAAGTTGTATATGTCTAAATGAATACGAAGTTATATGAAAAGATATGTTTTTTATTTACAATATGTGTTTTATCCCTCCCTCAATACTTTGTATTATCCCCCCTGGCCCTAATGACTGCCTGTAAACGGTTTCTCATTGACCGAATAAGTTTCCGAACGGAATCTTGTGGAATTCCCAGCCACTCTTCGACCAAAGCAGTTTTCAGATTTTCTATCGTCGCCGGAGCTAGATATCTTCCTCGTACTCGTCTTTTCAGCTCGTCCCAGACATGTTCAATAGGGTTCAAGTCAGGACTGAGGGCTGGCCAGTCTAAGATGGAAATCCCGACTTCTTCCAGGTACTGTCTAGTCATTACAGCGGTGTGGCAGCGGGCGTTATCATGGTTCGCCCATAAACCCGACGTACGGGAGCACATGGCCTAGCAAAATGTCGTTGATGTATCTTTCTGCAGTTAGGTCCCCTCCCCGACCACCACCAGGTACGAATACCAGCTCCGTTTTTGCTTCTATAGAAATCCATCTGACTCCATTGCTCTATATCCCAATCTAAGTGATCGTGAGCAAACTGAAGCCGGGCTTCTCGGTGGGCTGAAGACTATTTGGGCCCCGTAGCTGGCCTTCTTGAAGTCTAACTCGCTTCTTTAAATTTTCGCCTCACTGTCCACTCGCTAACAGCCCTCTCTCGAACTTCCCTGAGCTGCCGTTGGACGTCCACGCCAGTTAGGTGTCGATTTCGGATAGAAGTGGTGACAATAAATCGGTCATCTCTCACCGAAGTGCAACGCCGTCTTCCAGATCCTGGTCTCCGGACAAAGTTTCCAGTCTCCCTGAACCTTCTGTATACCTTCGAGACACAAGACTGGCTTAGATGAAGCTGTCAAGTAATATTACGCAGAAACAACCCTTGCTGGATTAAGATGACGATTTGAGCGGCTTCTGCAGGTGTGGTTTCCATTTTCTTTCAGATTCAGTGTTCCCTGTGACGTGAAATATTGAACTGATGACCAATTTTCAGGGATGCTCACTTTTTATAATGTTTCAGGACTCCAAAACAAAACAGTATTTTGTTGCAAAAATTTATGTTTTTGTTTTTACTTTTCATGAAGTAAGGTAAAAAATACTTTGTCTATGTGAAAGAGGTTGAAAGCTTATTAAATTACCTTTGAAATCATATACCACAAAGTATAGTTCATTGCATAAAAAGTGTAAAAATTAGTCTAGAACATCCGGTAGAGATTCCGGTTTATTGCTCGCGAGTGTATATATAAATAAACAATATTTCACATTTCCTTCCTGTATGATGATGATGATGAATGATAATAGGAATGAATAGTGAAAAATGGCACCATTGAGTATCTCAGTAAAGATGTGGGGCTTTACTAAGATCTCACACGGACTTCTTGAGATAATTTGAAGTGACGTTGCACTGTTTTGTTTCATTTGCCAACACTCATGCACGCTCACGTACACTTAACGGTTAATAATCTACCATTATTTCACATTATTATGTCGAATAATATAATAACACTTTTAGAAAATAAAACAAAACCGCAGACATGACTCCACTTTCCCAGCCAATAAGTTCAGTATGAATGTTATATGAGATGACCAACACCTCAGTCAAGTCAAAATATTAAGTATCTAAAACTAACCTTAGTTACCTATCTTTACCGCTAATATCGAAACGCACAAGTTATTGGATGGTTCGCTCTCTGCTAATATTTTGATACCGACACAAGTTTAAATCGGTTCATTTTAAAGTAGGTAAGTGAGTATACTAAAGTCATCACGGCCGCTACTCTCGGCAACTTTGTAACAGTTTAGTTCGCTAACTCGAAAAGTATAGCTTGTTTATGGAGGGCGCCAATGAATAAGGAACTTTGTTCCACATCCAGCGAAGAATTGTAAGTACCTAAATAAAATTATTGTTTAAACAATTTCAACCGACAAAGTCGTTTACGTAAAGGGGTTTTTTTCTAAAACATCTACAGACCATTAAGAAACACCTTTGCGACATACGACTTTTAGAAGTTCTTAAAAAAAATGTTTAATCATACAAAAGGTGATTAACAAAAATATAAGGTAGACGTTTCGTGAAAATATTTTTTTGAATATTCTAAAGTTGTAAAAAAAAAATGTGATTCAGGATGGTGTGTAGATTTAACGTTTTACAAATTACCCTGTATAAGATAGCTGGTTGACGTTCTTAGGTCCCAGTTCAATTCCCAGCTGTTACACGTAGTATTTGGTTTGGTTGTATTATAAGTGTGCCAGTAGGCTTAGCCAAAGTAACATTATGAAAACGTTAGCGAAGTTCGAAAAGAATAAAATGTATGGGATTGACATAAGCCGCGCTAAATCACGTGGTCAATCTTATGTCAATCCCATACATTTTATTCTTTTCGAACTTCGCTATCGTTTTCTTAATGTTACTTTGGCTATCGCCACTGGTTAGCTATCACTATTAATCGTAGCAGAAACTAGAGATTCTTGGTAGGACTTAAGGATTCGTTCGGTTCAATCCCCATATCTCCTTTATACTACTAAAGTGAAACCATTCTTATTTTGGCTGAGTTGACGGGCCTATTATCAATATGTAACAGCTCATTAATAATAATTTTAATAAAAGAATTAGGAACTGGCTATCTTATCTATAACAGCTGTAATATGACAATGCTACTAATATTATATATTATTTTAGCGGCAGACTTAGATAAGATCAAGCACGCACGACTCTTGAGTCGTGCGTGCTTCGACTCGTCTTGACGACGCGACGCAAGAGCAGCACCGACTAAATAGTTTCTATATGTGGTAGGTAGGTAGTCAATTGGACCTCTAGCTCTGTGACAGGCGTTCTAGCTACTAAATGACAGGAGCGGTTAATCAACCAACAATTATTTATCTGTATTGTGTAACTTTAATGATCCCATGCTGGTATGGGACGTGAAAAGAATGTATCAGTGTATCAGACTAGGTGGAGCGACGATCTCCGCAAGGTGGCTGGCAGGAGCTGGATGAGAGTAGCCGCTGATCGTGCTCAATGGCGTGCACGAGAGGCATTAGTAGACTAGATTATGATGGGTGCGGGTAGTACTGTAGAGCTTTAAGAGCTCCTACCTTTAATAAAAAAGGCGGTAATAAATAATAACCTATATTTTTTCAGAGACCGTATTACAATATTTAGCCCTATGCGTCTCGGCTGGCTGACACCGAATCTCTCTTCATCTGTTTTGTTCTACCGATTTCTTGCGACGCGTTCCTTTTTAGACTCAGGCCACGTCGTGTGCCATAGAGTTGCCCGAGCAAGGAGACCCGATCACCGCAGTACCTATGTCCAAGGTAGCTTTAGCTTAAATATCGCGATTGTTACAGAAAAACGTATAACGGCGTGTGACCTTCTCTTAACATGACGTAATGTATGTAATTTTGATTGTGTGGTGGTACAGTCCGTAACAAAATAACTGTCGCAACGTAAGTGGTCCAAAAAACTTAAGTCCAAAAAAGCTAACTTAAGAGGACGTTCTTGATAATAGCACTGACAACATTTTGTATAGTAGACTCACTCATTTAATTTTTTAAGTATTCTTAAGTTCACGCTTACTTTACACATTAAAATAAAACCATAATATGCAAAAAAATATAATATTTAGTAGGTAAGTTTAGTAAGTAACACAAACGAACTACTTATTGTAACAAACACTACACTGATTATTTATTTCGCAAACTGTAATAAGTAGGTATAAGTTTTTGTTAGTTTTGACACATTGCCTCTTGTGATGAGTTTGAAGAAGTAGTAAACAGCCTATAACTGTCCAACTGCTGGGCAAACTTCATCATTGAAATTAAGTTATCACTACAATTGATAGGTAACGCTTACTACTACTACTAATGAGTTTGAAATCATGAAGAGTGTTTTATGTCAATCATCTTATCCATTAGTACACTTTGATAGATTTGATATCGATTGGTGTAAGCTTTCCGTTTGCATGAAGTTGGTTCTTATTTTTATCAGTATAAAGCCCATCAGTATTTATAAGAAATAGTGTTGATTTTTATTAGTGAACAATTTGTTTAGTGTTCCAAATAACCTTTATACTAACAAGGTAGATTAACCTCGTTTAGGTATTAGTATAGTTAGAAGGCTATCTTAGTCAGTTATTTTTTTAATTGTTTAATTGATCAGATAAAAATCTACAAAGCGATGTAATCATGCGGGGATGATAATAGCGATGGCGTAAAGCCTACTTGTATTTTTATAGCAAATCAACTAGACTTCAATTTGAATAGATACAATTACGTTAAAAAAAACTTAAACACTACAATCTCGGTCACTCTGAAAGCGTTTACCTAAATACTGAGACACTTTTTACACTAAGAGGACTCGTATGACTCACTCTTCGACTTCGACGCCACTACGAACCTGCATAAGTATGCCAGAGATACCAGATACTACGTTGGTAAGTAGAACCAATGTAGACATCATATACCATATGCTTCGCCAAAGAGTACTTTAATACTACTCCATTGGCGCAGATACCCAATGTGAGTCTTGGCCTCCGAAACGAGAACTCGCCACTTTCCCCTGTCCATTGCAGTTTATCTGTAGAAGTGGGAATGTTCATCTGCCTGGTTGAGGTCTGGCCAGGCTTCCATTTCGTGCACAGCTAGCGGGCCCTAGTAGCGGTCCGGAGGGGGCCTGAAGCGAAAGGATCTGCGGGGCACGTGAGTTGTCCATAGTTGGTTGTTCTGCTCGGTGGTTTCTCCGGCACTAGTCTGGAGAACTAGTAGAGGCGCCCGCTAGATGCAAAAGCCTCTGGTTGAATCAGCCGCGTAGGACTTTGGAATTGATCAGGTGCCTGGATGGGTACCGAGAACTGAGTTTACTTACAACTCCGCCACCAAAGAGGACATTTGGTAGTCGACTTTGGAGTTGACGACCCGAGCAGTGGTATCTGCGAGTTGTACTCTTAGTGCAACGAGAAGTAAGCGAGCTTACAGCTCCAGTAACCTATATGGATATTAGGTAGTGGACTATACGTGTCCACGAGGCAACTAGCTCGAGACACTAGTCTTAAAAGTACCGGATGAAAGATGCGTATCGGCGTGTTCTGATCTGGCGTTATGACCTGACGTAGATGGCCCCTTATGCTTGCGTAAGGATGTCTGACACCTAACTTTATAACCGTAAGGTTGGTGGGGGGTGTCAGTATAAACTTTAAAGTAGTGTATAGCAGGGTGTCCATTGCAGTCTCTTGCCAGTTGACGGCTCCGAGGTCGCGCAGATCAGCTCCCATCCTATCGCTCCAGGAGTACCTGGAGCGACCATCGGTCGCCGGCTGATCGGTCGACCCAAGTATGCTCTCGTGACGCTTCGATCTTCCCCCATTCGCAGCATGTCACCATGCCAGCAAAAAATAAGTTAAGAGTACTTGACATCTTTTTTACCATCCAAAGTGCCCAGCATCAGCTGTAAGCTGATGATTGAGGTGAACATGGTGATAGATATTATTGGATATTATGACGTCATACCTCATGTTAACTTCCGTACTCATTGAGCAACATTAAACTTCGATAACTGGCGAATATAGGTATCTATTAAGGCAGCAGGCGACTGACTCCGATTATAAATACTTCAGTACACTACATTTAACAATTGGCAGGCGACGACTTGGCGCAGAGAATGTATCTTTATGTCCCGAAATGGATTTAAAATGTGGTGAACGCTTCCAACGTATCTAATGTATAGGAATTTTATGGTTTCATCATTAAAAATCTTCACGACACCAAAAATAATTAGAATATTTAACAACTTTTAGGCCTTTTAACTTTTCATGGTTTTAACATTTCTGGTTTTCATGGAATCGCCATCTCTGAGGTCCCGGGTTCGATCCCCGGTCGGGTCAATTTAGAAATTGTAGTTTTTCTAAATTTTCACGGGTCTGGGTGTTTTCTTTGTATAATAAGTATGTATTTAAGTATTTTAAGTATGTTTATCCGTTGTCTAGTAACCATATAACGAGTTTCATAACGAAGCTTCTCTTGGGCTAGATAATTGTTGTGAGTGTAGAAATTTAATTTTTAACTTTTTACACTTGGGCCTTAATTAAAATCAAGTCGGCGATGTACCACGGCATATTGGCTGAACCTCATTAAGATTCAGCCAAGATGCTCTTTTCAATATTTTATAAGTAGGTTAAGTCTTGTGAACAGGGTACGATGGGATTGTCATCTTCACATAATGTGAAAAAAGTCCTAAATAACAATAGATTTTAAAAAAATCGGCCATGTGCGAGTCGGACTCGCGTACGAAGGGTTCCGTACCATTATCTATAAAAACGGGGTATAAAAATGTTTCTTAATATTTTTATTGCAATTTAATATGCGTTGTTTATCATATTCTACTTAAAAACTATCTATAGGGGTTCAATCGCCCTGCTAACCCTTAATTAATTTAGATTCAAATATAGGTACTAGTTTTTTTAACATACATAATTAAAAGTGCCTTATTAAAAAATACATGTTTGCTCCGGACCGGACGGTAAACAATAGGTACTAGGAACAATCACTGTGATTGAATAGTACAATGATACGCTACGAAGTGCACTCGTATTGTCTTAGCTATTGTGATGATACTCGTATAATGACATGTTGATTTATCAGGAAGTTACAAAAAAGGAGGAGTAACTCGAGCACGCAATGCAGTCTGCGATTGCTTAAGTTAAATAAATTTCGCAAATGTTGGTCATCGAATGGGTGACCGAAAGTTTATCATCTCTAGCTCTTTCGTGCTTCGGAAGGAACTTAAAGCAGTTAGTTGGTCCCGACTGCATTAGTAGTTAACAACCACAATCGGCACTGGGCCTCCGTGTTGATTTACGGCCCGTTCTCTATATCCATCTATAGGGGCATCCATAGGCTCGTGTTCCAGCAGTGGGGACATAAGATGAGCTGGTGGTATTTCATCTGTAAAGATAAATCTGCATAACCATCGGTTGCAATAACCGTTGGATAGATGGCACTGTGCCGCTAAAAAGCACTCAAAAATTAAAAAGCAGTGAAAAAAATTCAGTGCTTACGTCAAGCCTTCCCGGTAGCATAATGGTCCCATCAGCGGATATGGGTAAAATAATAGCAGATCATGCTAGTTCGAAACAATTTATTTTAAGAGTTCACAATGACACCATGCTCACATTACAAGTCCATTGCATAGAGAGAGCTAACCGACCAACACGAATGGTTAATACAAAAGCGCTACCAAGTGGTCATTTTAGAAACTAAGTGTACTATTAAAACTGGGTTATCCCGTTCCAATAAGTGCAGCTACTCGGATTGCGGAAGACCCAGGTTCGATTCCTGGCTGGGTCGGGTAGACATTTTATAAATAATTGATGATGATGATGATGATGATGATATTGAAGTAGGTTCAATATAAAAAGTTATTAATATTAATAGATCGTTATTACATCTTCCAGCCTGGCATGCTTTATCTCCTCTTTTTTAAAATAGATAAACTGCTGTCTTACGCATACACTGAGACTAGCAGACCCCGAAGGACCCCGAGTAATAAGGGAATCTCCTCCTCTTCCTTCGTCCAGTTACGAAAAGCTCGGGGGTAGGTGAAGCCTACCTACCCACTTAAACACCAAGTGCAGACGCCTCGGTGGCCAAGTGGCGTAGCGTTCGGCCCGAACCGGAAGGTCCCGGGTTTAATTCTCAGGTCGGGCAAAGTGTGTTTCAGATTTTTTGATGCATAGCCCGGGTTTGTGGTCACCAATCTGCATTGGCAAGCGTGGTGATTAATTTTATACCCTTATTGTAGTGATGACTTGATTTCAACGCTGGAGGCATTTGCCCAGGAGTGGGACAGATATAGGTTATTTACTTTTACTTTTTACAGACACCTGCATATCAACCTATACCAATACTGTCACCTGTCACCTTAAACCATATACATAGAGTTCAAAGTTTATTGAGGTTTAAGAGTATGTCCCTTCCATCTCTTTTCTGTTACGAGGATTCTTGAGACCACGAAAGACAAGCATCGAGTTCATGCATTGTCTTACTAAACATATATGCAGTCTCGTATCATTACCCTCTATGATTGATGTTCTCATACCGAATTGACACCGACTCATTGAAAATGTATTGTTTTCTAAAGTTTACGCGAACACTACACATTGAAATGAAACAACTTTTACGAACCTACTCGCGTTTATTTTACACATTACTATTTAATGTTTATCCTGACGTTTCGAACCCTTTGCAGGGTCCGTGGTCACAGGGAGACTGAGGTGTTGGTCATCTCATAATTAGTTGGCAGCTTGTATACCCCCATTTAAATTTTATCAGGTGCGTTCCGTTTTACGCAGAAAGAGCTTACAGTATCTTTTGGTCTGGCAGTATGGTGTTGGGACTGTAAGCTCTTTCTGCGAGAAATTTATTTTAATACCACAAAGGTTTCTTCAAAATGTGTCTCTACATAGAAATGATATACTCGTATAGGAGAAATGACAACAAAGTCAAAGTCAAAGTCAAATATTCTTTATTCAAATAAACTTTAGAAAAGTGCTTTTGAATCGTCCATAATTTTTTTACCTGCTACCCATTCAGGACGTCTATTTTTTACAACGACAAACTAATCTTCCTTTACTCCCTCCGTCCCCATAACCTTCTTGTTGAAAATCACCAGATACTTATATTTCACAATGCAATAAGATAACAATTATGTTATCGAGGACACATTTTCCGCTTACTGATCTTCAGTAATAATCGAATGAGCTAAAAAAACGATTTCTGTAACGATATACTTGCCTTAAGATTGCGTTACATAGAGTCGTGCTGTTTGGCAAACATTCGTGTTTCATTTGTTCTGAATGGACTTTGGATTAACTGTTCTGTGTTTGGACCTATATTAATTGTATCAATTGAAACTTGTTGTGTATGTAGGTGCGAAAAATTCTAAAAGCAATTTGGTCACTGCTGGGATACGAGCCTTCGCTATGGATGGATAGGGAGAACGGGCCATAAACCACCACGGAAGCCCAGAGCGGACTGGTGTTTGTTAGCGACTGCTAATGCAGCCGGGACCAACGGCTTAATGTGCCTTCCATAGCACGGAGGAGCTCGAGATGATAAATATTTGGTCACCTAAGTATCCGATGACCGGCCTTTGCGAAAGTTGCTTTACCTCAGCACTCGCAGACCGGGCGCGTCGACCACTGCGCCATCGGGCTCCTCCTTTTTCTAAAGTATACGCGTACATATTAACACCAGTTTACCTACACATTGATCTACCTACTGGAGTTACATCATCATCATCATCATCAGCCCACATTTGTCCACTGCTGATCATAAGCCTCTCCAAGTGCACGCCACAGAGCACGATTCGCGGCTACTTAAATATTTTATTCTGATGTTTCGAACCATTTCCATGGTTCTTAACCTTTGAGCTGTGAGGGACCATTTCACCAAATAACTGTCTTGGCAGGGACCACGCAGTTGTTTTACATCACGCACGTAAAGGTCGTCAAGTCACTTGTTTATTGTTTATCACGATTACGATGGCTTCGCGGACCACTTGGAATGCTTCCAGGGACCACCAGTGGTCCGCGGACCACCGGTTAAGAACCACTGCTTTACAGCGTCCGTGATCACGGTCTTTATGTGTTTTTTATCAGTTTTTGCGTAAGGTTTAAAATAGAATATATATTGTGTGTATCAAGCCGTCTATAATTGTTAGAAAACAGCAATGAAAACCCACTAATAGGTACTTTAGTGGAGAAGTTCGCCAGTCACGTGACCCATGAATTCTACTTGTAACGGTGTTCCCTTCAAGTAATTTTCCACTTGATCAATCTGCCGACTTTTTCTCCCCTTTCTATTCCCCCTCGCAACTCAAGTGTGAGTTTATTGGCCTGCTAAGAATTCTAATAAAAGTTAGGTACATCGAGCCAGTAAGTCTGAGAGCCTCTTTACCTTTTTATGAGATATAGGACTACGGGCGGCACTTGTTTTAAATACGGTCCCATTACGTGATCTGTGTTGTAAACGATTTTTAATGCAATTTGTAAAGAGTTGTTATGGGTTTGTAAGACGGATGGTCCTTTGGTTGGACACAGTTTCGGCTCAGTGCTGTAGGGGCTTGGACGTAGCGCAATTGTCACAACCCTGTATTATAGGGATGAGGAATACTATAGAAAAATCTGTTAACATACACAAGAGAGTTTATTATGATCTATAACCTATGTTAACAGATTTTTTCTTAATCTACTCGATAACAACATTGTGGGATACAAATGTTAGAGCCCCGCTCCTCGGTTTGTCTTGGCATGACGTGCTGTAATTTTCCCCAGAGTCCAAATATCATACCAGGCTAAAGAGACACCATTAAAGACTTTTTGAAATTTCATAACCGTGGTTCAGTGAAGGTGCTATATATTGCAAATACTGGTTAATTACTGATGACACGGACCGTTGGCATTTTGTACAGAGTTGAAACTCCAAGTGTCATTGTTCAGGGGTACAACAAAATGGTCAAACGAATACAATTTTCTGAAATTTTCGGGGCACGCTGTAAAGAGTTTTGTAACACAGACGTGGGTGAAGACGCTGGAGGAAGTAACGTAGTTTGAAAAAAAATGTGGCCAATAAATTTACAAACAGCCCCCCGACCGCCTAACCGATCGCTTTAATTACGCGTATAGTTTATGACGTCATCTTGCCACCTCGCACCGCCTATGAAAGCAATATCAAAAGCTAAAGGCTATAGCTTTCGATATTGCTTTCATAGGCAGCACGAAACGACAAGATGACGTCATAAACCACACACACACGAAGTCAAAGCGATCGGTTAGGCGGTCGGGCCCCAGGTATCACACTAATACATATTATAAATGCGAAAGTTTGTGTGTATATTTGTTGCTTCTTCACGCTGCAACGGATGGATTTAGATGAAATTCGGCATACAGATAGATTATAACCTGGATTAAAATATAGGATACTTTTTATCCCGATATTCCCACGGGAATGGGAACCACACGGGTGAAACCGCGAGCGGTCGCTAGTTATAAATAACATCACAAAACTGTATACAGATAAACCAATAAGCCTTTCATTTTGTTGTGACTTTCTCAGTTGATAAATAAATTGAAAAGAAGTATGTAGAATGAACGATTTAGCGAATAAAACTTGTCAAATATTTGAAAACACCAAACTCGTGAAAAGGGTCGACCCTAATGGTACTTTGGAAATCTTTAAAGGTTTATAGAGGGACAAGATATTGACGGGTCTCAGACGATTGGCTGTTAAATAGGGGATTAATTAGGACCTCGAAGGGGACGAGCCATACCGAAGAACTTAAGAATTATTATTCTCCTTTCCACTTTTATTAAGCTCTTCAAATTGCATGCTTGCCTGACTTTCATTTGTTTTTTTGTCAGGACCAGATATTCCTACATTTTCGTTTGTGTTCAAAGGGGTTTTGACCTCTTGTTGCTAAAGTGCGATGCGCCGGAGCTTTGAGCCCAGATACTGCTATTTTAAAACGTTTACAATCGCATTTCAGTTGCTTGATACTGACATTTTCCCTATAGTATAAATGTCAGAAACATGCCACTAAGACACGATTGTGGGCAAGCACAGATTCGAACCCCGGATAGCAGATAGTATCTATTTGAATAACTTGAGCATTGTGGAACCAAAGGTTTTTTACTAATTTATTTAGTAGGTACTAACTTAATTACTAGTACTACTACAACTATGTAGTTATATATATCGTTTTGTTCGCTATAAAACCACTACAATAATTTACTTACACATGCTGAAATGTAAATAAAGTATTTGTTACAAAGATTTTACTAAAGAGTCGTCCATCGCAATGTGGTGTGACTGGTGTGAACTGCAGGGTCGCCAATGTCGCCATGTAATATGGGGTCCAAGAGAGATTTGTTTGAAACAACTGTTTTGTATGAAGTAGTTATGATTTAATCACCACCATCAACCCACTTCCACCAATGCAGGGCACAGCTAACGTGACCATTTATTTTTTTACTCAAAACGGGACTTCGGTTTATGTACACAATTGGTAGGTTTTCAGTGAAAAAAAACTAATTTCTTGTTAAGTTTTATTTTGTTTATCAAAATAGTAGGTATTTATTACAAATTTAAAAAGTATTCAAATAAATGCTCAGTTATTTTTATATTTTTCAGATAAACAAATTTTTTATGCAGCTGGTGATGATTTTAAATACGAATAAAATTCTTGGCACGTTTTTTTATTGTTTATCTTTGTTATCAACATTGCCTTAAGGACCGGTTTTGGAAAACGGGACAATTTTGTGTCCCGAAGCTTTTTTCGGGGACACCAGGACGGAGAACCGTAAAAAGGGACGGTCCCGTTCAAAACGGGACGTATGGTCACGTTAGGCATAGCTCTCTTTCCTCGTACGCCTCGTACGCTTTCCTTCACGGTCCTGCGCCATCCTCATTCCCTGCGGTGGGCAGGGGATGAATGAGGGACCTTGACCAGGTATGATATATGATTTAATACTTATCATTAATGCTGAACGATAATGTAAGGGGCAGGTGACTCATAAACTAAACAATCAATCTGAAACAAGTGCAATTAAAAAGATACGATAAGTGATTTTATACTATGTGCTTTGTTTGTTAAGCTTTATTTTTTTTAATCAAATAAATACAAAAACCTAACTGATATGGTGTGCACAATCCGCGGACGCAGAAGTTGAGCTCCGTGAAAATTCCGAAAAGCAAAGTCTCGTATTTCCTAGCGTTGAGTTTGTTTGTTTCTGCTCCCGTGGGTTGCTCTGAAACTTATCACGTTAAACTTATTTGATAAGCTAGCTTCGAGCATATGGAAAACTAGCACTTTGCCCGTGACTTCGTCAGCGTTGTTTCCGTATTTTTCCGTACAAAAATAATACTTATTATCAAAATGAAATATAGCTTATGTTACCCGCAATGGCTGTATCATTCTATCAGTAAAAAAAAATTGGAATAGTACTAGTAGTTCTAGAGATTACCCTAGACCAGGGATGGACAAACTTTTTCATTCGCGTGGCGATATTTACTAACAAAATCTATGGCGGGCCATACTATTAAATTTTTAGCTGTATTTTTTTCAATAAATAAATATAATGTTTGTGAAATAAAAATAATGACAGGTATGCATTTTCTGAAACACACACGCACTTTGAATTGATTGAATTTTTGTTTGATGGTCGCGGGCCGGACTTCGATCATTCACGGGCCGGAGATGGCCCGCGGGCCGTAGTTTGCCTATCCATGCCCTAGACAAACAAACAAAGTCACAAACTACACCTCTGTTTTAGTAGTATCCATAATGTAGTCCATTAGTAATTGTTTTACCTTATTACTAGCGGCCGCTCGCGGTTTCACCCGCGTGGTTCCCGTTCCCTTGGGAATATCTGGATAAAAAGTATCCTATGTGTTATTCTAGGTTATAAACTATCTGTATGCCGAATTTCATCCAAATCCGTCCATGCGTTGCAGCGTGAAGAAGCAACAAATACGAACATACACACAAACTTTCGCATTTATATTAGTAGGATATATATATATTAATTCTAGTAGGATTTTCATGAATGGTTTTCTTGGAGTTCGAACACTAAATAAATTATTTTACTGACAGTGCTTTTGGCTCATTAAAATGGTTAACACAAAAAATAATATCTTAATGATAGAATACATGAAAAAAAAGACTAGATAAAAAATAAAGATGTCTGAGAAACGAGACATGGAACCAGCCAGTAAATAATTTTAATATTTCGTATTGAGATTGTTAAATTTCGTGTTAAGTTATCTATAACGACCAGTCCTTATAGAATTAGATACACTATTGTTCTTAAAAATGAGTAAAATCTTTATCAAACCTATATTTCGGCGAAGGCTTTCGTCTCTTTTTCAAATTTAACTGTCATCTATATATTAATACGTGAAGCAAAAACTTTGTACCCCTTTTTACGAAAATTGCGCGGACGGAGGAGTATGAAATTTTGCACATTATAGTTTATATAGAGAAAGAGTACAGAATGTTAATTTTTTTTAAATTATGCATAAAAAATATATTAAATCAATAAAACAAACATTACACAGACTACCATGTATTTGACACACACTCATATGTATTTGTCACACACGCATTTAAACTTTTTTCAAAAATTTCTTAAATGGAAGCGGAGCGGCCGAAATCTGTCAATGCCAATCCAAACTCACATTCTATCTTTTTAATGCTTAGGATACATTCCGTGCTGCCTTAATAAAATTACGGTCGAATATCGACCACTGGGCGACTATTCATAAATACGTCAATGCAGCACATATATACAAACCCTCCCCCCCCTTCCCCCCCCCCCTATCCTCCTACTTGGTTGGTGGGTATGTCCCTTCATCGTGATACTTTCTTAGGCTCCAGGCAGCAAAAGGGGGAAGGAAGAATCGCCACTTAACTTGGGCTATTTTCAGAGGGTCTCGTATAAAAAATAAAATATAAAAAGGTTGGTGGGGTTAACCAACCTGCCATCTTGCAACAAATCTAAAACCAGTGGTTCGCACCGTAGCGCTGTGTCAACAACCTTCTGATAAAATGTAAATATTTTTTCGAGAAACTAATAAGTAGTAACCTCATTCATTCTACGTAGCGGAATAGTAAGCCGCTCATGATTTTAATTAGCACAGAACCTAACTATAAGTCTTCCTTTGCGTACAATTGTTATGTGAAAAGGCACACGAATGCATTATTAATTTGGCCGAAACTCTAATACTCGTGTCATACAAATGTTAATGAAATGACGAGAGTGAACAAGCTTAACTTAACTGACTTAACTGACCGCACACAATTTACACAGCAAATTTGAATAGAAAAATCGGGAAATAATTTCCTAGGCGACCATACCTGAGGGTGTGTGAAATGTACGATAGTTTTTTAGTGGGTCCCGAACCGTGCCTACGCGATAGATAGTTAGATTCGAACATATGCGAGAGATATGTCTTTGTATCATCATCATCATCATCTCAGCCAAAAGACGTCCACTGCTGGACAAAGGCCTCCCCCAAGGATATGAGGGGTAATTGCCGTAATCGCCACGCATGGCAGGCGGGTTGGCGATCGCAGTAGGTTGAAGGTAACCTCAGAGAGATGCTGCTGCCCATCCTCTGGAATAGTCCCTTAGTCGGCTTTTACGACACCCACGGGAAGAGATGGGGTGGTGCAATTCATTAGCCCCGGCACCACACAGGGGATGTCTTTGTATATAATAATAATATGTGCATATGAGCAAGTTAGCTTTGAAGTTTTACTTGGAGAGAGGACGTAGATATTTCGATAAAAAGGCATTTCATTGTAAATTTCATGGTTCTCTACTAAGACGTTGGTTCGTGTATACGGAAAATATTTTATGTGGTCACACATCCTGTGGCTTGCTGATGTTGATTTATATCTAATATCGGCAATCGAATGCACTACCTGCTGCGCCTTCGAGCTCCTTGTGTCATCTATATGAAAAAAAAAGCAAAAAACTTTGTACCCCTTTTTACGAAAATTGCGCGGTCGAAGGAGTATGAAATTTCACACACTTATAGTTTATATAGAGAAGGAGTACAGAATGTTAATATTTTTTTCAAATTATGCATAAAAATACATTAAATCAATAAAACAAACATTACACACACTATCAAGTATTTGACACACACGCTTAAATACTCTTTTCAAAAATTTCAAAAATGGAAGAGGAGCGGCCTAAATCTGTCAATGCCAATCCAAACTCACATTCTATCTTTTTTAATTTTTCATTGCTTAAGATACAATCCGTGCAGCCTTAATAAAATAACGGTCAAATTTCGACCACTGGGCGACCACTAGTTCCTTCACTTCTAATTTCATTTTACAATGTTTGTAATTTTGTGTTGCTTAAATTTCCAAGAGCGGGATTTGAACCCATATCATATGCATTATCATCATTACCATCATTATCATCATCATCACTAGCTCATTTTATGTCTCCACTGCTGGGACACGAGTCTTCCCTATGAATGGAGACACCACAGGGAGAACGGGCCATAAACCACCGCGTGGGCCCAGTGCGGATTAGTGGTGGTTAACAATTGCTAATGCAAGCAAGACCAACGAATTAACTTGCCTTCCGAGGCATATATTTCAATAAATATTTAGGATTAGAAGAGATTATAAACTGTTTCTTCAGACATTGTGTGGGTAGGAATCGTGCAAACGAGAAGACGTTTTACTTTAAAACTGTTTATATTACCAGGAACCAAAGTTACAACTTACTTAGTAATTTTTTTAATTAACCGTGGTGACCCGATAGAAGAATATGGTCGCTCGTGTCTACCGATAAACGTCACGACTCCGTTGAAGCGCGCCAAAACTTAGTTCCGTTTTGCTTGGTGTCAATACTCATGACCGGCTACGATAATTAATATAATATTATTGGTTTATATTTTGATACCGATAAACTTGTCCTTGTGTTGAAGGCGACATGACACTTACCAAGAATACACTAGCCTGTCAAAGTTGCAGATTTATCAAGCCCGTTCTTATAAAGCACTCTACCAAAAGTCTGATGTATATTGCAGCATCCCGAAATGCGACGACATCGCTTCAATTCGAAAGTTCCCCAAAATCTTGGTGTGTGCCGCAGTGGCGTATTTTGCCGATTTGAAAACTTTATCTGTAAGAGCACTATGATAGATGACGTTTATTATAAGAGACGAGTATGCTTCAAAATTTCGAGGTCATAAGCAAATAAAGCGACATATAAAGATTAGCTTTTAGCTTTATTAGTAGCCGTAGTTAAAGTTGGAAAACTCATGTTATTTTTTAAATTAATAGAGTACCTAGCTATAGTAGAAAAAGGTGTATAACGAAACTTTTATTACGCACTGAGAATCTAGCTCAGACCAGGTTTCTGATAGTTTGTTCTAAGCCTACATCGCTGGGCTTAGTTAAGAGATTAGATAAGATAACCGTTGTTATCATAAACACAACAATACATTAAAAGCTATCCTTGCTTAAAGACTAATCTTTACCTAGCGTAGTTGTTTAAAGCAAATGCCCAAAGCTAAAGATAAAGTAGTGATTTATATTATTAAACAAACAGAAAGAGCTCACATAGAGCTCATAATATAATATTATCTGTCTAGCGACTTAAGCCCTTATCGCCCAATGTGGTGCTGTTGATGTCGGATGACCTGAGTCTATCATTAGAACATTTACAAACTGATGACGATGATTCATCTCGTACCGGTGATAGTATTACCAGTATTACCAAATTTACTTATTCACAGACTTTGCAAAGCCAGCTAGTAAATAAGCAGTAAAATGTAGCCTTCCCAAATCACAATAAACAGTTTGTTGTTTCAGCCAGAAGGTCATTTGTGTAAAACCGTATTATTTTAGGCTGCGTCACCCTTATTCGGAATTCACCTCACTTGCAGATTCCACGTTTCTCTAAGAGGGTGGCACAATAAAAATAGATGAACCCTTTTACTCGTACCAGTAATTTGGTTTCGGCGAAGTGCCACGTACTCTGTCGTGGCTTAATTACATTGCAAACAAATTAAGCCTAGATGAGGTAAGATTTGTTTATATTTGATGTCATTTGTTTTGTTGGAGAAGAATTCTAGGAGATTTGATTCTTAGGATGTTTTAAGTAGTCGTATGATTTTTTAGATGTCAAAGGAACCAAAGTAGTTAGCACTCTATGTGTAATAAAAGAGGAGCTCGATAATGCAGTGGTTAACGCGTCCAGTCTGCGGTTGCTAAGGTTAAGCAACTTTTGCAATGGTGGGTTATCGGATACGTGACCAAAAAATTCTCATCTCGAGCTTGTCCGTGCTTCGGAAGGCACGCAAAGCCGTTGGTCCTGGCTGCATAAGCAGTTAACGGCTGCAGCAGTTGTTAAAAACCGCCTATCCGCACTGGGGAACAGTTTCAAATTATTTAATATTATTAATATTACTATTTACTTTAATATTTACTTTATCAAATAATTTCGTAAAAATGTAATGCATGCAAGCCTACAGCGTGCTTAATATGGTTACGCTTGGGTTTCGGGCCATTATTAAAGTGTAATTATCCGTCTAAGGATACGTTATCGTTAAACAGGTGACCTGTCTGATTACTCCCAGACCTCAGGCATAGAACTTTTTTGTTGTTTAAAAATATCAGTAAGCATTTAAGAACCTGGAGGCCGGAGGAGGCGAAGTAAATTACATTAATTAGTAGCTGACCCGGCGGACTTCGTATCGTATTGACAGTTTCTATGTCAACAATACAATCAAATCGTTTCTATGACAACAAAACAAACAAATCGTGGAACATTTTGTATTGTAAAAAAAAAAATGTTATCCTTATCACTTAGGGGTATGGAAAATAGATTACGACCGATTGTCAGACCTACCGAATATATCATAAAAATCGATCGAGCCGTTTTAGAGGAGTATGGCAACTAACATGTGACACGAGAATTTTATATAAGGACTAGCAGACCTTGTTCTGCCCTATTTCTCTAAAACAAAGTTACATTGATTTTTTTACGTTATTAGCTGCCCCGACAGATTTCGTTCTGTCAAAAGTTATAATCCTGTCGCAGTCTAATAGAAATAAATAACATTGAAAGACTTTAGTAATATTTAATGTGATGATATTTTTATTGTATTGACATATTTTTTGTTTGAATATTTGGAGCGTAAATAAAAAACAAAAAAAATCAGCAACAAATTAAAATGAATATTATCGCAAATCATCATAAAAAGAAGGAATTTGGAAAATTTTGGAATGCTACAAATAAAATGAAACCCAGGCCTAGCCTTCCCATGAGTGTCGCTGGTAAGCGTGACCCGGGTGACATTCCTAATTTATTTAAAGACCATTTTCATGTTGAATCTCCTTTGGGTGAGTCTATAACGCCTACAAGGTCAGCCGCTGCCTCGGGTGTGACGGATCGCGCGGTCGTAATTTCCATTCAAGACATTAAGTCCATAGTTCGAGGAATGGTTCGTGGTAAGTCCCCGGGACACGACGGGCTCAGTATCGAGCATCTTCAGCATGCAGGTGTCCATCTTCCAAGGGTGCTGGCCATGCTATTTAACTTTTGTATAGGTCATTCCTACCTTCCTCATAACATGATGAGGACAATTGTTACGCCAATAGTTAAGGACAGGACAGGAGACAGTGCTGATTGTAACAACTACTCGTATTTTTTACGTTTTTTCTCTCTATAATTATCTTCGTCAGACTTCATCAAACACAACAAAAAAGAAATCAGCCAAATCGGTTCTGCCGTTCTCGAGTTTTGCGATTAGCAACCCATTTAGCGATGCATTTTTATTTAAATAGATAGATTATAATATGCACAACTCAAGCGGTTGAGATAGTCTATTTTAGACTCCTACTGACTAAACACCCCCTGGGATTGCCTATAATAGCCTTGTAAGGCCTTCATAGGCTGACGGAATGGTCGCCTCCCGAGGTGGGAGCGACCATTCCGTCAGCCTGCCGTCCAGCCTTCCGTCAGCCTTCGGTCAGCCTGTTGTCGTGTCCCCGTGCCCTACTAGATTCTCCAAAAAGTTCGGATCGGATCGGGGACGCCCCTAAAGGCTCGGACCTCGGCTCGGGTTGACTGGGCCGTAGTGGAGAAGAGAAGTGCCCAGGACATGTCTGTACCTGGTATAGAGCGCGTGTGAACCGGTTCTTCGTATCCTTGTTCTACGAGTACGGTGTCTTGGGCCTAAACTAGTGTGCATGTTTGGTGTATTCTGTAAATGTGTTGGTCAAGGTGGGGCGCGCTCAATCTGTAGTGATGCTGCCTATGTCGGCTGATTTAACTATGCGACTGCGTGTCCTGTGCCGCAAGTAGGCAATCCAGGTCACGTGAGAGTTGATTTGGGGAATCCGATAGGGCTTGTTTCGGCCTACGGTAATGAGGTCTGAGTTAGTCTAAGCTGGCCTAAGTTGAAGTCATTCTGAAATGCGTCTATTACAGTCTACTGCCCCATAAGGTGAAGATGCCTTCACGCCTCGTTTGAAGTGCCCCATATATAGGGAAGAAGCGAAAACATGTGCTGGTAGACTATTCCTTCTTTTGAAGGTGCGACATAGAAACGAGTCACCAAATTTCTTTTAATTTCAATGATGGCAGCCTTTGCTCAGCAGTGGGACACATATATAAATAGGTAAATTCATTAATCGGTACCTTCCAGAACTCGTAGGTCTGTGGAGACGTTATTTCTTCCGCACACCTTCCTCCACGCGGTTAACGTCACAAACCAAGAGCTAACTTTCGGCATTTCGCGACAACCCACATTTCTGTTAATTAGGGACTACATGTGTATTGTGTATTTTTAAGCAAAATACTACAGGTGACGGACTAAAGTTTCTATTTCTAATTTAATATCTAATATTAAAATTTTAATTATGGTAATAAGATTTATAAAAAATAAAGCTATTGTTGAATTAACATCTTGGTGGCCGAGTGGCAATCGCTCGGCCAGTTATTTGGAGGTCTTGGGCTCTAATCCTCGGGCCGGGCAAAGTATATTTAGAATATTTTACATAATCCGGGTTTGTGATCACACTCCCGCATTTGGCCAGCGTGGCGATGAAGCCAATTCCAACCAATAGCATATAGGCGACTCAGTAATCTACCAAATGTAGCGTAGTGTATGTAGCGTTGGTGAAATTTTTTCACCAACACTACATACACTAACGTAACAAAATCTATAAAAATTTGTAGTTTTTTTTTAAAGTTAAACGGTGTTATTGAAAATTGTACTAAAAGCTAACAGAGATGCGATTTATTTGAAATACTTGTATATAGCCTTTTAATAAAAAACATTTTGTATTTTATTTAAAATACATTTTGAGAAATATTTTGCATTAAAAAAAAATTTAAAATGCAGAAATACTTTTTGGTTAAGTTTAGCCAACATTACCAGTCCAAGTACCAAGTACCAATACCAAGCTCAGCACCAATGGAGAGTCTTTTTTCATATGGTGGGATGATAATGAGACCTCACAGAAGAAAAAATGAGTGGTGATGATGTATTTGAACAACTGATATTGTTAAAAAGTGTATCAAATAAAAATAAAGATAATTGAATTGGACAAAAGGTATTTGTATTTAGAAAAAGTATTTTGAAAATACCTATTTTGCATTTAGCATTTAAAACACAAAACGCACACCTATTTGGTATTTTGCATTTGAAATAGTAAATCGAAAAGTATTTGCATTTTGTATATAAATACATTTATTAAACTATTTCATACATTTCTGAAAGTTAAACAATAATTCGGTAGGTCCTAGGTACAGGTAGGTACTGGTAAAAAATAAAATCTAATCAAGCCCTTTCATTTGATACTCGTCAAGACGAATCATACAAGCCCAAACTCGATGGGGTTGTGTTGTTTAATTACCGAGTTCCTATGGTCATATTTCAGCTCCATCATCAGACCCTGGTTACCATCTAGCACCAAAGTACTCGTCAAGATAGATCAAACGAGTCCAAACTCGATGTGGTTGTGTCGTTTAACTACCGAGTTCCTATGGCCACCTTCCGGTTCCATCATCAGATCAGCTCCATGTCATAATAATTTTGCATTGTCATCTGATTTACACACGCATGCATTAGCTCAATCCGTCAACAGGAAGGCGGTTAAATTGTAATTACTAAATTTGACCCAAACAAACAGGACAAGCTAAGAAAAACCGTTTAATAAAAAATGTAGACGATTTTGAAACGATGCGTTTGGAAGATCTTGACGCAAAACGCCATATAGGTAGGTACGAAAGACCCGGCCGAAACTATATTCTAAAGCTATACTTACAATGACTGTGGTCAGCTGTACCGTGCAACCTGTAACCATCCATACTCTCAAGACCAAATTCGGCATTGCAATCACGTCAGGGCGCACGACGGACCTACTTGATTTCTTACGGAATATCAGCGTTGGAGGTCTACAACCAGCTTTACGCTGAGTTAGGATTATAACGTATAATAAGGTGTCGTTAGATTTGTTTTGACTGTGGGAGTGACATAGGCTATAAAAAAAATCCGGTATATACTTTATAAAAAAAACATTATTGACACAAAACATATTGAAATAAACCAAATTATTAAAATAAAACAAAAAACCCGACTGCTAAAACAACTATATAAAAAACAATTATATCCTCGTAAAAACCGGACTAATATACAAAATAACTGCAAAGAGAAAAAACTGAAAAGAATAAAAACAAGCTCTACGATCCCAGAATTCAATTTGAGCAATGTTGAATGCAACGTGAAATATTGTTGGTGATGTGTTGTTGATGTGTGTGACGTGTTGGTGATTACCCCCGCCTGCGACAACAGTATCAATATTCAATGTATTTATAAATACTCATTTATTATAGATTTTATTATTTAAGTATAGATATCGGACAAGGAAATATTTCACGTTGCATTCAACATTGCTCAAATTTAATTCTGAATCGTAGAGCTATTTTTTTCTTTTCAGTTTTTTCTCTTTGCAGTTATTTTCTACGTTAGTCCGGTTTTTACGAGTATATAATTGTTTTTTATATAGTTGTTTCAGCAGTCGTGTTATTTGTTTTATTTTAATACGTTGTCTTTTGTATAAGACTCAGGTGTGCTCCTGCGTGGAGTATTGCTCTCATCCTTGGGATGGATCCGCCAAGTACTTGCTCGAAGCTATTGACAGGTTGCAAAGACGTGCTGTCTGTATTATCGGTAACGATGACGTTACGACCAGTCTGGAGCCGTTACAGCTATGTAGGGATATTGCTTCCCTTAGTGCTTTCTACCGCCTTTACCACGGTGATTGCTCTAAGGAGCTCTTTGACCTCATTCCTCCCTCTCCATTCCTATCCAGATCGATGCGTGCAGGTCTGAGAAACCACCCTCATACCGTGCTGACCATCAAGACACGTACCAAAAAGTTTGGACAATCGTTCCTTTGCCGAACTGCCCGTATGTGGAATGCGCTTCCCGCACACGTGTTTCCCTCCTCTTTCTCTCCCGGGTTATTAAAGCGGGGTGTGAAAAAGCATATATGCAGGCCGCCATAGTGTGAGCGTTCGGCATAGCGTGGTAGCGCTGTGATGAACGCTTTCACTTCTTGAGCTTCACTGGCTACTTTTCATCAGGCAGGGTGAGGCAATTTTGGCGTGCCACAACAAAAAAAAATTGTTTTGTTATGTTACTTCCTGAGAGTTACTTTATTTTATATTATAAAACGGAACAGTCCTTGAATGGCGACCGCGTACTGGAAAGCGCAGTGTGGGCAGGCCTCCAACAAGGTTGACCGACGATCTGGTGAAGGTCGCGGGAAGCCACTGGATGCGAGTAGCACAAAACCGGTCGTCGTGGAGATCCTTGGGAGAGGCCTTTGTCCAGCAGTGGACGTCTTTTGGCTGAGATGATGATGATATCGACAAAACACAATATTTACAAAACAAAACAAAACTGAATAGTTACATGACTTTTCACTTTCCCACCAAACAATTAATTTGTTTACTTTGTTACTTGCGTGTTTTATTTTTTTATTGAAACAAATAGACATATTTGTTTTAAGCATTATATTCTCTTTCATAAAGGAATTACTCATTCCAGTTATTAATATTGTTAAAGTGTGGTTTACGCTCTTAAAAGAGGAATAAGAAATTAAAATTATACTAACAGACTAATAAATTAATAAGCATAAATCTTGACAATGTAAGCTCAACACAATGCAATGGAAAATCTAATCATAGCTCAAGTAAAAAAATGATGTTCTTTTTCGAAGAACAATTAAGATTTGCGCAAGCTCCAGCTTTAATTAACGTGTCCACTTAAAACGAGCGCAAAGAACAATGCTTAGTTTTTCTGAACACAAACTGTAAAGGGTAAATAGATGTTCTGCAAAAGATAGCCACCTAAAGGAAAAACACGATGCAATTTTGTTATATAAATGCGCCATTGTGAACGACGTATATTGTAAAAGAAGTTAGGTATATATTGTTTCCTAAAGTTTACGCGAACACTACAGATTGAAATGAAACAATTTTTACGGATCTACTCGCGTTTATTTTACACATTAGATAACACAACGCAATAGTAAATTTTTATTTTTTATTTTTAAGTGCTAATTGCTGCACTGAAGCTGAATAAGATATTTATAAAATACAGTAAAAAAAATTAAATGCCTACCCGACCCAGCCAGGAATCGAACCTGGGTCTTCCGCAATCTGGATGACTGCACTGACAATTATGCTACCGGGAAGGCTGACGTATTTTATTTTTAATTCAGCTTCGGTGCAGCAATAGCACTTTAAAAAAATGAAAAAAATCGTTAGGTATGTTAAATATAGATAAAATATTTAAGTTAAAATTTACGAGAGTCGCGTTTTTTTAGCACCAACGATTTTATATTTCGTATTAATACTAAAGAGTATTGCAAATTGTAGGGAATTCCTTTAAAAAAAAATTAAAACGAAAAAGTTTCGCAAATTTTTAAGGCATTTTGAGAAAGCATTTTAAACTTACGATTTATTATTTGTTTAAAAAAATATTTAACAAAAAGGTGGTTGTCATCTGTTTCCAAATTGTTAGATAATACAGTCACGAGCAAGTTTTGACTCTTAATTAATTTTTTGATCGAGACACCATCTTGAACGGTCGTGTTACGACTTCGCCGCGTTCCAGAAGTAATCCGTTTTCATCCGAGTTGCCTTTACTTTTTTGGAGCTGATTTTTTAAGAAATCATTCTTATTAAATCTGCTGAGTTCATATTGAGTTTTATTTTCGGGAATAAAGATGGATGACGATCTATTGACGAACGCCCACCGTACACGCCGACCTATTAATAGTTACAATGTTAACACTTAATGCTCGTGAGTTTACGTCGCCAAAATAGAGATTAGGAACTAACGAAGTAAAACCATGTCGGAGGCGGACTTATTGCGTTGCACAAAGATCTCGTACTGGTCACATCACAATCTCTTTTCAATCTACAGTGGAAGATCTTTAGGTTTCTTATTCAATGTAAAACCACATTATAAATTGGAATAAGATACAAAGAATTGCATTTATGCGTTATTTATTAGTTTTTCTTAAGTGTAAATGCACCGGCCATTCTTTTCAGTCCAATTAAAAACATATTTATCTCTAGACCGGATTTTATGTAATCCGGAAGGCCCTTTTTGACGTGAATAGTTCAAAAGCGCGTAAGTAGCATTGGTGAATATTGCGTGAAGTGACATAAGTAACATTTTTTTGCAGGCGAAACAAAATAGTCAATATTTAAGTGATTACTTAGTAGTTTAGTTATAGAAAATACCTTCATTGTTATAAGTGGGAGTCAAAAAATAATGCTATTTTCTTATTGGTACGTAAAACCACCATTTTTATTATCATGAGTTTTGTCTTTCTCATGAAAAATGTTGTGTTTGACACACGCAAATGCTATTTACACGTTTTTGAACTGTTCTTGTCGATATTTATTTCTCATTGATGAGGATTTTCATAAGAGGGTTATTACACCGGCTTGCAATCATAATTGCTCGTATTCAGCGGAGGTATAATGAGTTCCAATGAACAAGCATTAATTTTAGTGGAAGTGTACGGGGAAACCATAAAAAAAATACAGAGAAAGTAAAGTTAATTAAGTTAAGAACTTTTAGTTTGTTTTGTGAAAACAAAAAAGCACTCTGTATACCCACGTTTGAACTGAATGCTTTCAACTGAGAACAAAGTATGATGATTTAAAAAGTTTATAGATTTTACAAGAGATTTTTTCTAAGTCTTGAAAAATACTGGCAATGATTCGACTTTAAGCACAGAATAAATAATAGTCTATAAGGTGCAGCGCAGGTGACACACTTTTTGTGCGATAGAGTCTGCGGCGCACAGCGCGAGCGTTACTGCATATAATCACGCACAGAAAACTATGGCGCCGCAGACTCGATCGCACAAAAAGTGTGTCGTCTGTGCTGCACCTTAGGGTAACTTTAAAGTGACGTAATACCCCTGGCTTGCAGCGTTAATCACAAAGTACTAGAAAAAATCAACGAGTCTTCTGGGGTTTCGGATGGTTAGCGGTCAGAGGGCCGACGCCTCGTATAGGGCCGACGCCCCGTATGTCCCGGCGCGTCGGCGACCCGTCTCACCAAATGACGGGTCAAGCGTGTCCGCCCATCGTTTTCGAGGGTGGTCTTGTGAGGGGCTCGTCCATCTACAGGGCGAGCAGTCACCGACGGGGTTGTGGAAGTGTCCGAAAGGGTTCCCATGACCTCGTCAGGCTCTACCATGCCGGCGTTCGATGCGTCCTCCTCAGATGAGGACGACGCGATGATCGCCGGTCTGCTGGTTCCAAGGTGACGAGAGGACATCGGAGTGGTTTTTACCGAGTCGGCTTCGACTCGCTTTCTCTAGGGCTTCGGCCCTGGAACAGAGTCTAGGCCATCCTCGGACAGCCAGCGGGACCCCTCATGCCCGCTGATGTGCCTGTTTGCAGGTTTCCCACTCCGTATCAAAAAAAAAAAAAAAAAAGGTTAGCGGTCAGAGTTATCCTCGTGGGTTCGTTTTCCACGTTTGAGGACTTCCTTGGTCGAGGGGTTTGTACACCGGCTTTCATGGTGTCGCCATTTTTGAGGTCCCAGGTTCGATCCCCGGTCGGGTCAATTTAGAAATTATTGTTTTTCTGAATTGTCTTGGGTCTGGGTGTTTTCTATGTATAAGAAGTATGTATTTAAGTATTTTAAGTATGTTTATCCGCTGTCTAGTAACCATTTAACGAGTTTAATAACGAAGCTCCTCTTGGGCTAGATAATTGGTGTGAGTGTAGGAAAGTTTATTGTTTTATTTTATTTGAGCTTCCTGAGATTGGTTGATCTTTTTATAGTAAAATTTAGCATTGTTAGTGCATAAAATAAAATAATAAAAATATTGAATTTTTTTGTAGACTTATAATTAGGTAAGTAAGTTGTTGACCCTCTAATTCCGTATTGCTCACATGTTTTATGTGAATAAATCTACAATCACCTAAACGCTAAAATGTATTTATAATAAAGAACTATTCGTGTTTATTTAACATTAACCTTGACCTGACGTTTCGAACCCTTTGCACAGTTCGTGGTCAAAGGGAGACCGTTGGACGTTTTATTATTATTAAATTTAATTTGTTATAATGCCCATCTAGTTCCATTGCGTATGTCCCGTTTTGCGCAAAATCAGCTTACGGAAATGTTTGTGTTTAGTAAGATTTATGATTTTAGCGTTTAGTTCATATAACTTTAAAACTAAAACCAAAAGATACCGTAAGCTCCTAATAATTTAATATAACTATTATAGTGTTTGCGTACCTAAACTTGTGTGCTAAAACTCACAATCATTTTTAAACCCTTCAGTGGTCAAGCTCAAACGCATTATAAGAAGAAAGAAGTAAATAACTGGGCGTAGCAGGGTTGTATACTCACGCACACTGGATTTATTTGTTCTTGATAATAATAATAATGCTCAAGGTTGATTGAGATACTTTTAATGCCTTTTGCAGGACAATTACACTGTATTACATAATATAACTTAAAGCTAAAACGGAGCTACGAATATTGCGTGGTTACACAAGATGGATGCAGAGAAGAAGAGAGCAAACAATATATATATCTCTCTTTCGCACAAAACAACTATTAAAAATGCAAAGGCATTATTGTTTATGTTGCCAACATAAGTAGCGGCTTTAAGAAATGAAATGGTACTAAAATTATTTGTTAATATTACTAGGCGTAGTTATTCATAAAATTATAAGTCTTAAATTTTGAAAATAAATATTTTAAGTTATACAAAGATATACTATTTTTATCACTTTATATAACAGTATTAAGTTACGCAAAAATACAGTATTTTTATTTTTAAATATTTACTAATTACATTTATGACTGGGCTTAAAATAATGATTCTAAGTTATGTAAGAATATACTAATATTTTTAGTTGCTTATAACACACAATTGCTTATAACATATGAGACTGAACTTATACAAGTTTTCATCTCCACGAGAAAATAGAAGCTAAGTTATACAAAATATAATAATATTTTTATTTGCTTATAACATATAAGACTAAACTTATACAAGTTACAAGTTTTCACCTCCACGAGAAAATAGAAGCTAAGTTATACAAAATATACTATTATTTTTATTTGCTTATAACATATAAGACTGAACTTATACAAGTTACAAGTTTTCCCCTCCACAAGAAAATACGGACTCTAAGTTATACAAAAATATACTATTAAGATTTACCAGTAGTAGGAGAGTTGCCTTAATTACTATCCAATGGATAATAGAAAAACATTGGTACGAGTTTTTTTTTTTACTGAGTGCATCAAACCAATTTGCAGGATAACAACAGTGTTTCAGTCTCAACTTATTACTAACACAGGACATGCATGGTTAACCAATTTAAAACCGCTTACAATTCTTATACATTGTTATTATGTATGGGCAGCAAACATATCTTTGTAACAGATCTATTATGCTTATAACCATTGGCTGTCATTACCTCTACTGTGCGGACTTTTCCATCTTTCCCTGGAAATAAATTAGTAATGCGAGCCATTGGCCACTGCAATGGAGGTGTGTTATCATTACATAGGATTACTAAACTGCCAACACATACATTTGGCATACTTTTATGCCATTTAGGCTTATTTTGTAACAAAGTTAGGTAGTGTCTACTCCACTGTTTCCAAAATGCTTGTTTCATATTTATAATAATGTTCCAGAGTCTAAGTGTATTTACATTTATATTACTGAGGTCACGCTCTGGGTAGGAGTTGAGAGGCGCTCCCGTTAGAAAGTGTCCTGGTGACAAATATGAAAAATCATTGGGGTCTGATGACAATGGAGTAATTGGGCGCGATTTTAACACGCCCTCAATTTCAGTCAATGCGGTATTCAGCTGCTCATAAGTGAGTAATGCTCTACCAACAGTGCGTTTCAAGTGATGCTTTGTACTTTTGACACCACTCCCCACAGTCTACCAAAGGTAGGGCTGTAACTTGGTATGAAGTGAAAATCAATGCCGCGTTGAGAGGCGAACGTTTGCACCTGACTTTGGTGAGCCTGGGAGGCATGCAGTTTATAAAGCTCATTCAACCGATTTCTTGCCCCCTTGAAGGTTAAGCCATTTTCACAGTAGACGTCGCTGGGTATATTGCGTCGCGCTATAAATCGTTTGAAGCAAGCAAGAAACATTTCGGTGGTTAAATCAGAGGCCAACTCTAAATGAATAGCCTTTGTAGTAAAATATACAAACAAAACTATATAACCTTTTCCTATGATCGGCCTTCTAATTCGGCTGTTTTTGACGGATACCGGCCCAGCGAAGTCCACTCCGACCTTTTGGAATGGTCGACATGCGTTGACTCGATCAGCGGGCAAGGAACCTATTATCTGAGCGGCAGTTTCTGCTTTTAGTCTGGAACAGATTATACACCTATGTATTATACCTTTTATAAATCTTAATGCATCGACTATCCAAAATTGTTGTCTTAGTGAAGATAATACTAATCTTTGTCCAGCATGCAGTAGTTTTAAATGTTCATCTCTCACAATCAATGCCGTTATCACCGATTCTTTTGGTAAAAGGAGAGGATGCCTTTTGGAGTACGGTATTGAAGCATTATGTAAACGACCGCCTACTCTTAACATGCCATCATTGTCTAGAAATGGTGTCAATGGTTTTAAATTACCAGTAACATGATTGCGAGAAGACAAACACCTAATTTCATCAGCATAATAGTGCTGCTGTTCATTCTTTACAATTAATAACAAAGCCTTATTCAATTCCTGTGTTGTTAAAAAACCGTTTTTGCTTATAGCATTCGGCCTGACATTATTACAGAATCTTAATATAAGCGCGAACACTCTAACCATTTTATTTATATTTGAAAACCTTTTCAGTCTTTGGTAAACATTGTGCTGTGTGTCTACTATTGAAACACATACATTTTTATTATCTTTTACTTTTAGCTCAGGTAAGGTCAATGATGTGTCTGATACATATTGAAAAGAATAATTTTTATCATGCAAAAAGTGAGGACCATGCCACCACAGCTCATGATCTTTAAGTTGGCAAGGCTGAATACCCCTACTAAGACAATCTGCGGGGTTATCTGCTGTATTTACATATAACCATTGACAGTTGCAATGCGGATGCTCTAAAATTGTTCTAACTCTATTTGCCACACATGCCTGCAGCCTAGTGACATCTGTTTTTAGCCAAGCTAATACAATTTGCGAGTCAGAGAACAGATAAATGTCGTCAATTCTGATGTTTGCTGATAATGGGTTATGTACCTTTTCTATGAGCTTAGAGAGGAGCAGTGCTGCATTTAACTCGAGTCTAGGAATCGTGAGCTGTTTTCTCAGTGGATTGACTCTGGACTTGGAGCATAATAACTGAATTCGAGTATTACCTTGAACGTCTACTGTACGTAAGTAGATGCAGCAACCATAGGCCTCCATGGATGCATCAGCGAACCCTATCAGCTGATTTGATACTGCATCATCTGACTTCAAGTAGCGCGGCACGCTAATTGGATCCATGTCAACTAAATCCCTACTAAAGTCAATCCACAGCTTTCGGATGTCGTCAGGAGGTGAGGCATCCCAGTCAGTGTTGCTGGCCCAAAGCTTTTGCATTATTACCTTGGCACGAACTAGTATTGGACCAATGAGACCTAAGGGGTCAAAGAACTTACTAATGTAACTCAGTATGTCACGTTTGGTGTCATGCTTACTCTGATAAGGCTCTGGACATGAGGTACTGAGGACATCACCCCTGACATCAAAACTGATTCCCAGCGTTTTTAGGAACAGCTCATGCCTTTGTAGATCTATTTCTCCAACATAATGATTTTCTACAGGTACATTTTGCAAAACTGTATCGCAATTGGTTGCCCATTTGTGCAGTTGAAATCCACCCAGAGCTAGAAGATGAATCAGTTCAGACTGTGTTTTAATTAATTGTTCCATAGAATTATCATTGCATAAAATATCGTCTACATATGTATTATTTTTTAAAATTCGAGATGCTAATGGAAACTGACTCTCATATCTATTGGCAAGCTCGATAAGGCAGCGAGTAGCTAGATAAGATGATGACTTGAGACCGTAAGTCACAGTGTTTAATTTTATGCATCTTATATCAAGATCAGGTGATTCACGCCACAGTAAACATTGAAGTGAACGTTGCGATGGATCAATTTCAATACATCTGAACATTTTTTGAATGTCACAAATGAAGAAGTATTTTCCTAATCGAAAGGAAATTAAAATCTCAAATAGGTCTTTTTGTACTACTGGACCATTTAATAAAAGATCATTTAAAGATACCTTTTTATTAGTACGCATGGAACCATCAAACACAGTTCTTAATTTCGTTGTGCGACTACTTTCTTTTAATACAGCATGGTGAGGGAGAAAATAAACAGGCTCTTTAGATAAATCAAAGCTACTGATATCTATATAGTCACCCTGTTTTAGTTCAATAAATTGATCAATGAATTTTTTGTATTCTGTGAAAAAAGTTTTATTCTTATGTAACCTCTTTTCTAAATTGTTGAACCTTTTTAAGGCCAAATGAAATGACTCCCCTAGCTCAGAGTTAACTCGCTCTAATGGAACTTTAATTGGCATTGAAACTTGGAATTTATTGTTTTCAAGCTTAGTAGTTTCACAAAATAGTTTTTCACAATATTCGTGTTCTGGCAACTGCTCTGGGAAGATTTCAGGCACTTGTTCAGTTTTCCAAAATGCATTCATATTCTCTTTAAAGCTAGTATTACATTCTAGACAAAATAAAGACACCACCTGGTTTCTAGAAATTGCTGAAGTAGCATTGCAACCGGCGACTATGTGGCCGAACGAGGTGTGCACTATGGATGGCTGCTCAGCTCTGACAGTGCTCGAAGTTACTGGCTGTAGACTGTTTGCAGAAGCAGCGGGCTCCGTCTGCGGTAGTAGGACCTGAAAAAAAATATCAGCGCCTAGCAACAAGTGTATATCACCTGGTTTATTGAAGCTTTCATCAGCTAACTTGCAATGCGGAGGAAACGCAATGAATGATGAGTCAAAATAGACTTGTGGCAACCTAGTTGTTATTTTCTTTACAACATATGACAGTTAACACCAATTTTGAATGGATAAACAGTGGAATGAACCTCAAGGTTTATGCATTTAGTAACTGTATTTTCAGTATTAATAATACCTATTATATTTGTGTTGGCAGGTGTAGAAACCAGACCTAACAAATCAACCATCTTTTGTGTAACAAATGAGGCTTGCGACCCACTGTCAAGGAGAGCTCTGGCTAAAATTGTCTGACCATACTGCGATATTAATTTGACTTGCACAGTAGGTAGAAGTACCTGACTCTTAGGAGTGCCAGCAAGTAAGGTTACAGGAGGAGTGGCTTGTTGAACATCCATACCATGCAGTAGAGAGTTATGACTTAGCTTACACTCTTTACACTTAAAATGGAATTTGCATGTGCGCTTGTGATTCGACAAACAAATTTTACACAACTTGTTTGCGATTGCGAACTCGAAGCGTTTTTTGGGTGCAATGGATGCGAAAGATGGACATTTAAATAATTTATGGTTTGACTTACAGTACATGCATGTTAATGGCATCTGTGCAACTACAGCGTGGGTGGTTAGACGCTGCACCTGCAGCTTCTGGCCGAGAAACTCCGTAGACTCCAAAGCTTGAGCACGCCTTTTTAAGTAATCAAGAATCCTTTGTGCTGTGGGAAGCTCCTTGTCTTGCCCTTCCATTTGAAAGTCTCGGGTAGTCAGCACATCCAACTTCCGCAACAAAATACATACTATTATGCTGTCCCAAGAGTCCACAGGTTGATCTAAGTTTTTGAGAGCAGCAAGGTGCTGCTTGGTTTCTGAAATTAGATGACGAATGTTTGAGGTCGTTGACCGCGTCATGTTAGGCATATCCAAAAGTGAAAAAATATGCTCTTGTATGATTTTGGTTGTGTTGTCATACCTATCCTTAAGCAATTTGAGTGCATCCGCATAACTGCTGTCAATCAGTGCTAGATTACTAATTAGTGTGTGGGGTTCTCCCTTGAGAAAACCTCTAAGGTAATACAACTTTTGTATGGGTGTTATTGTTGTGTCGTTGTGTATCATAGCAGTGAATAGGTTTATGAATGGCAAATATTCAGAATACTTACCATCGAATGTTGGAATATTTACTTGGGGCAAATTTAGTTTATGACTCGTTGTGTTCTCGCCTTTTGTATTTACGTGTGGCGCAGTAATTACTAGCCTATTGTGGATGGCGTCTAATTGTGAGAAAAGCTCAATAAAGTTTTCCTCTACGTCAGTATTGTCCTCGCCGTCGTCTGGGTCAAGGGCTAAAATTCTGACACAAGCGGAATTGTAATCTTCGAATACACTTCGTAGTCTATTGCGTTTCGCGTTAATTTTTTCAATCGACATTTTACTTATTTCCACTACGTCGAAACTGTTTCTCAATCTGGTAATTGACGCTTTGCAATAACCCCTAGTAGCAACTAATTCTTTCAAATTTGCCATTTTGTAAACACCAGTACTACGATAAACAAAGGAGATGTTTAATTTTTTGCCAGGACCATGTACACCTACTCAAAAAATAGTATAAAATACATGTATTTAGTTGATATATTTAATATTCCGATATGCTTTACCATTTTTGCGTAAGAATAAAAAAATGAAACATAATTTTTAATAACCTGGCAACTTGAAATGTCTTTCTGAGATTAAACACAAGTGTCCAAAGCTGTAAAGAACGTAATTAAAAGTGCAACTGTCACCATGATTTAAAAAAAAACCGGTGTTTTGTTTTCATTCCGTTTTTACGTGGATTCTGAGTCGTTGTGTTTTTGTGCTGTGCTGTTTTTAAATTCTGATTTGGACCGATTACCTGCTACCGTTTACTGCCTCACTTGTTGACTTCTGCCTGCTATCCTGGACTTCCGTTTGCTGCCTCACTTGTTGACTTCTGCCTGCTATCCCGGACTTCGATTTGCATTTGACCCTGCTACTGTTGATACCATTGCATTGTTGCTACTACATTCGTTGTTTTCAGGTGAGTTTTTCGTATTTTAATTAGGCATTTACCAGAGAATTAATAAAATGCTTTAAACACTTCTTTTCGAGGAAATAGATTCCGAACCAACTCAGTTATCTATGACAGTAATGGAATTGATCTCAAATATTTACAGTGCTCTATTGAAATAACTATAATCAAAGTAAAATACAATAAACTAAATAAAATATCTATTTCAGCCAACAAACAATGTCTTCTTTTTGTGTGATGTGTGATGGACAGATAGATGTGTGTTCGGAAAACCATTATCTCGCATCTAATCTGGGGATAGAATTACTAATGATCTTGGAACAACATGTTGGACATGAGGTTAGTTGTTGTTGAATGTAGTATTTATGTAAAACTATTTTTGTTACATTTTTATTTTCCTAATAATTAGAACCTAACACATTCTTCACAAGAAGACAAAATAAATATTAGTTTAAAACAAACTTTTGTATTTTAGGTTGACACTGATGGCATAGTTTGTCATCCATGTTTCGCAATACTAGAAGTAGGAATGTCATCAACTGAAAATGAAGCTTCTAGCCACCGAGAACATGTTTGCGTTTGGTGCAGATCAGCATTGTTTCAAAGACGAACACGTTCTATCTCAGAAGGACCTCAGAGAGAACTTATTGCTGCTAGAATTTATCCTAGACAGGTATTGATTAACTTTTAATACATAATACAAATTCATGTTGAAGTAATAATTAAAGTGAAGATTTTTTTATGAATTACTGATTTGAATTACAATCTTTTTTGTAGATTCCTGAAGGAGGATTAGTATGTTATGCATGCTGGGTCTACTTTAGTGGCCTCGTTAGTCAAAATGAGGGTCCAAATCCCAGGCCTCCTAGAACTTTGGCATCACAGGACTCAAATGCCTGTGTATGGTGCAGAAGGTCTTTAATTCAGAGAAGATCACATGCATTGTCAGAAGGTCCCGAAAGAAATGAAATCGCGAGAAGAATTAGTCCAAGACAGGTATCTTTTCATAGTTTTATTATCAAGAAATACAAGTGAGTGATCTAATTTAAAAAAATTACTTTACATTTTATGATTTCTTTGTTAACAGATACCTAATAATGGACGTGTTTGCTATGCTTGTTGGGTTGCTGCTCAGCGAAATATTCGCAGACAAGCTGCAAACAATGCTGTGAGGCAAATAGAGGAAGGAATTGTTGATAGGAGCGAGGATGAAGCAATCACGTATAATAGAAATGTTTGCATGTGGTGCAGATCATCTTTGCTTCACAGACGGACACATATTCTGGGAGATGGTCCTGAGAGAAATATAATCTCAGAAAGAATGTTTTCAAGAGAAGTAAGTAGTTTCATTTATCAAAATTCTTTTTATATAATTGCCTTGTTACACTATGGGCCATATCTTCGTTCTAATATACGGGTGACAAAAATATCGTTTTTAGCTCAGAATCCACTAAATAGTCGATCCCTATTAGTTTTTCGAAAATATCTTCAGTGTTTTATAATAGTATAGATAGATATGGTAATAATTTTGTGTTTTCAGATTCCAGCGGATGCATTAGTTTGTATGGGGTGCTGGAGAATGGTCCAGGAGTTACGAGAGAACCCCAATATTATCGCAGTACCAGAAACAACTATGCAATTAGATGAGTTCACTCATACAACACATTCAAGTGCACACTGCTTTGTACCAGGTTGCACAGAACCAGAACGATTGAATGTGCCTCTATGTTTAAAGAAGAGAATCCTCCAATCGAAAAAAGTGTTTGTAACAGAAAATGCAAAGATCTGTCAAATGCATAGCACAGTATATGACTGGGACATTTTAGACCAATTCGAATTTAGTGACTCCTTTACTAAAAATGAAGTGCAATCTTTACTGAGACTATCCACAGAGGCAGAGGATGCCAGTGGAATACCAATTAACTTTAAAAATTATAGATTGGTTCACGACAATATTTTTCATTTTTGGACTGGAGTCACGAAATCCAATTATGAATCAATATTAAGACAAATACCTAGTTTACAAGAATCATGTAAGCGTCCACATTTGGCACTAGGGCTTTACCTAATTAAGTCTCGAACAGGGGAGTCACACGACAGAATAGCTTCTCTGTTTCAAATAAGTAAAGCTCTAGTGACAATATTATTAAAAAAAGCTAGAGAAGCTTTAAAAAATGACTTTGTACCGTTACATTTAGGTATTAACCACATAAGTAGAGGTGACCTTATAAATCGAAATCTTTTGATACCCGAAGGGTTATTCGGAAATCCTAGTGCAGAGAGAAAACCAATTGTCATCTGTGATGGTACATATATATACGTCCAAAAGTCGTCTAATTATCTCTTTCAAAAAAAAACTTACAGTATACACAAGTATAGAAACTTTTTAAACCATTTTTAATTGTTGCTACTGACGGATATATAATAGATGCTTTGGGGCCATATCCAGCAACAACATCAGATGCAGACATCACGAAAGCCCTTTTCCAAGATGAAAATGCGGAATTAAGAAACTTTTTCAGACCTCAAGATATTTTCATTTTAGACCGGGGCTTTCGTGATGCTCTGCCTCTGCTGGAATCACTAAATTATGCAGTGTATAAGCCAGAAACATTAGAAGAAGGAGAAAACCAATTATCCACCCTTATAGCAAACAAATCAAGATGTGTGACGTTATGTAGATGGGTAGTTGAAGTGGTAAATGGCAGATTTAAACGAGACTTTAGATTATTACGTAATGAATATTTTAATGTGGCTTCAAGGCATCTAATGGACGACTTTAGGTTTAGTGCCGCAATAATAAATGCTTTCCATAAAGTGCTTGTGAACCGGCCAGATGCTCAAATAATTTTGGAAAGAGCAAAAACCAGAATTTTGTTGCCTAATTATTTAGCAGAATATATAATCTTAAATAATGTTAACCGTCGGCGAGCCCATTTTTACAGAATAAATGAAGAAAATGAGCAATTAAGTATCTTCCCACGAATGACCATGAGTGATCTCACACTATTTGCTCTGGGTATCTACCAAATAAAACAAGCGAGATCGTATTATGGCGAACATTTGAGACAACATGGATCATTCGTGGTGGAGATATCAACTGATTTAGAAGTTACTAACATACCAGAATTGTCATCACATGAGACTGTGTTGCTAAGAGGACGTATAAAATCTCGCCATTTTAGTCAAAAAATATATTACACATATATCCTCTTAGCAACACAAGGTAATGAATGGGAAGATGTAATAAAAGGGTATTACTGTAGTTGCATATGTGGTAAAAAAACTGTTCTTGGCATTCTTGTGAATGCCATCTAAAAATGTTGCTGGAGCGAGAGAATGAAGTCAAATTGAAATAAATAAAAATATAAAACTTCATAAAACTGTTTTATTTCATCACTACCAGTTACCTTCCCTACCTACTTAAGTGTGTTTACTAGGTAGTTGATTATTCACTGCATGTTACTACAATAGGACGAGTATGTTGTGTGTTTTCTCTAATGTACATTAAGATTTGATTTGATGTAAGTACATAGAGTTCAATCGAGGTTAGCTGCTGTTCTGTTATGAGTAGGTGCAGCAGTAGGTAATACATACATACAATCACGACTATTATCCCCGAAGGGTTTGTCATTGTCAGACACTAGGCAATGAGGACATCAAAAGCAGTCCTCTGCCATAGTCCACTTTTCACCAAATAGCGACTGCACATGTTCTCAGCGTGCACCGCTCTATGATGTTGGATGTATGTGCAGTCTTTAGTCCGTTAGTCGCCTTTTATGACACCTAACTAAGGAAGGAGAGTGGGTGGTAGTATTCTTTCACAGCTATGCGACATGGCAGTAGGTAATAAAAAGCTGAAATCTAGCACTTAATAGCTTAAGTTTAACTCTACTCTAACTACAAGTTATAAAAGTAATAGCCAGAAGTAAGTTAATTTATTAACATTAACAATTTTCATTCATACGGTAAGTACTTTTGTTATGACAGCTACTTGACATGACATGACATTGACAGAATACCACCATTACCCCCTGCGATCACGAAACTTGCCATTATTTGTTATTTAAAATACTTCTTACGTAAAAACTATTCATTTATTTGAAGAAAATCATTTTGAATAAGCTTATTCCATGCATAAGCTACATTTTGGTATTATGTACAAGGTGTTGGCATTTTCTCCATACAAAATTAAACATCTCCTTTATGTAAAATTAAACTAAATAAATAATAACTAAGACACTGCTGTTACTCCGCAAATCTAAAATCGATGCATGGATCGATGCACTCAGTAAAATAAATGGCTGAAATGGCGGCAGCTTCCGGCTCGCGGTGAGTGAGTTGGCGGCTCGGTTCGCTTTTTTTCTTGCGTGATGTTGGCTGCGCTGGCGCAGGATTGTCGAGACGGCGCGTGATTGGCGGTGACGCGTGATTGGCCGAATGTTGTCAAATCGGCACGTTACTCGCTGCACTGACTCGATGATTAGCACAATTGTATTGCCAACACAAGAAAAATTGAATGAAGTTCTTCTGCGATACGTGGCGGGCGAACGAATGTTGATTGCTGCTTACAAACCAAATCTATGATGACGATGCTTTTCTTTTTAAAAGTTGCTGCTTCCAATTATTAGAATGTTGTATAATTACGCTCGATTGATTCTCACTCCTTTGGCTGGATTTGTGATTGCGAAGGACCTTGTTCGTTGCTTTTCTGTCGGCTCGAAGTGGACCAGAATGGGCGTAGCAGGGTTGTATACTCACGCACACTGGATTTATTTGTTCTTGATAATAATAATAATGCTCAAGGTTGATTGAGATACTTTTAATGCCTTTTGCAGGACAATTACACTGTATTACATAATATAACTTAAAGTTAAAACGGAGCTACGAATATTGCGTGGTTACACAAGATGGATGCAGAGAAGAAGAGAGCAAACAATATATATATCTCTCTTTCGCACAAAACAACTATTAAAAATGCAAAGGCATTATTGTTTATGTTGCCAACAATAACCTATAACTGTACCACTGCTGGTCAAAGCCATCATTGAAATTCCATCATTGAAATCAAACGCATTTTTAATAAAAAAAATAACCACAAACTTAAAAAAAAAACTGTCCAACATTGAAGCCTATCGTCGTAATTGCCCCCGTAAACTACAACCAGCCACATCATCCATAACTAAATTGCGGCCAAACAGTCACCGTAAATCATTGGCGCGTTCGGAATTAATTCAGTACAGTACCTGGCTCTAATCCGCGGCGCAATCAATTGGCTTTTGTGAACGAGGGTTAGCCAACGGAGGTTCTCATTCAAATGTGACGGGGACGTAGCGGCCGGTGGCCTATTCAGCTCAGTGCTGAAGGGTTATGAAACACTTTCGTTGTAGTTACTACTGATAGGTATATGTATTAGTTTCAACTTCCGATTGATTCTGTGGCATGAAAACTTAAAGAAGGAATTGGTATTAATTTTAATTCCAAACGATATTTATATTTGTTAAAGGCATTTCCTTATTATTCATTTACTATTATAGTTTAATACTAGCTGCAACGCTGTTATGTTTATCTTCCTTAAAAATTGCCTAACTTTTTCTCTTTGAACTTGAAGCAACTAGTTAATCAAATTATATTGGCAACAAAAATAATCCTTGTTTATTTATGTACGATAACTGAGCCGGCAAATGAGCATAAACACAACCCACACGATGAAAATCTTGCACACCACACCAGTGCTAAGGGTTATTCACTCGCGTTGCTGACCCTAAGGCTCCAGTTCGTATAAGAAATAATCATAAGAAATTAAATTAATTCAGGCTACACTGTAACAAGAAACAACAGGCCTGTTACTGAGTAAATACTTCTTTTTAGGTTTTATACTTTTTCTACTTTTCTAATTGTCATTTTCTTTTGTATTGCTTTTCTTTTTTGATTGACGTCAAAGTCATCGTGGTTGCTGACTCGGTATGTTTTATGTTATTATTATTTTATTGTATTCATTATAATTGTTCGTTTTATTTTGCCTCTTATTCCTAAATATAGTCCACCAGTAGGTCCATGCCTGTAGATATATATACTTTATAAACTAAGATTTGTTAGTAAATAATTTGTTTTTCTAAGTAAGTATGTTAGTATTTAAGTACATCCATGTTCTAATCTGGTGGTGTTGGCGGGCAGTCTACCAACCCTCAGGTTACAAAGTAGGTGTCAGAAAATCTTGCGCAAGCAAACTAATTGGCACAAGGGACCATCAACGTCAGGCCTTTATTCCCAGATCTTCACTTTCCTAATTTTGCACCGGCTCCATTTTGCACATTTCCAGATCTTCACTTTCCCAATTTTGCACATTTCCAGATCATCACAGCCAAATTTTCACATGCTCAGTTCATCACATGCCCAATTCTTCACATTTTCAATTTTCCACTTTCCCAATTTATCAAATGCCCAGTTTCTCAATTTCCCAATTCTTCAACACCCCAACAAATGACAAGTACAGTCTTAGCAACATGACTACGTTGATTTAAACTAACGTGTATATTGTGATAGAAATATACTTTTTTGCTAGATTTATATGGCAATATTTCCTGTCACCCAAGTTTAGGTATAATATAAGTATATAAACCGCAACAGTATGGCAAAATCAATTGAATCCTTTGATATTACCTGCTTACAGTAACATACCTTGTTATAGCGAACTTCTTGTTACATTCATACTGGCCAGATAAAATATCGAGTGCCATCTTATCGTTTGACGAAATGATTGTCATTGTTGTCACTTAAATGCAGTGTAAGTGTAATGTGATTTCATCACATTACATTACATTACATCACTTAAGTTACGATGCGACCACTGAATTCAATTCAACTGCAGACCGGTAATTCTAAATTAATCTACACATGGCTTTGTTTATAATTCGTTTTTGTCTTTTTGTTCCTAAATTTACATAATATGTTGCTCCCAAATTTGGCTTTTTCCCGCAAAGTTAACCAATTGAGATAATTTGATAAGAGAAACTCTTATTAAAGTTTTAAATTGTTCAATGAACGACCGCGTTTGGTTACAGGCTTCTCTTCCTGTACGCTTCGGAGGCCTAGGAATTAGAAATTTATCCAGTGTGGCCCTGGCAGCGTTTTTGTCTTCTGCCCATAGCACGTAAAATCTTTACAGGAAGATTATCAACCCATCTTTGGGTTCCGTAGAGTTGTCGGGCAAGGCAGATGCTAGTAAGGCTTGGTTATCCGCCTGTCAAAATTCTAGCTTACCCTTACTACCACAATCGCAGAAGCAATGGGACGAGCCGTTATGCAAGCAAGTTTTGGAGGGAATTATATCCACATCGGCTGAGACGGCCGAACTCGCTCGAATCACTCCGAGAAAGAGCCAGGCCACTGGCTCCAGGCATTGCCATCTGCCAATGTCTATGTCTGCCTTGTTGGACGGGCCATCTCTTACTCTAGCGGTCTGCCTCTGTTTAGTCGCTAGATTAGTCCACCCTTGCCGCTGTGTGTGTGGGGAGGCTGTTGACGAGCTTGGCCACCACGACCTCTCTTGCGCTTGTAGTGCTGGTCGTATGATGCGTCACTCGACACTAAACAGCATCATCCGCAGTGCTATTGCCACCATTGGTTTACCGGCTGTCTTAGAGCCAGCTGGCATCTCTCGCAGTGATGGCAAGAGACCTGACGGAATGACCACTGGGCCCTGGAAGCTTGGCAGGCCGTTGGTGTGGGATGCAACCTGTGCTGACACCGTGGCTCCCTTGCATGTTTGCGCCACTTCATTTCATGTGGGGGCTGCTGCGGTAAGCGCTGAAAATCGCAAACGGCACAAATACGCAAACCTAGGTCAAAATTATTTATTTGTTCCATTTGCGGTGAAAACAATGGGTCCATGGGGGCCGGAGGCAAAGCAGCTTGTTAGAGAGTCAACTTTCCTTATCGAGGCCTCCGGTGACAAGAAGGCTGGCAGCTACCTCTGCCAGCTTATTAGTTTGGCAATCCAAAGTGGCAATGTTGCTAGCATTCTTGGGACCGTTCCAATGAGCCCACAGTTGGAGGATATCTTTTATTTATAGGTCTTTAATTTTAAATTTTCTAATTCTTTTTTTTTCAAGCTAAATTAAGTAGTGTTTCTTTTTGTTGTGTATTTAAATAAATTCAAATTAAATCACTCAATGGAAATGTTTTATTGAATACAATGGGTGCAATAAACGATAACTGTGTATTTATTGAAAGTGAAAAAGGTAAGAAAGTTTTAGTAAAGGGGGATACAAATGTTACTATCACAGAAAGTACGATTCGGGTAGTACAAACTGGCGATGCTCAAATTTACCCGAGTGTGATACTAGCATTACGCTAGGCTCAAATGGGAAAGTTACACGTGTAGGGAAACATTTGTGTTGACTAGATATGCCGAAAAAAGAAATAGAAAAATGTCTTCGCGGATGCAAATTTAAAGTACTAACATCTATGGTCCCAGTACAACATATCTATGAAGATGAAATTAGTAAATTAAAAGAAGAGGGGTCTGGTTGTAATATAGTAGCAGTGCTGGAATTTTCATCGTGCAAAAGTTCCTTATACAGAGCGAGATATCTGGGAATGACTAAAGGTACATTTCAAGACATAAAAGATGTTGAATTACCAATATTTTTTACTGACAATTTCCTAATTTATAATGGATGTCCAGCAGAAGACAAAATTATTATTTTTGCTACCGAATTATTTTTAAGTGTGATCAAAGGACAGAACACCTTATTATTCCGACGGAACTTTCAAAATGACCCCACATCCCTTTTATCAAACATACACTATGCATGCCAGTTTAACTGTAAATAGTGACGAGAATAGATTCATTCCGCTTGTGTATGCGTTACTTCCAAATAAAACAGAGAAAACGTACAAAAGTTTACTTACCCTTTTGAAGGAAAAGGTTGGCATGAAGATTTAAAATTTTAAGTGTGACTTCGAGATCGCAACTTTAAATGCGATCAGAGACGTGTTTTCACAACCAAAAATAACCGGTTGTTATTATCACTACCAAAAAGCTATATGGGCAAAATCAAAAGAACTGGAGCTATTGGAATTTGAAGGAGGGCACACGATTACCAAATTATGTTGTGTGTTGGCTCACTTGCCTCCTAATGTGATACCTGAGGCATATTTGTCAGTTCAAGAAAAAATGCCAAATGAACAAAATTTTCAAAAGTTTCTTAATATGGAAGATGTACCAACTTTTAAAACTTTAATCTAAATTTTTATCAACGATATAGGGCAATGTTTTTCTCATTCAAATTATCTTTTATTTGCGGACGACATGAAAATATTTAAAGTTGTCAATAATACTGATGCCAAGCTTCGGAGGATATGGGAAGGTTGGATGCTTATTGCCACCTAAACAAACTCGACCTAAATGTCTCCAAATGTTTTTCTATTAACTTTACTCGGAAAAGAATCCATTTTGTTATAGCTATAAATTAAAAAATGAGAGGTTAGCGAATCAACACGAAGCTAAAGATTTGGGAGTTATTTTGGACACTAAACTTTTATTCGATAAACATATTATTACCTGTATCAATAAGGAATCCCTTGCCTTGGGGTTTGTTATGCGTTCGTCTAAGTCATTCAAACATATGAAAACTATCAAAATTCTTTACTGTGCATACGTCCGTAGCCACCTGGAGTACGCTAGTTCAATTTGGAACCCTCGCTATGATTCTTATATACTCGTAATTAATATTGAAAAAATTCAGAAAAAATTTACACTATATTTGAATTTTAAATTCAGAATTCCTAAAGTTTCTTATGAACAACGTTGCGCTAAGTTTCATTTTTTACCACTTTCTGTTAGACGGAACATTGCAGACATTGTATTAATAATTACGATATTCAGAAGTACACTAGATTGTCCTGATTTGCTGAACAAAATTACTTTTGAAATACCTACGCGAGCACCCCGAAACAATTCATTTAAACCGTTTAGCATCCCCTCCACTCACACCAACTATAGACAGAGCAGTTTTTTCGTAAGAGCTTGTATGTGTACAAATAATACTAATGCTAATATAGATATATTTTTCAACAGCATCAATAGCATAAAAAAAGCGCTTACCGTTGTTGACGACTTGTTGACGGTTTAAAATTAATTTTATTATGTAAAGTTTAGTTTTACTATTACTGTAAGTAGATATCTTAGATGTGGTCAATAGCTTATAGTTATAATTTTTGTGGTTATTTTTTTACAATTGCAAGCTGTTAGCTATCCTAAAATAAATAAATAAAATAAAATTTGGGACCGTTGACAGATACTAAGAAGCAGTATAATCCTGACAGTGGTGGATTCATTTACCAAGTTTACTTGGATTTTTCCTACGAAGAGCACTACAAGTAAAGAAACTATAGAGAAATTGAAGATACACCAACAAAACTTTGGTAATCCAGTAAGAATCATAAGTGACCGAGGGACGGCATTCACTAGTGGTGAGTTTCAAGAGCATTGTCGAGAAGAGAACATACAACATATCACCATCACCAAAGGAGTACCGAGGGGAAATGGTCAAGTAGAAAGGCTACATAGGACTATTTTGGCAATATTTACAAAGCTATGTATAGAAAGCTCATCATTATGGTACCGACATGTAAGTAGCTTACAGAGAGCGCTGAATAGTACCTATCAAAGAAGCATAAATACCACCCCATTTCACCTTATGATTGGGACGGCGATGAGAACCAAAGAATAGTTACAAATATTGGAATTATTGAAACAAGAAGAAAATAAGAAAACTTTTGATAAAAATAGAAAACAAAGTTTCAAGTATGAGGAGGGAGATTAAGTAGCTATCAAGAGGACACAGTTTGGTTCAGGCTCAAACTTAAACCGAAGTATCTAGGGCCTTACAGGGTCGTGAAGGTCAAGCGCAAGGATCGTTACGATGTGGAAAAGCTAAGCAGTGCTACCGAAGGGCCTAATAAAACTTCAAGCTCAGCAGACCTGATGAAACCATGGCCTCAGCAGGGTGAAGAGTAAAATGCTCAGGTAAGTAACATAGTTGTTTTGAGGGTGGAATGAAAGGGATGAAAAAATGAAATTAAAAAAAACAACTGTAACTTTTATTTGTGTATTATTGTTTATTTTTGCATAACATGTTCAGATTTACTGTGCTTGTTATAAGTATAACATAAGGTAACATTTCACTTCTGTTTTTATTTCAAAAATATCTAAGATGTTATAATTTAGACAAATATTTATAAGTTGTAAGTTTTATAAGTTGTAATTGGCTAAATGTAACATTTTCCTAAATTTTCAATATTGTTTGTTAAGGGTCAGCTTTTTAAAGTTGCATTAAATATTATTAATTGTTAGTTAAGGGTCAGCCTTTGTTAAAATAATCTCAAGATTTTGATGTGTGTTTACTGTATTGTTTGGCTATGTCTGTGGGCAGACATAGGACAAGATGGCCGAATGTAGGCTGACAGCTCCCGTCACCTTTGCCTTTGTGTAAGAGCGAGACGGGATGAATGTGTGAAAAAGAGATTGACGGATGGAGGAATATGGAAGACGGAAACACACTACGGAGCTAGGACGAAACGAAATGGTTGTACTGTGCGCTTTAAAATAAGAAATAAAGGAGTTTATGTTTAAGACGGTCTCATTATTCCCTGACTACATCCCACATGTATAATGCAAAAATAGCTATAAAATACAATGTTTGTCAAATTAATCGCAGAACATATAGGTAATCAGGTCAGTAATTTGACGGGTAACCAAATTTTGTAAAGACACACAGAGCTACTGAATTGATTAGTTAATTTTTCAAACCCGCAAGAAACTTTCTAAAAATAAATAACAAAAAGAACCAATGTCACACAGAGGTATATTTTCATTTTATCACACTTTCTTCTTAAAAAGGCAATTAAATATGAGGCATATTATATTTTCTTTTTGTGACAACGCCCTTACTTTAAACACAAGATTACCGTAGAAGAATGATGGGCCGAGAAAACGACGCGCTATCTCGTTGTGATCCATGATAAACGCATAATTTCCCTGTAAAGTAAAAGAGAGAATATCAATAAATAATATCATCTTGTTAGTGTTTTGGCTAGCGCATTCTTGTTGCAATAGTATAAGTTAAGCGACTTTCGTAATGCCGGTTCCCGGATGGTTCTTCATCATCATCATCATCATCAGCCTATACACGTCCACTGTAGGCCAGCGTGGTGGGCTAATTAACGTTCACCTGGGAATGCCTGAACCCTTCATTGGGATGACTATCGACTGATGATGATTATTATTAAGCTTTTGTTTTGCTTAAGTCCTAAGCGTTGTCGTCGCTAAATTTTATAAAGAATATATATTTTGAAACTAGATTTAGAGTATATCTAGTTTCTTTATATTATCATGTAAAGTATTATAATTGGATATCTGTCAATTTCAAGTATCTATGACTTCTTAGGTACTACTATGTCGTGCCTAATCGCTTAGTAAATCTATGGGTTTACTGTAAAATACCAACGACGCACGAATCGCGACCATTAAAGTAAATTAAAATTATTGGGCGCACGAGACGCGACTATTCCATGACGGCATTTTTTATTACGTTTAACAAAACGCAGGAATCGCGACCAACTGACTTGTTTACTAAAAATCGACGACGCATGAACCGCTATCAATTCAATACTTGGTCTAGTTATAGGTAAAATAAAATACTGCTATACTTAGAAACGTCAGATTACTTTTCGTTCCAAAAAGTTGCGTTCTACTTCTATATTAGAGATATTACTAGACTGAAAAATCATAAGTGTTGTATGTAAAAAAGCAAATAGCCTATAACTGTCCCACTGCTGGGCGAAGTCCTCCATCATTGAAATCAAGTCACCACTACAATTGATGGGTAATGGTTAAATCACCACGCTTGCCAAATGCGGGTTGGTGATCAAAAACCTGGGCTATGCATCGAAAAATATGAAACACAATCTGCCCCACCTGAGAACTGAACCCGGGACCTTTGGGTATCGGGCCGATCGCTTTGCCACTCGGTCACCCGAGGCGTTAAGAGCGTTTACGCCGCACACTAGCGCCACTAATGAAAAAAAAAACATATCTAGTAATTAGAATTATGCTCAACAAACTATCACACACAACAAAATATCATAACACCTCACATGTTATGGTTTAGTTAAATAAGACGTTACGGCCACTTTTAACTATAACGCCATATTTAACTAATCCATAACATGTCAGGTGTTCATTAGGTGACGTAAAAAAGCTAAATTACTTCATTCAGATAGTTTGTTGAGCATAATTTGATTTTCTATCTCTAATTACTAGAAAATTATGTTTTTTTTTCATTGGCGGCGCTAGTGTGCGGCGTAAACGCTCTTAAATGCAGTACGAGTCCCTTTGAAATGTAAAGTATACACTACGAAATTTAAAATCATATGTGATTGTTCTATTTATTTATTTTAAAATGCATCAAACCTTTTTCACGAGGCAATCTTTCGTTTTCAAACACCTCTCCATCAAAATGGATATGAAGAAATGTTGGCACGGATTGCGCATGTTGTAGCTCCACAAATGATTCATCGGATTCGCTTTGTCCGCCGACACACTTATTCTGAGCTGGAAGTACGAAATATTTCAGTATAATCACATGGTGTGTTGTTTAATTACTTATTTTCCACATTCACAACTCTTTTCACAGTTGGTATACAAGGAAGAAGAAAAATACTTTTATTGACATGACACACAGCGGTTTTAAAATATAATAAACATTTAATTAAAATTATAAACGGATAATATAATTTAATTCACAAGAAGAAAGGACATTATTATGATAATTATTTGGAAGATAGCAAACGATGGAGAATTAAAAGTACCTACATCAGTCTGTGATTAAAACAGTAAAAACAAAGTAAAAGTTAGAATATTAGTAGACATACTAATATTATAAAGAGGGAAGCTTTGTATTTTTGTATGTTTGCAACGAATAAACTCAAAAACTACTGGACCGATTTAAAAAATTCTTTCACCATTAGAATTTTACATGTTTGCTACATTAGCTACATTAGCTAGAATGCTACATTAGCGCTGAGTAACAAGCTATATTAAATTAAAAAATAAATGTCAACCCGTGCGAAGCCGGGACGGGCCGCTAGTTCGTTTATAAAAGTAGTTGTAAGAAACTGATGGAGCTCAAATTAGCCGGTGATAATGATGTTAAGAAACAAAGCCATTAATTCTATCATTTAAAAAAGAAAAAACTTTTTTGCATCCGTCGGCGTTGCCTCACCTTACCTCAGCTATTTTCACGTCCCTTGGAAATGTTAAATTTACGTTCATCTTGGGTGTGTTGTCCACATTATCAACGACTACAGTAAAAGTTGTTAAATTAATTGATTTTGGACCCCTGCAGTATCCAACCTCTGAATATGTCAATTCATAAGGACCCTGTGGAATACATACAACAAAATATAGGGCAACAACAATAAATGATTCTTTTCTTTGCGGCTACCATAACTTGTTTAGGAAGCAATTATAATTTTGACCGCCACTGTCGGCTATAACCGACAAGCGATAGCGTACCCTGTACACCAGTGACGGCAATAGTCGGTAATACCTAAGGTTGACAAAAACACAAATTGAAGATAATAGGAAATTTTGGAATTTTTAATTAGGGAGCAACTATAATTTTATTGCTGGGCTTTTCTATCGAGAAAAGCGATAGCCTTTTGACCACCACTGTCGGCTATAACCGACAAGCGATAGCGTACCCTGTACACTGGCGACGACAATAGTCGACAATACCTAAGGTTGACAAAAACAAATTGAAGATAATAGGAAGTTGTGGAATTTTTAATTAGGGAGCTACTATAATTTTATTGCTGGGCTTTTCTCGATAGCCTTTTGACCGCCATTGTCGGCTGTAACCGACAAGCGATAGCGTACCCTGTACGCCGGCGACAGCAAGCAGGCAATACCTAAGGTTGACAAAAACAAAATGAAGATATTAGGAAGTTTTGGAATTTCTATTCTTGTTGCAATTTTTTTATATTGGATACGCATTTATGCTGTTGCAATCAAAAAGATAGATAACTGCATTTCAAACAGGTACATACAGGTGTGACAGTCATTATCTCGAATCACGACTATTTAAAATTGCTTCTGGGTAGGCTTACTCAAATATATTATTTTAATAAAGCTTTCTTTTTTGCTTACCGCTAAGCACTTGGCCTTCGTCTCACCTGATGATGTGTTGATAAGGCCGTAAGTGGAAGCACACTTCACCCGCAATCCTTAACTACTGAGGAGCTGACTAACTTATCTCTAGTTTCCGGAATACAATAATACTACTTGCTAGCTACTTTAAAAAAAAAAAAATTCGAAAAAAGTTATTCGAAAATATTATTAGTTACTTCTATAAAAGCTTTGCAGTTTCTTGCACTCTTATCTACAGCATAAAAGTAAAATAAATAAATCAACTAATGTGCTTAATTGTTTTAATTTGCATATAGTTTACTTACATAATTAGCAGCAGATTTTGTCAAGACATTGTAGTTTTTTGCTCCAAACGTCGTTTGGTACAGCAATAATAGTATTATAAATAAATTAACATTTTTGCGAAACATATTAGTACACGTTCGGAATCATGAGCAATGACGGTTGTAGCTGATAACAATAGATTTCACTTGTTGCACAATTTCTACTCTTCAAATGATATTTTAATTTATTGCTAGTTACTTATTATGTGTAATGACCATAATAATTTTGAATTCATCTACATTAAAATTTGATATTTTTTTGTACACATACAGATGTAATGACCGAACTCATCTAGACTTGTACAAATGGAAACTAACAATTCTGTTCAGATTTTATACAGATTTAAAGACAGTTATATATCTCTGATTTACAACATCTAGCAGGTTGCGTACGTCTTGCCGCCCAGGAGAACTCGCAAAGTGCTTGGGAACAGCTTCTCACCTTCCCTTACAGAATTCTACACGTACAAAAGGATTTACCAACCAAAAAGACTTTAACTGCACAAATTAAAGAAAACTGTAATATTTCGGCTCATATAGATTCCAATTTACAGACCCAGACATATACCTCTCCAAGAGGTATATTTCATCTAGTAAAATCTAAGTTAGGGAAGAGAACGCGGTGACATTAGCGGGGCAGCCAGGATTCTTTTTAGTAGTGATGTAGTGGCACAGTGTTCTCCAGAAACACTCGCAGCTCTGGAGAACAAACACCCTGCCCCAGCGGATGACCTTTCTTTTCTCGACCCCCCTGATTCAGATAATCATTCTCTCACCAATTCAGGTCGAGAGTTGGTCACAGCCGTTTGCTCCTTCCGGAGCGGCTCTGCTGGCGGCCTCGACGGCCTGACTCTTCAGCACCTTAAGAACCTTACCTGCTTAGGCGCCGGGGCTGCTGGTGAGTTGCTCTTGATCTCGCTATGAGCTTACGGCTCTGATTAACCTTATGCTCTCCGTCAAGGTGAACGAGGCCGTCATCGACGTTCTGTGTGGGGCCAATCTATGCGCCCTGCGTAAAAGCGATGGCGGTGTTCGTCCCATTGCCGTGGGAATTACTTACCGTCGTATGGCAGCCAAGATTTGCTGTAAATTTTATGGTGAGGTTGTTTCGGAAAAATTTCAGCCCCTGAAGCTAGGTTTCGGCTCCAAAGGGGGCTGTGAGACTGCCATACATGCTTTGTCGACCTATCTAAATTCTGGTAAAGGAGAGGTCATCCTGAAAGTTGACATAAAAAATGCCTTCAATTCTGTTAATAGGGACACCTTGCTGGTAGAAATTAAAAAAGAAATACCCCAAATCTATAGTTTCCTTTTGCAATGCTACAGGTACCCCTCTAATTTACTGTATTGGGACAACCTTCTGGAATCTGCTGTTGACTGTCAACAAGGTGATCCCCTCGGGCCTGTGATTTTCAGTTTAGCCATTCACCCAATTATTCCTCAGCTAAATTCCAAATTTATCGTTTGGTATCTTGATGATGGAACCTTGGGAGGCGACGTAGGAACTGTTTTAAGTGACCTACAATTTCTTAAAAATGAACTTCATTCCATTGGCCTTGATCTAAACCTTTTGAAATGTGAACTATACTTAACAGACAGTACTGACAGACTTTAACGCAATAGCTCCGGAAATCAAAATTGTTGAAAAAAGTTCGCTTCGTCTCCTTGGGTCTCCAATCTTTGAAAATTCCTTTCCCGTTTTTATCGAGGAAGAAATACAAAATTTTAATGACGTTTCGGAAAGATTGTTCCAAATTAACATGCATTTGGCTATAACCTTAATTCGTTACTGTTGTTTCGGCTCTAAATTAATATATTTCCTTCGCTCTTCCCATTTATGGATGCACAGTCATCTTTTAGATAAAATGGACCAAATTATGCGGTATACATTAACGTCGATTTTAAATGTGGCCATGGAAGATCGTTCATGGGCACAAGCTACTCTTCCCATTCGCTTGGGAGGCCTCGGCGTCCGCAATATTTCCAGTATTAGTTTACCGGCTTTCTTATCCTCGGTCCATGGCACCAAAAAATCAAGAACATCCTAGCCTCCACACTGATTAATTTTGATGTGCCGTGTTTCGCTGAGGCTATGGATGCCTGGACTCGCTTGCCCGAATTCAGATACACCCGACAATCTATCTTCCCAGAGACGGGATGAGACGCTTTGCAGAGTAGTACTGAATAATAAACTTGTCACGTCTGCTACTTCTGCGGAGCGTGCGCGCCTTTTGACTGTGGGCAAGTGGGAGTCGGGTCTTTGGCTTCATGCACTACCGTCGTCGAACTTAGGTACTTTGTTCGACGACACTACTTTCCACGTCGTTGCTTCCCTGCGTCTAGGAGCTCCATGTTGTTCTCCCCATCGCTGTTACTGTGGCAAAGTTGTCAATGGCCTCGGATACCACGGCCTGTCTTGCAGCCGTAGTGCGGGCCACTTAACCCGGCACGCGACAATAATGACATCATTCGACGTGCTCTTGTCACCGTCGGCGTTCCAGCTGTATTAGAACCCAATGGCTTGGCACGCGACGATGGCAAGAGACCGGACGGTATACCTTTATTTCCATGGAAGGTGGGTAGGGCTTTAGTGTGGGGTGCAACTTGTGTCGATACTCTTGCGCCATCCCGTCTTCCTAGCACAGCGTGCAGTGCTGGTGCTGCTGCTGCGGCTGCAGAAAACCTCAAGCGGCGAAAGTATAATAACCTTATCGGCAATTATATTTTCGAGCCGTTTGGGGTTGAAACCCTCGGGCCGTGGGGTCCGAGTGCTCATGTTTTGTTTAATGACATCTCCAAACGGCTGGTTGACTCTTCCCTTGACCCAAAGGCTGGCTTTTATCTTGGCCAGAGGCTAAGCATTGCATACAACGAGGCAATGCCGCCAATCTCTTGGGTACTTTACCAGTCGACAGCGACGCGGAGGAATTTTTTGACGCCATATTTTAGTTTAGTAATTTTTGCCTGTACGTAATATACAATAAAAATCTCTGATTTTAAATAACTCAGTTTTGTTGTCTATCTTCAAGTCTCCGTCAGAGTTTCCCCACATTTAAATGGAAACCGAAAGAAAAATCTAACAATAAAAATGGAGGCATAGATGTCTGGGATATGCGCGAATAAACATAAAAATTAAATATATACTTCCGAATTAACCTCTTTCAGTAATTATTAATATTATGATTATTATTATTATTTATGAGTACCAAAATCGAATACTCATCTATCTATACATATAATAAAGCTAATGAGGGTCGAGGGTCTGTAGTAGTCTGTACATGGAAGATATTCAAAAAAAGTTGGCTAGTGATACTTAGAATATACATATAACAGAACACGTTCCAACAGTTTTTAGAATTATTGTGTTTGTCTGTTTATCTGTCTGTTTATTTGACCGCGCATCACGTGAAAATGGCAGAGCGGATTTGGATGAAACTTTGCACATAGACAGACCATGACCCGGACCAGGATATAGGATACTTTTTATCCCGGTAACAGGTTCCTGTGGGATAGTAAAGTCTTCGCGAACGAAGTTGCGGGTGACCACTAGTAAATCATAAACATGGTAAGAATCCCGTTAATAATTTCATCATCATCATCTCAGTCAAAAGACGTCCACTGCTGGACAAAGGATATGAGGGGTATTTGCCGTAATCGCCACGCTTGGCAGGCGGGTAGGCGATCGCAGTAGGTTGAGGGTAACCTCAGAGAGATGCTGCTGCCCATCCTCTGGAATGGTCTCTTAGTCGGCTTTTACGACACCCACGGGAAAAGATGGGGTGGTGCAATTCTTTATCTCCGGCACCACACAGGTTAATAATTTATTACCATTTAATTGTTTAAAAGTTAAATTGATAGCCTCTTACTTTTTTGAAGTCGGTTAAAAATACCGATTGTCTTAAGAAGCTACGTTTCGGTACTTCGACAAACTTCAAAGTTCTCGATCATCGAGACAACGGCAAACAATGTAATTCTATGAGAGACCTAAATTATTTCTGTTTTATAAAGGCGAGATACTAAATATTTTTCCGCCTAATATCGGAATCACGATGAGGTAAAGAAACTTTTGAAATCCGCCGACGGAACCCTAAATTGTATGATCATCAAATTAATCTATTTTTGATTACTTTATTATTAGTAACTGGTTCATTTAATTCCACATTATTTATTACACTTACGTTAGGTACGTAAGCATACATACGAATATGTTATTTCAACTTATTTTAATTGCAACAAAGTAAATGCGTTGATACAAATATATAATTTTAAGGTAATTGATATTATTGTACAATTATGTCTGGAGAGTTTGCCAAGGTTTTATTTACGATTATCCCAAACTCATTATTCTTTTGAAACTAAATGTAAATAAAAAAATAAACAAATGAAGATAATGCATATCTTAAGAAATTTTCAAATTTATTAATTCGGTATACAGTTTTGGCCGAACCGTCATTTTTATATCATTATTGATTGTCATACGTACATATGAAATTGTGTTTGTTTGTTTCTTGTTTACCCTTCCTTCCCTAGGCTGCTTTTATCGAGAGTAAACATTTCATCTCTTCGGGAGTTCAGAATATCGAATTTCACACTAGTTTTATACAAAAACCAGCACCAAATAGGTTTTTTTTCATTGAACATAAAGGGCCTGCTTTATAAATCTCTATGTCCAAATGATAACTAAAAACTTTTCAATAGAATCTATTAAATAATCTAGTTTCAGTAATTGATAACTGGCAAAGCACTGATATTGTTAGTGTATTGAATTCGTTTGGCCATTGAGGGTTCAGATTAGAACTAATTACAGTTCTCTGATTTACGAACCTCGCGAGATCAGATATGCTTGGACACTCGCGGAAACAATACTAAATTATGTTTGTTGTCCACGTGTTACAATGTATACAAGCTTGCAACTTGCTGACAATTAGTGTTTGTAGAACCTGTTAAATCAAAAGATCAAATAAGTTGATATTTTTAAAATATTAAATGTAAATTTAAATGAAAATATTGAGTAAGTAGAATCAATTTTATAATAAAAATTTAATAAAAATAAAATTGTTATTTGGAACAATACAGATAATACATTAAGTGTTGTTCGTTAATACTGCGGCTAGTTGTAGAAACTGTGTCGCTTATTATTTAAGCATTATGTAATTATGGCTAGAGGATATATACATGTATACCCTTTCTATAGATTAGATCCGTATCAATAAATTTAAACGTCATTTATGAATAAGGTTCAAAAAATAATCGTTTAATTTAACTTACAATTTGAGAATATATTTTTTTAATAAAATAAAAAGTGACATATAGAATAAATAATTATTTTTTTAATAAAGAAAAATAAAAGGAATTTCATTATTTAAAATAATGCGTGTAAAGTGTTTGTTATAGAAAAAATATAGTTTATTAAATTCAAACACTTTCTCTCACAAATGTATCCAAAACGTTGCAATTGTATTAGTGCAATGCTATTAAATCAGGTGTAATTAAACTGGACACAACTGATGGATGTCTTGTTTGGAATAATGATTAGGCATAATTAGGTTTTTAATATTATCAATAGGTAGTTAATTTGAATTGTGATAAAATTTGGTGCAATGTAATCGTATGATGTCTTGAAGCATTTACGCTTAGCAAACAATTTATTTACTTTAAAAATATTTTACTTAATACAATGTGTTGGTGAAAGTTCTGTGGCGGCTTTAGGACATTTTCTTCATATGCCCAGAGTGCTAAGTTTGAGTTTTATTAACAATTCGACCGAGTTACAATGTAAACTTTCCTCCTATCCTCCTTAGTATCTGTTTGTTTGTTTATTGGCATAGTGTGTTTTGGATTTTTCGATGCATAGCCCGGGTTCGTGAACATCAACTGGAAAGCGTGGTGATTAAACCGGGTTTGGGGTGTTTGGTCATGGTGTCGTTTCGTCATTAAGAAAAAAATGGTGGCGTTTCGTCATTGTTATTTAAATTAATTATTTTTAGTGTCGTTTGGTCATTCGCTTTAAGTAGGTACAGTCCGCAATGCAGTTTTATTCTTAAAAAAATACTAACGTAACAAGGTATGCAAATAACGTTATAGACATGCCTGTGACTGCCTGTGATTAATTCTGTGGTTTTTTATTGTTAATTTTAAAGAGTGTTAAAAATGGTTGTATTTTAAATTTTAGCCCTGTATTAGATAGATATATCTGTGATTGGTATTGTGATGTTTAATTGTAAATTTTAAGGAGTAGTGTTAAGCAATGTTATATTCAAATTTTTGCTTATTAAAGAATTGTTACAATATTTTAAGATCACATGTACAAATGATGAAACGACCACCAAATATGTTTAAATTATTTTCTTAATGACGAAACGACACCATGACCAAACACCCCTAACCCATTAAACCATAACCCATTAATTGTAATGATGACTTGATTTTAATGATGGAGGTATTTGCCCAGCAGTGGGACAGTTATAGATATTCACTTTTTTACTTTCTGCATGAATAGGTGACTAATCATCCGATTGCTACTATTATTGTTTGTTTGAAACGCTTAAGCTAAACTACTACTGCTTTGAAAACATATTTTTTCATAAGAGCAGTAAACGAAAAAAAGACGCGTGCATAAGACAAAAAAAACAGATACATCAAGAGCCTCCTCCTTTTTGAAGTCAGTTAAGTATCATGTAAAGTTATAAATTGTATTTCATTTTTCATCTTATTACCGATTAGTAAAGTGCCCAACACTCAGCATTATGTTAGACCTCCTAAGTTGTAGGATAACCTAGTATAACCTAACGCTGGTCTTTCGCTAATTATGCACAGACGAATTGAGCGCCTTCTCCTTTTTTGAAGTTGGAAGTTAAAAAAAAGGCTTTCTCACATGAACAACAATAAATTAAGAGCATTGTTTTCACCAAAAATTTAAAGTTGAAGCAGCGCAATTGTATTTTAAAGTCATTAAATGTTAATTCAATAAACGATACGATAGTAAAATAAATTATTCACCAAACAGCGCGCGGCCTATTTCGGTCGATTAAACGATACTTTTGCTCATTTTTGAATATTCAGGGGTTTCGCTGTTGGCTTACTTTTAGAATCGCATATGTAATTAGATTATCTGACGGGTAGAGATTTTAAAAATACATTAATATTCATAAAGCGGGTCGTTAGCTGGCTGAACGGAAATCGATGGCACTTAATAGTTAGGTCGAGGGAAGTATGTAAGGTTCTGTAAAAAGGAACTGTGTCATACTAATAAAATATTAAATTGTATTAAGTTAAGTACCTATCTGATTTTAAACCCCATACATTTGACAGATTTAACACATTTTTGTTTTCAGTGTTAAACTTTCGAGCGAGCGGGATTCAAACCCTCTGATAAATCGGGTCCGTTCTAATCACACTATTGTAACTATGTCCAACCCGTGCAAATTTAACAACACTAATACCTTGTAAGCCAAAGAGCCTTATTTAATGTCAACAACTACGTCATCAACATCCAATATTAATATTTTACAAATTAAAAATTTTTTTTAGGTTCTTTTGTTTTTCAAATATATTCCACAACAAAAAAGTACTTTAACATCATCTCACCTTACGTTAAGTGCCGATAATGCCGAAGATGGAAGCGCACTTTACCCATAATCCTCCACTACTGAGCCAACCAATGCTACTTACATTGTTACAGACACTGAACCGCCTCTATGGTCTAGTGGTTAAGACCACTGCACCAGTCTCAAACCCAGAAGTACCAGGTTCGATCTTCAGCAGGGGCAAATGTTTGGTAGGACCTGTTTGTCCGCTTGACTAGTTATCACTATCTTATCAAAGTATGTCGCCATAACATCAATGTTTGTAGCGTTGTTGCGTTCCAGCAGCTTGAGATAAGATAGCCAGTGCCTCAGTAGTGTTGAAGTCTCCGGATGAAATGTGCTTTAACCATTAGCCTTATCATCACTTAAAATTAGGTGAGATATAGGCAGTGTGCTTACCCATAATGTATAAAAAAAACTCAATGACTTCAGACTTCAGACTTAGTTTACTTGATACAATGATGACTTCAATTTTAAGTAGTAAAAATTAAGGAGTTTGTACGATGACTATAAACTCTACGCAATTTCCTTAATGTCCGTCTCTTGAATGAATAGAACGAAATTTCTATTTTCAGTTATAAGTATTTCTTAACTTTGTTGGCATCCCTTAAGATCCTAATCGAATTTAATTAAAAGTAATTCCATAGACAATTAATTGTAAGTTAAAGCTGTTATTTGCGTAATACAAGTAAGGGTAGTCTACCTTAATTAAACTTTGAGAGGGATATTGAGGATTAAACTAATTTTATTTTGAGTTTAACCCTTCTTCCAAATAAAAGTTTAAAAGGTTTAGTAGTTAAGGAGAAGTTGAACTGTCGGAACATGAAAATGCTACTAACGTTGCTGTAATGGCGACAGACGTAGATAAGATGGCAGAAGCTATCTAGACGGACTTATAATAAGCCTTACCTACCAAACTCAAACAAATATGTTATGTTTTTGGATAGAGTTTGGTGATTGCCTCAAACGGCATTTTCAACTTCACCGGGCTTAACACATACCTCCTCTGGGAGTCTGGGACCAGTGATCTAACCAATATACCAAAGAAGTTATCAATGAAACGACTTTATAGAAGTTGAAAAAATCCAAGAGTGGTGGATTCTTTATTTATTTACAAGTTTATGTTCACATATAAATGGGTAACAAAATAAGCTCTACAGGTGAATGTATTTAGTACAAGGGCGCTGCTTATTTCAGTTCTGAAATATCTTCCAGCAGGCCCGCAAAAGAAAACGTTATAAATAATGGTAGAATTAATGTGTACCTCCTACAAAAACTAAAAAAAACTTACTTAAATATTTGTAATGCACATACATACTAATAATTGCATAAACAAAAGAAATTTAATATACAAAACATAATAAAAGGTGAAAAAAATATAAGAAATCAAACGCTTCTTAAGAAGGCTGATGTTAGGAGAGTCTTGAATATTAGACGGCCGTTTCACAACCTGACAGCATGCACAGAGAAGGAGTAGGAGAAAAAAAATCGGTTTTATGGGGTGGAGTTTTCAGTTGGTGTAGGAGATGGGACCTGCAGAGAGCACCAGGAGGATGAGAAAAAAAAAACGTTCTTGCAGATAAGGTGGATAGGAGGGATTACAAAGGACATTGAAAAGGAGACATAAAATCCTAGTATGCCTGCGTAGGCAAATTGGGAGCCACTGGACTTTCCGCGAAAGATTCTTTCGTAGACCGAAAATGAATCGAATGCATAAGTTTTGTAGGGGTGCCCTTCGGTTCTCCTAAAAATTTTAGTCCTTATATTACATGGCCAAACCGTATTGGCCTAAACTTAAAACGAACAATTATTTTTTTGCCTAACAATTGTTTTGCCACCATTATAATTTGGTCTAAGAATTGAAAGCCCTGATTTTAGGATCTATAATGTGAAATGCCCTAAAATATATTGGCATAACGTTATTTTGGCATTACGACGATTTCGCTTAATATATAAAAGCTCGAATTTTAGCATATCTAATATTAAATGTGCCAAAATACAACACAATAATGATTATTGTTCAGTTATTTTTTATTGTTAGACTACAGAAATTTAGCTCCATACAAAAATATCTTTTTTTATAACTCTTATACTTTGTGATTTTTAATTTTGTGTGAATTAATATTTAGTAATTGTAAACTTTAGGGATTACGAATTGTTCCGCCAAATGTCGCATTTGGTAAATAACAACTTGGCGATAAAATGTTAGGCGAAGTGAAATTAGACCAAACGCGATTATGAAGAGTTAAATTGTGCGAAAAAAATTTAGGCTAACCGTTTGTGTGCCATTGCCAATTAGAAGTACAAAAATTAGGCGACCCGATATATACCCGTTTTGTAGGCGTTCAAGTTTATCAAGAAGCTCATCAGTAGCGTCCAAGTAACAGATATCAGCATAGTCAAATAGAGGTTGTATAAGAGTTTGGGCGAGGGTGACTGTAGTCTTATAAGGCAAGAAACTTTGGAGACACTTGAGCGAATGGAAAGAGAAAAACACTTTACGACTAACCTCAGTGATGTAACTTTTCCAGGACAGGTAAAAGTTTAGAGTGACACCCAGGTTCTTGACCGTGTCGGAGTAAGGTATCAGCACATACGTTGAAAACAACGGGGCCAATCGGCGTTGTATTGACACGGCTCTGCATTCCCCTAATACCAATAACTATAGGTTGGGACTTGTTAGGGTTTACTAGTAAGCGAAACGAGCTAGCCCAGATGTTGAAGCGGTTAAGGTCGTCGTTGATAGCAGTGACGGCCGAGTGAGCTTCGTCTGGAAGAAAGTGCCGGTAAAGCTGCAAGTCATCTGCGTATAGATGAAAGTTGGAGGAGATAACTTTAGTGGCAGAGTTTATAAAAACAGAAAAGAGGAGAGGAGAAAGCACGTCGCCCTGAGGCACGCTTACAGCAAGTTCACACCATTCGGGGCCCAGTGCGGATAGGTGGTTCAACACATGACAAGTACAGTCTTAGCAATATGACTACGTTGATTTTAACTAACGTGTATATTGTGATAGAAATATACTTTTTTGCTAGATTTATATGGCAATATTTCCTGTCACTCAAGTTTTTATTATTTTATTCCACATCGGCTGACACGGCCGAACTCGCTCCAACCACTGCCGTCTCAGAAGAGTCAGGCCACTGGCTCCAGGCATTGCCATTAAAAACCGCAAAACCGCGAAAAATATAGGTAATCAGGTCAGTAATTTGACGGGTAACAAAATTTTGTAAATACACACAGAGCTACTGAATTGATTAGTTCATTCTTCAAACCCGCAAGAAACTTTATAAAAATAAATGACAAAAAACAATCAATGTTACACAGAGGTATATTTTAATTTTATTACACTTTCTTCTTAAAAAGGCTATTAAATATGAGGCATATTAGATTTTCTTTCTGTGACAACACCCTTACTTTAAACACAAGATTACCGTAGAAGAATGATGTGCCGAGAAAAGTCTGCGCTATGTCGTTGTAATCCATGTTAAACGCATAATTTCCCTGTAAAGTAAAAGAGAAAATATCAATAAATAACATCATCTTGTTAGTGTTTTGGCTTGCGCATTCTTGTTGCGATAGTATAAGTTAAGCAACTTTCGCAATGCCGGTTCCCGGATGGTTCTTCATCGTCATCATCATCATCATCATCAGCCGGTACACGTCCGCGGTAGGCCAGCGTGGTGGGATATTTAACGTTCACCTGGGAATGCCTGAACCCTGCATTGGGATGACTATAGACTGATGATGATCATTATTAAGCTTTTGCTTTGCTTAAGCGTTCCTTCCGTTTCCTAAGCGTTGTCGTCGCAAAATTTTTTAAAGAATATATATTTTGAAACTAGATTTAGAGAATATCTAGTTTCTTTATATTATCATGTAAGGTATTATAATTGGATACCTGTCAATTTCAAGTAACTATGACTATGAAAAAGCGAATAGCCTATAACTGGCCAACTGCTGGGCGAAGGCCTCCATCATTGAAATCAAGTCACCACTACAATTGATGGGTAATGGCTAAATCACCATTTTTCACCTTTGGGTATCGGGCCGATCACTCTACCACTCGGCCACCCGAGGCGTTAAGTTCAGTACAAGTTCCTTTAAAATTGTAAAGTAAACACTTCGAAATTTAAAATCAAATGTGATTGTTCTATTTATTTACTTGCATCAAACCTTTTTTACGAGGCAATCTTTCGTTTTCAAAAACCTCTCCACCAAAATGGCTATGAAGTAATGTTGGCACGGATTGCGCATGTTGTAGCTCCACAAATGATTCATCGGATTCCCTTTGTCCGCCGACACATTTATTCTGAGCTGGAAGTACGAAATATTTTCAGTATAATCACATGGTGTGTTGTTTAATTACTTATTTTCCACATTCACAACTCTTTTCACAGTATACAAGGAAGAAGAAAAATATTTTTATTGACATGATACACAGCGAATTTAAAATTTAATAAACATTTAGTTAAAATAATAAATAGAAAAATATAATTTAATTCATAAGAAAAAAGAAACGGCTTTATGATAATTATTTGGAAGATAGCGAACGTCCATCTAATTTTAACCGCCTCTGTGGTCTAGTGGTTTAGATCCAGAGGTCTCGGGTTCGATTCCCAGCGGGGGGTACATGTTTGCGTACACGGTTTAAAATTTTTGTAAAAAAAATCTGTCATTAAAACAGTAAAAATTAAGTAAAAGTTTTTTTGTCTATTTTAACGTCAACAATCATTTAGTGGCTGTAACATTGATATACGGAATGAGTTTCACCCGAGTTCTTCCCGTAATAACACGTGTTCTGAGACTCCATTTTAATTTCTATCTACCTTACAATTTGTTCCCTTACTACTATAAAAAATACTTGAAACTGGCTAAATGCTAAACGCGAAGCCATTAACTAAGATAATTAATTAAGTAAAAGTTAGAATATTAATAGACATACTAATATTATAAAGAGGAAAGCTTTGTATTTTTGTATGTTTGCAACCAATAAACTCAAAAACTACTGGACCGATTTAAATTAATCTTTCACCATTGGAATGCTACATTAGCGCTGAGTAACTTAAGTTATATTAAATTAAAAAATAAATGTCCACCCGTGCGAAGCCGGGACGGGCCGCTAGATTGTTAATAAAAGTAGTTGTAAAAAACTGATGGAGATCAAATGAGTGGTGATGATGATGTTAAGAAACTGAGCCGTTTTTAAGAACTCAGTTTCTTTCTCTTTTCTTTTTCTTTTTTATATAAATATAATAATAATATATTATATATATATAATATATATATATATATATATATAATATATATTATATTTATATATAATAATAATATAATAATATATAAATATAAAAAAGAAAAAACCTTTTTGCATCCGTCGGCTTCGCCTCGACTTACCTCAGCTATTTTCGCGTCCCTTGGAAATGTTATATTTAGGTATAGCTTGGGTGTGTTGTCCACATTATCAACGACCACAGTTAAAGTTGTTAAATTAATTGATTTTGGACCCCTGCAGAATACAACCTCTGAATATGTCAAGTCATAAGGACCCTGGAATACATACAACAAAATATAGGGCAACAACAATAAATTATTCTTTTCTTAGAGGCTAGCATTACTTGTTTATTTAGGGAGCAACTATAATTTTATTGCCGGGCTTTCTCGATAGCCTTTTGACCGCCAGTGTCAGCTATAACCGACAAGCGATAGCGTACCCTTCACGCCAGTGACGGCAAGCAGGCAATACCTAAGGTTGACAAAAACACAAATTGAAGATATTTTTGTGTTATTTATATAATTTTTAAATAAAGCTTTCTTTAATTTAAAAATTATAATATTAATATTTATATTTTTTAAATAAAGCTTTCTTTTTTACTTACCGCTAAGCACTTGGCCTTCGTCTCACCTGATGTTAAGTGATGATAAGGCCGTAGGTGGAAGCGCACTTCACCCGGAATACTCAACTATCGAGGAGCTGGCTAACTTATCTCTAGTTTTCGGAATACAATAATACTACTTGCTTGCTTACGCAGAGGCGATGAAAGTGTGGAAAAACTAATTGTGGTTGGGAACACCGAAGGCAAAAGATCGCGCGGTCGTTCACCAACAAGATGGACGGTCAAGTGAAAGACTCGTCATCCTCAAAATTCTACACGGTCATAAGAGACGCGCTGAACAGAAACCGGTGGAGGCAGATCATCCGCTCCAGATGCAACCCTGATGCTGACCACGATCCTCAGACATGAGGGGCCGAGAGCGAGAGAGAGACTTGCTAGCTACTTTTATAATATTTTTTTTCGAAAAAGTTATTCGAAAATATTATTTGTTAGTTCTATAAAAGCTTTGCAGTTTCTTGCACTCTTAACTACAGCAGAGACAAAAATAATAAATCAACTATGTACTTAATTGTTTAAATTTGCATATGATTTACTTACATAATTAGCAGCAGATTTTGTCAAGACATTGTAGTTTTTTGCTCCAAACGTCGTTTGGTACAGCAATAATAGTATTATAAATAAATTAACAATTTTGCGGAACATATTAGTACACGTTCGGAATCATGAGCAATGACGATTTTAGCTGATAACAATAGATTTCACTCGTAGCACAAATTTCCACGATATAATGATATTTTAATTTATTGTCATTTACTTATTATGTGTAATGACAATAGTAATTTTGAATTCATCTACATTAAAATTTGTATACAAATGAATATTTTTTTGTTTACATACAGATGTAATGACCGAATTCATCTAGACTTGTACAAATGAAAACTAACAATTCTGTTCAGGTTTTATATATATATATACTCCCTGACCGATTTCGGCTACGGTGACTGCTAGAAGAATTAAGAAACGGAAGCAGTCAGATGCGCGTGACATATTTAAGTGCGCAAGTAGTTGCACTGGTACAGACGCACTCTCTCGTCTTTGCCCTCGTGGATCCGATGGAGCGGATAGCCGCTACGACCGGGGGAGGGTTCGGATGCAGTCTCTGACCGACAGTTTCTTCTGACCTCTACCGTCACCCTCGGCCTTCGACGATGCCTTGCTGACTCGCCATACCGCCAAGATCATTTGCATATCTGCGTTGTTTGCCTCTGATACCGAGCCAGTCTTAGTACACTGTGCGGGAGGTTTCCGCAGAAAGCCTGTGATTCGGCGTTGTTGCTCGCTTAGCACCACCCGGGGGACACGTGTAGGGTAGACCTAGAAAAAGATGGTAAATCCTACGAACGTGAGCAACTAGCCCCCCAAATAGGTTTAGGTTCAGGTTTTATACTGATATAGAGACAGGTTAAATTACTCAGTTTTGTTGTCTATCTTTAAAAGTCTCCGTCAGAGTTTCCCCACATTTAAATGAAAACCGGAAGAAAAATCTAAAGATAAAAAAAGTTATTGATTGATTGAAGATTGAATTAAACATAAAAATTAAATATATACATCCGCATTGATAGCCTCTTACAATAAGTAAACAAGTAAGTTGACTAGTGATACTTAGAATCGATAACAGAACACGTTCCAACAGTTTTTAGATTTTTTGTCTGTTTGTCTGTATATCTGTTTATCTGGTTGTCTGTTTATTTGACCGCGCATCACGTGAAAATGGCAGAACGGATTTGGATGAAACTTTGCACATAGACAGACCATGACCCGGACTAGGATATAGGATACTTTTTATCTCGGTAACAGGTTCCTGTGGGACAGTGTAGTCTCCGCGAACGAAGTTGCAGGCGACAACTAGTAAATAATAAACATGGTAAAAATCCCGTTAATAATTACTCTAAAGCAAGTGACTTACTTTTTTGAAGTCGGTTAAAAATACCGATTGTTTTAAGAACCTTTATACGTTTCGGTACTTCAACAAACTTCAAAGTTCTCGGTCATCGAGGCAACTGCAAACAATGTAATTCTATGAGAGACCTAAATTATTTCTGTTTTATAAAAACGAGATACTAAATATTTTTCCGCCTAATATCGGAATCACGATGAGGTAAATAAACTTTTGAAATCCGCCGACGGAACCCTAAATTGCATGATATTCAAAATAATCTATTTTTGATTACTTTATTATTAGTAACTGGTTAATTTAATTTCATATTATTTACAACACTTACTAACGTAAGCATACATAAGAATATGTTATTTCAACTTATGTTAATTGCAACAAAGTAAATGCGTTGATAAAACTATATAATTTTATTGACATTGATATTATTGTTCGTATGCCAAGGTTTTATTTACGATTATCCCTAACTCATTATTTACTAAGAAACTTTGGAGACACTTGAGCGAATGGAAAAAGAAAAACACTTCACGACTAACCTCAGTGATGTGACTTTCCCAGGACAGGTAAAAGTCTAGAGTGACATCCAGGTTCTTGACCGTGTCGGAGTAAGGTATCGGCACACACGTTGAAAACAACGGGGCCAAGCGGCGTTGTATTGACACGGCTCTGCATTCCCCTACTACCAATAACTATAGGTTGGGACTTGTTAGGGTTTACTAGTAAGCCAAACGAGCTAGCCCAGGTGTTGAAGCGGTTAAGGTCGTCGTTAATAGCAGTGACGGCCGAGTAAGCTTCATCTGGAAGAAAGTGCTGGTAAAGCTGCAAGTCATCTGCGTATAGATGAAAGTTGGATGAGATAACTTTAGTGACTGAGTTTACAAAAACATAAAAGAGGAGAGGAGGAAGCACGTCGCCCTGAGGCACGCCTTCAGCAAGATCACACCAATCGGGACCCAGTGCGGATTGGTGGTTGTTAACGACTGCTAATGCAGCCGGGACCAACGGCTTTACGTGCCTTCCGAAGCACGGAGGAGCTCGATCGATCGATGATAAATTTTTGGTCACCCATCCGATGACCGGCCTTTGCAAAAGTTGCCTAACCTCAGCATTCACTGACTTAACTACTGCGCCATTGAGCCCCTCTTATCATCGTAAGCTTTAAATTATTAGCCAAACAACGACATTCAAGAATGAAGCTCAAGTCTCTCAGCTGTGTTTTGACTTCGTTATCTTTACATGTGTTATGGAGGCAGACTGGGGGAAGGTATAATAGAAGGCAGTCTAGTTCCCCTAAGCATCCGCGTATATACGCCGAGTTACACGTAAGAGGCGGGATTCTTCTCCATGTTTATTATTTAGGCGGCGAGGCGCTGGTGGAAAGTGCAGTTTCATTCCGCAGACAAATTTATTTATTTCCTTATTATGTATAGGGATACCAAGGAAGTAGTAATTAGCCTTCCTATTTGTAACGCCTCGGTGGCCGAGTGGCAGAGCGCTCGGCCCGATACCCGAAGGTCCCGGGTTCAATTCCCAGGTCGGGCAAAATGTATTTTCGGATTTTTCGATGCATAGCCCGGGTTTGTGATTACCAACCCGCACTTGGCAAGCGTGGTGATTAAGCCATTACCCATCAATTGTAGCGATGACTTGATTTTAATGATGGAGGCCTTTACCCAGCAGTGGGACAATTATAGGCTGTTGACTTGACTTGACTATTTATATAACGTTTAACAAATGTGTGGTAAAGATTAGAAGATCCATAATGCATCCGATATTAGATCTTGATTACTGAGACATAATTATTAACTTTATGCAATTCTTAATTAAACATTTCTATTGTGACGTCACATCAAAATAAACAAGTCACAGTCCTAGTGGTTTTGTAACCTCTGTGTAGGTACTTACTAATGATCACTGCAAGCTGCTTGCTTATCCGCGCCTGATGCGCATGACTACACTAATATAAATATTAATTTAAATATTATTAATTTCATCTGCAAAGATGAATCTGCATAACCATCGGTTGCAACGACCTTTGGATAGATGGCGCGCTGTGCCGCTATTAGCACTCAAAAAGCATTATAAAGCAGTGACAAAATTACGTTAGTTAGCCTTCCCGGTAGCATAGCGGTCAGTGCAGCCGCCCGGATTGCGGAAGACCCAGGTTCGATTCCTGGCTGGGTCGGGTAGGCGTTTAATTTTTTCACTGTATTTTATAAATTTTATAAATATTTAATATAAATATTTAATTTAGGATATAATGTTTCCCACACTCACACCAATTATCTAGCCCCAAGAAAAGCTTCCTTATGAAACTCGAGAAATGGTTAACTAGACAACGGATAAACATACTTAATATACTTAAATACATACTTATTATACATAGGAAACACTCAGACCAGAAACAATTTAGAAAAACAGGTATTTCTAAATTGAACCGACCGGGGATCGAACCCGGGACCTCAGAGATGGCGACACCATGAAAACCGGTGTGCAAGCCACTCGACCAAGGAGGTCGTTGACTGTATCGAATATAGACAATTAAAGATAATAGTTATGTCTTAGATCGGATATACTTTGGATCTTTTCATTTTACCACACTTTTCTGTACGTTGTATAGGTATATGTATATATCCTACTGTTTAGCAAAGGCATACATCATGAAGTCATATCGCTACATTGATGAATTGCTGGTTAAATGAGGGTTGTTGATCACAGGTTCGGGCCATGCATCAAACAAATTCGAATTACACTTTGCATGACCTGAGATTTTTATCCGAGCATCAGGTCGAGCCAAAAGAAAAACCAATATGTTGTAGCAAAAAAGCACTTACAGGTTTCCACGGTTAGAAATAAAATAAAATAGGTATTCATTGAAAACAGATTTCGGACTGTAGTCATAGTACTATAGTGTAGATACTTGTAAGCATTTACGAATATTTAAAAAAAAACTTTTTACTTGTGTAAAAGATACCAGGTCAAAGACAAAGCCTTTTAATTTGGAACATTATTATGTATATTAACTTTTTACTTGATGAGAAAAAGAAAAGCATTATTAAAAATATAATTTGGCAGTTACCGACTTTGTTTGAGGTTAAGCTTCAGTATTCTCTTGTTTTACATCTATTTAAAAAATGTAGGCGGGCAATATTCGCCTTACAATATCTGTGTCAGCTTGACGATGTTATATATATTTTAGTTGTTATGACGAATAATAAATCATAGTTAAAAAAAATACCTTTTATGTGAGACGTAGCAAAAATGCTTGATTCTATATTGTTTGTCTGTTTTTATATTTAATAAAATAAATACATATAACAATAGACAAACTGGAATCACAAGAAAGAAATTCCGATCCTTTACTATATAAATAATATTGTTTACAGCATTGTAGATTAAAAGACTGAACAACAATGCCAATTTTGGACTGTAACAAAATAATATTTAGCCTCAATCGTAATTTGCGAAACAATAAAATTATTGTGATGTCCATACTTTTGCGACCTTATATTTTTTATTGTACCTACAGTGAACATAAATGGATTTTCAATGGGTTATTACGAAGCGTTATCTATACGAACCGAACATATGATGTACTAAGGGCCTAACCAATAAACAGTGTATTAGCTTGGAATGGAAATTTCGTGTTTTGTTATATACTTATGTAAAATTCATTTCAAATTAGAATAAACGAGACAACACACGGAAATTATACGAAACTTATACTCTGTTTATAAAAACGAGGGTAAAAATTTTTTTTTATCGTCATCCCCAGCTCAGTTTATATCCCCACCGCTGGGGCACGAGCCTTCCCTATGAATGGATATGGAGAACGGGCCGTGAGCCACCACGCGGGCCCAGTGCGGCTTGGTGGTTGTTAACGACTGCTAATGCAGCCGGGACCAACGGCTTTACGTGTCTCCCGCAGCACGGAGGAGCTCGAGATAATTTTGGGCACCCATCCGATGACCGGCCTTTGCGAAAGTTGCTTAACCTTAGAAATTGCAGACCGGGCGCGTTAACCAACTGCGCCATCGAGCTGCACTGTTTGTTGTTGTTTGAAGTTTGAAGAAAAGTGGTTTTACAGTGATCCAACAACGTGACTGTGACAAATGAAAGGTGATTTGTGTTGAAAAATATTTCATTGATTATATTTATGATCGCCTTAGTGCAACAGCAGCTTAAAGCGAAATATGAAAGGTGGCGTGAAGTACTATCTGACGAGGCGGTGGCGCCACACGTTCGCGTTTTACGCAGATTGCATTCAAACAATGACCGTTTTTACTTACCACCGACTAAAGAAACGCCGAAATGTTCACTGCCATACATACATACATATTTTCATAACGTGTTTAAGCTTTTCTTAAGGGTGCGCCGACAAAAAAATGCCAAAAATGCAGTTACGGTTAAGTAGATATAATTGAAAATACTATCGTATTAAATGAACAAAATATATATTTAGTATCATAGGGAACGTGTTTACAATTTGTCAGAACCATAAATTCATAACACGCTCTAGTTTTTTCTACAATATCATTTAAAGTTGGGCAAAAATCATGAAAACGAGTGGCGGCGTTTTGTAGATTTCTTATAGTTTATCTAAATTATTGTACCTCTGATTTTGTTTAAACAATCATCAATGGATAAACTACAAATTGCTAGACTACATTTTCGATTCATCAAGTGGTTATTTAAATAATTATTTTTTATTAAGCACCTTAAATTCCCTATACAAAATTAGTATGGCCGCGCGGCATCAAATAAATATGGACGACGACATTTCAAATAAAACATATGACACTTGTCACTTATGGACGGCGCACCCTTAAGCTCTGCTTCTCGTAAATTTCGCATATAAGAAATTTTATTTAGTATCAGATTTGTATACTACATAATTTAAATACCTACTTATTATAGCTACTTATACATATATATTACAGATATTTGATTATTTGCTCGGTACAAAGCACAAGAATAGAAACTTTATCTAAATAAATCTTCTGTGCGTGTATTTGTAATTAAACTCCTAAACGGTTGGACCGATTTTAATGAAATTTTTTGTGTGTACCAAGTGGATTCGAGAATGGTTTAGATTTACTATTGGACCCGGTAGGTGGCGCTGCAATAGGGGTCCATCATGGGATACGAGTGTTCTTAAGCGGACGAAGTCGCGAGTGGGTTATAAATAAAATTTTGCTAGTTTATTGCTAACAAGCCATTTTTCAACCAACCTTGGGTGATACCTACATAGTAGAAAGTAGACAGATGTTGAAATAAAATAAAATAAATTAAATTAAAAAATCTTTATTCAAGTGAAAATCTCTTCAATGATAAATATATTGAGCACAACACCTATTCGTTAATGATGCATATAATTTACAATTCGGGATTGCTAAGGATTTGCAAGAAGTTCAATAAAATTACTAATTATCTTTTTATATCTTACGGGTAAGCATTGTTCTCACCCGATGTCGAGTGATGATAAGGCCAATGGTGGAAGCGCACTTTACCCAGGATCTTCTGAACTACTGAGGAATTACTGAGGCACTGACTATCTTATCTCTCACTGCCGGAACACAACAATGCTACAAACATCGATGTTATGGCGACATATTTAAATAGCATGGAGGCCAGGCGGACAAACAACCAACCCGAGTACACATACTTGTACTCGGGTTACCCACTGGAAATCGAACCTCTGGGTCTGATACCGACGGTCTTAACCACAAAATTATAGAGGCAGTTAAAAAAAGCTTTTTAAGAACCCTTAGTTGGGTACGAAGATTATTTGATCGAAAACCTGTGCCTACCACATTCAATCATTCTTTAATAAAAGAACAGTTGAAAAAGCCGATAACAATGCAATGAATAAAAAACAATCCAATCAAGAACATGCGAATTTTTGATACCTGCTATTGTTTCATGAATAATAATTCTTCGTTTTGGAGAATGCGATGGTACAAATATCCACAAATCATATGTTATAATGTTTGATTGCAACAAACAAATTGTATGCAATAGAAAGTGGTAATACCGCGATATATTTCGCGTGATATTTTTAAAGATTCTTTTCTATTCTATTCTGTTCTATTAACATTTTAAGGAGGCTTGTATAAAATGTGACCTTGTATACATAGGTATTGTAAAGAATATTCGGAATTTCAGTTAAAAAATATTTACATAAACAATGCAAAAGTGTTTGTTTGTAAATATTACTTGATAGGTTTTATGAAATGGTACAGTGTTAGCATAGGCTATACTTGTTAGTGTTACGATGACGACGTAAAGTTTTGTATTATATAATATGTTGTTGTACAAAACAAATTACATTGCAAAACTGAAAGCTCGCGAGAACATACGATGCTGAAGCTTAAGTTCATAATAAATAAGTACAACTCAACAGTGAAACAGTAAGGCTGAGGTGTAAGGCACAATCAGTTCCAGGAGAGAAAAAAATTAAAATATCGAGTCTAAAATTAACAAAGAACGAATTACCTACGATGCTGAAGCAAGAGTTCAAAACAAAACAAAACTTCAATCTGGAAATAAACTTCATGAATAAAAAACTATAGAAGCAAAAGTCCACGGGAACAAAATACAGTCTGGATTCGAGCTGGGACCGGAGCGATCCGGACTGTGTTTTGTTTCCCGAGAACGAACTTCAATGTTGGAGCTTAATTTCTTAATTGTTCACTTTAATTTGTTGTCATGCAATTGAAAATTAAATATTTAAATTAGTGAAGTCATGCGCGTCAGGCGCGCATAAGCTTTTCACTTAATAAGCTCAAAAGCCTAAGTAACCCCTGTGTACTTTTAACATTTATGATAACTGCTAAGCAACGTATAACTGTTGCTTAGCAGTTATCATAAATGTAAGTACACAGAAGTTACTGAACCACTGTTGTGACTGTGTGAACACTGTGGCTGTGACTTGTTTATTTTGATGTGACGCCACAATAAAAATATTTGATTAAAAATGCATAAAAAATTAAAATTAAAAAATTGGTCTCAGTAACTCTGCATACAAGATCTAGGTCGGACCCTTTGGTTCTTTTTTTCATTTCTTTTTCATTTTCTTTTTTTCATGTTGTATACTAGCACCGGTTTTGGTATCAATCTACCAGTTAAAGAATTTTTGGATTTAGACCAGTAGTTGTAAAGATTACCCGTTTCAAACACCCCGCTACACACGACTTTAAAGTTTATACTGACACCCCCCACCAACCTTACGGTTATAAAGTTAGGTGTCAGACATCCTTGCGCAAGCACAAGGGGCCATCTACGTCAGGTCGTAACGCCAGATCAGAACGCGCCCGTACGCATCCTTCATCCGGTACTTTTAAGACTAGTGTCTCGATCTAGTTGCCCCGTGGACACGTATAGTCCACTACCTAATATCCACATAGGTTACCGGAGCTGCAAGCTTGCTCACTTCTCGTTACACTAAGAGTACAACTCGCAGATTCCACTGCTCGCTGCACCCTTTTCAAACAAACAAAATCAATAACTTTGCCTCTTTATTAAAAGAATGGAACAAAGCAAAAGTCTACGGAAACGACAAAACTATAGTCTTCGCGAACAAGGCAGTATCGGTAACTTCAGAACGGCTTTCCCAAAATCGCTACACCAACTTTTTGTCTCGTTAATTTCACAGTATCCGTATTTTCTATCAGCCCCATTACTGCAAGGAAACGTTTTCAGATCAACAGATCACATGAAAGGAATATACGAGAAAAGAATAACAAAGTACCACGAACTTTTAAGCAAACATCGTCTTTAAGTGTAAGACTGTAGAGTGCTTCTTACCGTAAGCTGCTAAATTGGCGGATAAGTAATTGAACGTTAGAAAGTGAGTTGGAAGACATAAATGACGTCATTAGTAAGCTGTAAGTCTTTTCTTGTTTTAATCGAGATACCTCTTTGAACTTGCATTGGCGTACAGATGAAAAAGAAATTGGGTGTCACATTGTTAACTCTTTGTCTTTCCTTTGTTTTTCCTTTCATTTTATGCAATCACAAATACTTGTTACCGAATAAATAAACAGAATATTATTCTAAGGATTTTTTTCAAAGATATATAATATTCTAAAATGTTTTAGTTGTATTTACTATAAATTGCGTATGCGTATATAATTATAACCTTTGTAGATGTAATTTATTTTTAACTCTAAATAAATTTGTTTATCTAATTAGTTTCTCAAAACTTGTTTATGTATAAGAATACTTAGTAGTACAGTGATTAGTCCTTGATACTATTAAGAGATAAAAGAGATTTACTATAAATATAAATTAATTGGATATTATTAAAAAAAATACAACTTATAACTTTACATGGTACTTAATCGAATTCAAAAATGAGGAGGTTCTTAAATCATCGGTATTTTATTTTTGTCTTATGCACACGCTTTTTCTCCGTTTATTGTTATTACGAAAAAAAATTCAAAGCTGTAGTTGTATAGCTAAGGTTTCTAAGGCTAAGTCGTTTAATACAAACAGTAACAAGTAGCAATCGGATGATTAGTCACATATTCAAGCAGAAAGTAAAAAAGAAAATATAGCCTACTAGCGGCCGCTCGCGGTTTAACCAGCGTGGTTCCCGTTTCCGTGGGAATATCGGGATAAAAAGTATCCTATGTGTTAATCCAGATTATAAACTATCTGTATGCCGAATTTCATCCAAATCTATTCAGTGGTTTTTACGTGAAAGAGTAACAAACATTCACCCATACTTACAAACTTTCGCGTTAATAATATTAGTAGGATAAACTGTCGCACTGCTGTACAAGGCCTCCATATCATTGATATCTTGTCATCACTACTTGATGGGTTACGGGTTAATCACCACGCTTGCCAAATGCGAGTTGGTGATCACAAACCCGGGGTATGCTTCTAAAAATCCGTAACACATTTTGCCCGACCTGGGAATTGATCCCGGGGCCTTCGGTTATCAAGCCGATCGCTTTCCCACACGACCACCGAGCCGTTCGAGTCAATGCAGAAACAAAAACATTATTGGCTACTAGCCAACTACTTAAATTATATTGTTGAATTTTTAATAGGTGTAGTAAGGTTGTGATTACTTTTATCTTGCATACCAGGGGCGGGCTCTCTGCCAACTGAGTTTCTCTGATCCGTGAAACACTAACTAATTTCATTCTTATTTCCTTCACAATAAGGTCATACCTACAGTACAACTTTCACAGCTTTTAATATAGACATTATTCCTGAGACACTAAGGCAGTCGCTTATAATTATTCAAGTTATCCACTAATTGCACGACGTATAGCTTCTGTTTACGTAACTTTGGTATTATCTTTGTGCCCCAAATTTTGGCAACAAAACACATTTCTCTAATACCTCTCTACATTTTACCTACCAGGTTGTGTTATATACAAAGTGTGTCAGCCAAAGACCTTTGATATTTTAATTAAAAAAAAAAAACACTATTTTATTTACAATGTCGATATCAATAGAGCATTGTGTGGGCTTAATACACAGACCTATCAACATAAAAACACATCAGCCTATAAACTTCCCACTGCTGGGCTCAGTCCTTACCATACGAACATATTAAAAGCTGGCCCAAAAAGTTATTATAGGAAGACCAACAACATACATACATACTTTCACGCTTGTCCCCAATAGGGGTATGCATAATCCTCTTTCTGCCACTTGCTATGATTCTTACATACTTTTTCGCTTTATCTACTCTCATTCATTTCTTCATACATTCTCGCGTTTAAGGTATTTTTGACCCTGATCTTTCGTTAAAACGTAAACAATAACAGCTGATATACGAGAATAAACATTTTGATAGCTACGGAAAGCCAGTTTCAGGAACAAACTAGTATTAACAATTCTATTGTCTTTGTATATCTGCCAATTAAGCTTTACGATACGCTAACCAGTTTTGGACTTTAATCCAATGCAGGGTCTCCACACCCGGTACGCGATCGATCAACCTGATGCCGAAAAGCTACAAGTTGCACAAAGGGCTATGGAGCACGGTAGATTCGTCTATTCTATTGCTTTTGTAGCTTGTGCACAGTTTTTTTGGTAAGCGGCCATGTTACGGCACCATAAGGCAAAGTAGTCAGGACATGTCGTCGTCAGAGTCACAAGAGGGCGTAACTGCATTTTCGTAACTTTACCGAAGAGCGATTAAAAAAAATATCTTTACTACACAGTACATAAAGTTTTAACAGTGTTTCGAGAAGTGTCATTCCAAAGAATAATTAAGAATTTTTAATCACATGTTTTTTATAGCTTTAGATAGTATATGTTACGTTATTAAATATATATATTGGTATGTATATAAGGTATGTATATTCATACTCCAACTTCAAAGTTCTTAAGACGATTCTTATGAAACTTTTAATGTTCAAGGAATACCTATAAAGCCATATCTATATATAGCATATCTCCTTAAAACTCCTGCGCCTCTCCTCACGTGTCACCAGGGCAAAATCTGGGACCGCCATAAGCCACCACTAACCTTACAAGTTAGAGGGTGTTTTAATAACGACTGCCGTCTTACAGAAACCACCGGGACTAACGGCTTAACGAGGCTTTTACATTACGAAAGAGGTCGATATTCAGCCATCCGGCTTTTACAATGCTGCTTAGTTTTACCAAACGTAACCAGAACGCTTCTTGAAACAATAGGAATATAATATATCTGCAATTATAAAGTAAAAAAGAACAGTATTTTGCACTTTCTTTGAAACCATAAATCTGAAAATCCAATAACGATTAACTAATGCAATAAATCTGAGAAAAGTCAACTTATTTCCATTTATTTTGCTGCCGACCCTCCTTCCTTATTTGACTGTTGCTCTTGACATCCAAAAAGCGGTAATGTAACACTCGCGACAATAGTTTTTGTACTATTTGGTTTGAGATCATTTCTGTATTGTACGGAGTTATATTGAGCTGTAGTTAGTCACCCCAAAATTACTCGGGAGCGCACAAGGTTACTAACAATGCCAAGCTTAGGGGGAGGTAATATCGTTTTTGAATGGTATTGACAGATTTGATTTATATCTTCCATTGTGCCGCGGTCGCTTGTAGGAAATATATTTTTGCTGTAATTACTTTTGGTGTAAATATTGACATTTAATATTAGAATTATTCAGCCATTAATTATAAGGTATTGATTGTTAATTTGTTTGACTCAATCATTATTGTAGGTAACAATAGATTTAAAAAAAATCTAATTGGGGTTTTAGCATTATGGAAAGCGCACATCAAACTGATTACTGGCTAACGTACTCGTATCTCTATTTGGCGGAACTCAATAATGCTACTAACATAGCAGTTACATACAGCAGTTACAGACAGCCTTTAAAACTGTCCCAATGCTGGGCAGAGGCCTCTATCATTGAAATCAAGGCATCGCTTCAATTAAAAAAATCGCTTGCCAAATGCAGAATGGTGATTGGATTGGCTATGAATCGAAAAACCCGAAGCACTTATTGCCTGACTTGGGCATTAAAACTCATGTCTATGACACATGGATATCGGGCCGAGCTCATTGCTACTCGGCCATCTCAGCATTTATTAAACCCAATTGTCGTATTATACTTCTAATATCATAAAAAAATAATTTCTTTAATTGCTACAAATAGTCACGTTGCTCACCTACATCGGTGTTGCTAGTAAATCAAATAAATTACGCGCCCAACACATGTGATCCACGTGTAATTGAGAACTATGGCAATAGCAATTTCATTGAAGCAGTACCTAATTGGATATTAATTGCCGCGAACTCACCGAAGTGTTGCCATTTAATCGTTAGTTTTAACTTGAACACGGCTTCGCAATGATTAATTCATTAATGTAACTTTAATGTGTGTGAGTATTAATAACATGTTTTAAAGAGGTATGTATTATATGACTGTGTTAAAACATTCCATAATAACCTGGAACCCTTCGTACATCATGCTAAATGTGACATTGAGGTCACTAACGGAATTGACAAAAAAAAATGATTTTGTTTGCTGCGTCTTTTTTTTTCTATTGTGGCACGCCAAAATGGCCTCACCCTGCCTGATGAAAAGCAGCCAGTGAAGCCCAAGAAGTGAAAGCGTTCATCACAGCGCTACCACGCTATGCCGAACGCTTACACTATGACGGCCTGCATAAATGCTTTTTCACGCCCCGTTAAAATAACCCGGGAGAGAAAGAGGGGGGAAACACGTGTGCGGGAAGCGCATTCCACATACGGGCAGTTCGGCAAAGGAACGATTGTCCAAACTTTTTGGTACGTGTCTTGATGGTCAGCACGGTATGAGGGTGGTTTCTCAGACCTGCACGCATCGATCTGGATAGGAATGGAGAGGGAGGAATGAGGTCAAAGAGCTCCTTAGAGCAATCACCGTGGTAAAGGCGGTAGAAAGCACTAAGGGAAGCAATATCCCTACATAGCTGTAACGGCTTCAGACTGGTCGTAACGTCATCGTTACCGATAATACAGACAGCACGTCTTTGCAACCTGTCAATAGCTTCGAGCTAATTACATCACATCTATCCCAAACTGTCAAATGTCTTCATTATATGTTCAACCGTATACCATATTATATAAAGTTCAAAGTCTATTGAGGGAATTTGACAGAATGATGTGCAAGAGTGTGTACAATGTATTTTATTTTTAACACGCAATGGAATAATTTAAACATACTATACTATACTATAACACCTCCTTTTAAACGTAACCAAAAAAATGGGGAAAACATTCTACTCGTTACCAGGAACCTCATGCAAATAACATTTAATAAAATTGAGACCGAAATTGAACGTGACAAAGTAACTTATTTCAAAACTCATTTTTGTGTGGCGATAGAGAGATTTCCCCTAAGAAGGCGTAATAACGGTAAATGGAGCCCATCAAGAGGAGACGCATTAACATCCGCTGCGATGGGAATCACGTCATTACCACTACTACGCGTTTCTCGAACTCGATTGTAGGTAGTTTTCAATTATCACAATATTCCTGTGATTTCAATTTTCCCATTATTTCTTAGTATTCGTGTTCGTACTTGTAAATTTTGTAATTTTAATATAATATTACTGGCGTAATTCTTCTGACTCTACTGAACTGCTGCTGTCAAACGCAGTTAGTTATTTTATTTCTTCTTTATTAGTAATTTCCTTTTCATACTCAGATGTTAATTTAGTGCTATATTATAGAACATTTTAAACACTACGGCAGCTCATTATAAGGTGCAAACTAGTTTGTTGTGCAAATTAAACAAATTTAACTTGATATTCATTATGCAACATGGTTCATGTACTGACTGATTTCAAAATACTTTTTTAATTACTGTGTTATGCTTTTGAAATTTTATAATGTAATTTAATTTGAATTATATTTTATGTGACTTAGTGTAATTTTATTTGATTTATTTGTATTGGTTTTTATTTTATTTAATTGATTGTAATTTTATTTGTTTAATTTTATTTTATTAAGTGTAATTTAATTTAATTTAATTAATTTTAATATTTGTGTATTTTAATATTAATTGTGTTAAAAACCCAAGTTGGTTGAAAAAATTTGATTCATTCCTTAGATTTGTATTTGTGACTTATTTTTGATACTTACACACAAAGTTAATATTAAAATTTACAGTCAAGACATGTGGAAGTGTAATTTCGCATGCGGTTCGTCAAGAACAGTATCAATAATCGATTCCCCTGAATTGCTTTCTATATCTATCAAATTTTGTATATGTTTATACTGTGTTCTAATAAATATATTTCATTTTATTTCATTTCATTTAATTAAATTTCGTTTTTGTTTCAAATAAATTTGAAGACTTTTGTACTAAATGTCTATAAAAATAATACATCATATTACAATCCCATTGTCAGAACGTGCCGTCTATACAATGAACTGGTTGCACTTAATAACAACATCGTCATATTTTCCATGAAAATACATGAATTAAAAAAAAACTCTGGGAAATTCTCGGCTCGGCATCTCCCACTTATTAAGAAAACTTCATTAAGTCAACATTAACCTAGAATAAGTTTTCAATATACTCGTACAATTGTATGTTGTGTGTATACAATTAGTTATAATTGGATAAAGTTTTAGATTAGCTAAACTTTAACATGGGCGCATGGACACAACACGATTAATAATAACAAAAAAACATGATAAATTTATCATGCTTTTTTGTTATTTTTTTAATTTCTATCTGTTTTGTGTACTCATTAAATAAATAAATAAATAGATAAATAAATTAATAATTATTGGTAATGTGACTGTCGAATACGTGAATCACTAGCTGATCGTCACACCAAGTATTATGTACTGACGAATGTCCAATCCCGTCGCTATTACTCGTCAGACTGACAGCTGTCATGCTACTAATGCATATGAGACAATGAACTATTGCATAGATAGGTACAAAAACACTACAATGATGATGAGAAATACATACATCGAAATTGTTGTTTGAAGCTGCTGTAAGTGTAGACAAAAACAACAACAAAAAACTAAAAAACATTTATAGAAAGTTAATATTAGTATTTAATTGCAGTAGTAGGGGATTCGTGGGAGAGTCGAGTAAAGTACTTGTACTTATACAACCTTCAGAAAATTTTAAAGGTGCAGACGGACTTTTGTGTACATTTTTGTACTTAGAGTCTTAGTCTTTTGTATCTATTCATTTTCTCGGCATGTTTAAGGTTAATGATATTGCTACCCGGGTCTCTTTCATCCGGCATAATGATATTAAGATCTTTTGATTATCAAGCAAACTTTACCTTAATCTAAAACTTCTTAATTTGAAACAGAAGTTAAATAAATAGGAGGTAAATAATAAGTCTGTAAACAAGGAAAAACATTTTAATATTTTTAAAATGTCTTTATTTATCTCTTACTTAATGGTAAGTGACAACAATACTTTTTCATTACAGTTTACCCGGATTCCATAACTTGCTGATTTTTTTTTCGTTTAGAATCTTTAACGGAACAAACACTCTACTAAATATTGTCGTTATGGCGACAGACTTAGATAAGATTGTAGTAGCTACTACCATCTACTAATAACAAAACCGGGTACAAAATGACAGAAATACCCGTTGGGAATCGTAACCGGAACCTCTGGGTTTGAGAATTGTGGTCTAGCCACTACATCCCAGAGGTAATATAGGAGGTATTTATTGTTTGAAGATTTATAATGCATTTCTTTCTAAGAAAACTTACTTAAAAGTAGGTAGGCAATGCTCCATCGCTTGACATCGAACCCGGAACCATTAGGTCTGAGACCGGAGGAATAGCAACATGTAGCTTAAATATGTATTTGTTTATAATAAAAGAGCTCGATGAAGCAGTGGTTAATGCGCTCGATCTACGATTGCTAAAGTTAAGCAACATACACAAAAATGCCGGTCATCGGATGGGTGACCGAATATTTATCATCTCGAGCTTCTCCTTGCTTTGGAAGGTACGCAAAGCCGTTAGTCCCGGCTGCATTAGCTGTCGTTTACAACCACCAATCCGCACCGCCCGCGCAATGGTTTATGGCCCGTTCTCTTCGTGCTATTTTCATTCATATGAAGGAAAATCATAGAAATTAGCTGGTGATGAGTAAATAAAAATACGTACAAACGGGTGCGCAAATGTTGCAAACAAGCGTTGTTTCCTACAAAAACCCTACTAACGCTAGGCACTAACATGTGCGACCGCATTCCACGGATTTCCGCGAATACGCGGTTGCACGTAAAGGGTGAAGCCACAATCACGTGTGTGTCTGTATCTTAATTTTTGTACCATGTTACTTCTGTGTAAAAAAGGAACCGCAGTAAAGTCAAGTCAACATGGACAGAAAAATCTAGTTTAGTGAACCGCCATATTGTTAGTCTTACTACATTTTTTTTATATTAACGGGTAAGCACAGTGCCTTGATCACACCTGATGTTAAGTGATGATAAGGCCAATGATGGAAGCGCACTTCACCCGGGATCCTCAACTAGTGAGGCACTGGCTATCTTATCTCTAGCTGCCGGAACACAACAATGCTACAAACATTGATGTTATGGCGACATATTTAGATACGATTGTGGTAGCTAGCCAGGCGGGCAAACAAGCCCTACCACATAAAATTTTATTTGTAAAGCGATAAATTTATCTTTAAAGCTCTTATTCTACAAACCAATTCAACCAAACCATTTTAATGAAAATTGGGAAATACTGGCATGTTGACAGTTAATAATAGAAAACTTCAAAATCGCTAAAAATCAGTTAAATTAACGTTTTTTCTTCATATTATTTACAGTTTTTAGTATATCCCTAAAGCATAGAAAGTTTAAATAAAATTAGCATATAAGTTGAAAAAGGACTATTTTATAAAATCGATTAAGACACAAAAATATGATACAAAATATAATAATGCTTATGATGATGATGATGATGATCATTCCGACCGTTTTCGGCCATGGCGACCACTTCGACTTATGACTGTGACTATGAAAGAATTAAAGCTTTAAAGTTTGTGGCACACCAAAGTGCCATCGGCACTTAACAATAAAACGTCACTACAAATAATATAACGTTGTACAAACCAAGACGGTGTAATATAATATCGGTCTCGTATTCTGCCAGTAATTCCGTAACCTCGCTTATTTCATCCTGCTCCTGTGGGATCCTCCCAACGAGGATTAATTGCTAAGCAATCCCTTCAAGTGGAAACGCGTAATAATTTGATGTAACATCACACCACACAATAATGCTCCACTAAAGATATTTTGTTCTGGTGATCTGCGGATTTCGTTTGTAGTTTGGCGGTATCGTCATTGTTTATGTCTAATCTATATCTAAATATATGCGAGAATGTCCTACTCAATAATTAATATTCCTATATTTTTGTCATTATTTTTGTATCAACGTCTTTTATAATTTTCAAAATTATTCTGTTAACAACTAATATGAAACTTTACTGTTGACCATGCATTTTTTATTTTTGTTTTCTATTTAAATATCTGTAACTAACATAGCTCTTTAATTGCGAACTAAGGGCCACAAAAGTTTCAGTACTAATAAGAAAGACAGAGTAAGTTTACAAACTTAATTATGGAAATGAGTACTGATGTAGCACGCTCTGCTTTTTCTTCTTCATTATCTGATATATATGTGCTTCATAATGTTCCAAACACGCTAGTAGACACATTCCGTTACATATAAGACATCAAATATCAGGTAAGTAAAAAACTAAGAAACGACATGAAGCATTACGATAATTTGTAACACAATTCCAGGGCGCTGTTAAAATAATCAATCTAAACAAAACAGTAAATTAAACAATTATTATTCGCCATTTTAACGACCCACAAATTAGTACGAGCAATTCACATAACAGTATGCGAGCCCTAGAAAGCCGACAACTATTGGAAACGATTTTGGAGTTCGCTAATGATACTAAATTATAATGGAGTTCGTTACCTTTCGAAACTACGGTGCGAAGTTTTGTACGTGCAAGCGGGGGAAATATTTAATAAATTACAGACGTTCTGTAAAGCCTCGGCCGAACAGAGGCGATCGGTGGTTGCGGGCACGGTCGTGGTAGGACTTGGTAGTCAGTTTCATATGAATTAATAATTAATGATGAGAAGCGGTAAGGAGCTCGATGGCGCAGTTGTCAATGCGACGCGCCGCGTCTGCGATTGCTAAGGCTATACAACTTTCGCAAATCCGTACTGGGCCTGCGTGGTGGCTTATGGCCCGCTCTTCTTATTCACCCACGGGATAGGCTCGTGGCCCAACAGTGGGGATATAAACGGCACTTTTGCATATGGTGATGTGTGTACTGCCACCGCGCTAGTGTAAACAAAACGTGCTCTTTTTTTTGGAGAAAATTTGTTGACTTCATACAGCAATTTTAGCGTCACTGAACTCTTATGGGGCGGCCAGAAACTAAAAGGAACCCTTTTCTAGCCTTATAAAACGTCAGAAGTTTTCTTAAGGGAACGGCATCAGGCACTAGGGTTTGCCCGTACCCTACAAGATTCTCCGATGGGTTCGGATCGGATCGGGAGAAACGTGCTCGTGCAGGCAGACCACCACCGTGATCGCACCGCCTCCGCCTCTGTTTGGGCGATTATTAACATGACGTTAAAGTGAGTATACGACGTGAGAGCTGTACCTATAGCAGAATGCGGCTTGTGATTTTATTATGTTTTCTGTAAATATTCATTCGACGAGCTCGATGGCGCATTGGTTAACGCGCCCGGTCTGCGATTGCTTAGGTTAAGCAATTTTCGCAAAGGCTGGTCGTCAGATGGAAGCGATATACTTTTTAACCATCCAAGTTCAATGGATCGTTTAAGATAAAACAAATATTGCTTGATTTATTCAAAATTCAAAGTTCAAAATCATTCAAAATCATTTATTCAGTTTAGGCTACAAATAGGTCTTGTGAACGTCATTATGCCATCTATTTTATATATTATTCATTTCATTTATATATTTCATATATTTCATTACTAATTACTTAATAAGGGTCCAAGTGGCATGGATCATTTTAGATAAAACAAATATTTCTAGTTTTCTTTCGATTTTAAATTCTCAATAGGGATCCACGTAGCACATGGGTCATTTTTGGAGAAATATGTTATTTTTCTGTTTCTTTGAACATCAATTTCATAACAACGATTCAAGTAGCATGGACCTTTACAAAGATTTTAAAATTGGTACTCTCCATAGATGTGGGTTGGTATCTCAGGATAATAATAGCTTTAGTTAATTGTTCTGAGGTTGGTACCTCATGTGAAAAAAAAGTCAAAATGACAGTTTTTCACTGGTGCTTTATGAATATTTAACAACCGCTTTGGTATAATTAACTCAGTTTTGGTGCTTTTGTGGATTGGATCCTTACTGCGTAACTACGTCCTTCTTGTCCACAGCTAAACAATATACCTCTTATTCATAAAAACTATTTAAGCATTATTTAGTTAATCATTGTTTTGTCTCTTTTTCTCAAATTCAAAATGACGTTTGTGTGACGTTGACAAAACAATATTTAACTAAATAATGCTCAAATAGTTTTTATGAATAAGGGGGTAGACGTCCTAAATAGGTAGTAGGGAAAAAATGTTAAGACGATTCAAAAGCACTTTTCTCATAAGTTTGATCAAAATTTTTTGACTTATACTTTGACTTTTAATTTGAAAGACGACAAAGTGTTGGAAAAATTCCACAAGCGGGATTCGAACCCGCACCCCATTACATGCCGGGTCAGGTGCACTACCAACTATGCTATCGTGGCTCAATCCAACTCGCTGAAATTAATCAACGCTATCTACTTTTACTCTGTAAGCTAAAAGAGCCCTATTAATGTCGACAACTACGTCATCAACATCCGATCTTAATATTTTTGCAAATATTGAAAGATCAGTTAAGAATTAGGCAAGCTACATTTATGAAACGAAAGCAAAATATGATTCCTTTGCAATCCACACATCTAACTAATTGCGATTTTGTAACAAATGCTTTTCAGGACATCGACGATAGTAAAAGGTAATAAATTATAAATAATACAAACAACATTCATTCGTTTCCAAATTTTATTTATATAATAATACACTATTCGAAAATTACGTAGAATTAAAGTTACTATTTACACGTTCGTTATTTACGTTACATCGCTCTTTGTACTAACCAAATAAACGAGTATTTGTTTTAAAAGGGGATATCTGGCCATCCCTGATGAGTCGTAAAATTGAAAGCTCCATAATGAACCGAACATTGTAAAATTTATGACTTGTTTTATTTACAGATAGTAAAACAATTTTTAGTCAAAAGTTATGACGCCCAGTCTTTAAAGTAAGTTATAAAATAACACTATTAATAGAATACAGTGGGCTTGATTCTTTAATATGTCATTTTTTTTTACAGAAATTTAAAAATTGTTTTGTTTGAAACTAATCATAAATTGCCTTTAATTTGAGTGCTTGCAATGTGTAAATATATCCTTAATAAATACTAGTGGGTCGCCCGCAAAACTTCGCGTTTATTCAATAGATTTTTTAGAAATTTCGAAACCTATGACAGGTTTCTTTATTTTTCTGCACATCTACGGCTGGAGCTCATCAAAATGAGACCATAGCCGATTTTTTATGTGCAGCTATCGTCCCATAATCACTGGGACAAAAATCGGCTTACGCTATTAATATATAATAAAATATAAGCCTTGGAATATAAGTCGACAGAAGTTACTGTGACAGGTTACAAAAGTGCTGATTTAACATTGGACTCGACTTGTGTGTGAGGTCACTTGATTCACACAAATTTACAGAGCTTTGGCAAACTAACTATACACAATTACAGAACACAGTCAAATCTGTTGCCGTCTGACGTATCAAAGCTTTTGTAATCTGCATTATGTTTAAGTGAAGCCGAGCATTTATAAGCTTGAGTAAATGCATGAATTAAATTGTTAAGAGCGTTTACGCCGCACACTAGCGCCGCCAATGAAAAAAAAAAACATATCTAGTAATTAGAGATAGAAAATCCAATTATGCTCAACAAACTATTTGAATGAAGTAATTTAGCATTTTTACGTCACCTAATGAACATCTGACATGTTATGGTTTAGTTAAATACGGCGTTATAGTTAAAAGTGGCCGTTTTTAGCTGTAACATCTTATTTAACTAAACCTTAACATGTCAGATGTTCATTAGGTGACGTAAAATACTAAATTACTTCATTCAAATAGTTTGTTGAGCATAATTTGATTTTCTATCTCTAATTACTATATATGTTTTTTTTTCATTGGCGGCGATAGTGTGCGGCGTAAACGCTCTTAACTGTTTTATAACTATGCAATTTTAATGAAGTAAGCTATGTATCGATAGACTCATTGAAAGAGCAGTCACATTGATAGTTAAAGGTTTGAGTCTGATTTGAGGGAGTTGCTTTTTTAAGAGTGACACTTATTTCGTTATTTTATTTCGGTATTGGGCAGTGCCAACTGACGACGCTGAAAACCGATGACGGCAGAACTGTCACGACCAGGTCCGATGTTATGGGAGAGGTCGAGAAGTTCTATGGACAGCTTTACACATCCACACGGCCACCTGTACAAAGCTTAGCTAAAGACCCTAGAGCTAAGTTAACCCGGCACTATACCGAAGACATCCCGGACATCAGCCTATACGAGATTAGTATGGCTCTCAAACAGCTCAAAAATGGCAGGGCACCAGGTGCTGACGGAATTACGGCCGAGCTTCTGAAAGCAGGCGGAAGACCGGTACTCGTTGCTCTTCAGAAGCTATTTAATTCCGTGGTACTGGGGGGCAGAACGCCAGAGACGTGGCACGAAGGTATGGTGGTACTGTTCTTCAAAAAGGGCAACAAAACCTTGCTGAAGAACTACAGGCCCATCTCACTTCTAAGCCACGTCTACAAGCTGTTTTCGAGAGTCATAACGAATCGTCTCGCACGCAGGTTTGATGACTTCCAGCCTATCGAACAAGCCGGTTTCCGAAAAGGCTTCAGCACCATAGACCACATACATACGCTGCGGCAGGTTATACAGAAGACCGAAGAGTATAACCAGCCTCTTTGCTTAGCGTTTGTGGACTATGAAAAAGCCTTCGATTCGATTGAGACATGGGCCGTGCTACAGTCTCTCCAGCGGTGCCAAATTGGCTATCGGTACATCGAAGTGTTGAGGTGTTTGTATGAAAGCGCCACTATGTCAGTCCGTCTTCAGGACCAGAGCTCGAAACCTATCCAGTTGCAGCGAGGAGTGAGACAGGGAGATGTGATTTCTCCGAAACTGTTCACTGCTGCACTGGAAGATGTTTTCAAGCTTCTGGACTGGAAAGGACTCGGCATCAACGTCAACGGCGTATACATCACTCACCTTCGGTTTGCTGACGATATAGTGGTCATGGCTGAGACCCTGGAAGACCTCGGCGCAATGCTCGGTGACCTCAACAGAGTCTCTCAACAAGTGGGCCTTAAAATGAACATGGAGAAGACGAAAGTTATGTCGAACTCACGTGTCGTACCCACTCCTCTGAAGGTTGGGGACTCTGCCCTTGAAGTTGTGGACAATTATGTTTACCTGGGACAAACGGTCCAGCTAGGTAGGTCCAACTTCAGCAAAGAGGTCAATCGTCGAATCCAATTAGGCTGGGCAGCGTTCGGTAAGCTTCGAAATATCTTCTCGTCCGATATACCGCAGTGTCTCAAGACGAAAGTCTTTGACCAGTGTGTGTTGCCAGTGATGACATACGGGACTGAGACGTGGTCGCTCACTATGGGCCTCGTAAAAAGGCTCAAGGTCACTCAAAGAGCAATGGAGAGGGCTATGCTCGGGGTTTCTCTGCGTGATCGAATCAGAAATGAGGAGATCCGCAGAAGAACAAAGGTAACCGACATCGCCCGAAGAGTTGCTAAGCTCAAGTGGCAGTGGGCAGGTCACATTGCTCGCAGGACTGATGGCCGCTGGGGCGGGATAGTCCTGGAGTGGCGACCACGTACCGGAAAGCGCAGTGTGGGCAGGCCTCCAACAAGGTGGACCGACGATCTGGTGAAGGTCGCGGGAAGCCGCTGGATGCGAGCAGCACAAAACCGGTCGTTGTGGAGATCCTTGGGGGAGGCCTTTGTCCAGCAGTGGACGTCTTTTGGCTGAGATGATGATGACTTATTTCGTTCGCAAATAATTGTTATAATATTAAATAACTAATACTTTGTTACGTATTATTTAAATTTTAATTTATTATAATAAATTTAGGCTTGCGTTCCTTAGCTTTCGCTTAAACTCTAAACTAGTATTTTACAATGTCACTGGAATTAGTATCTGTAGTCACTGGAATTAATAACATACAATAGCATACAACCATTTGGTATTTGCAAATATCTATTATAGCAGGTACTAAATGACTCAATTAAATTAAAAAAAAACTATTTTACAACATTTATTGACATAGTATACGTATATTCTGAAATAGGATTATCTGGGGTGCGATTATTGAATCGGTTACTAAATCTCACGCTATATCAATTCGACTGCTCCGTTTTACTCTCATTCAAAATTCTTAAACGGTACGTATTTTAATAACCAAATTAAATAATACATAAAATATGATATTTCTCAGTGTCTTTTAATTTTGAGATTACCTGTTCACATATTATTCAAAAATCGCCCCCCCCCCCCCCCTTTAAAGTAGGTTGTCACTGTTCTTTTACAATTATTATTATTAGTCGACATAAAACATTTGAAGACAGAAAGTAGAAGAAAACGTGATAAACTAAAAAGTGGTCGTCGAAAAGTTACTTACAATGGTACTTTTTAGAGCTTACAAAATTTGACAGGGAAACTAATATCTCCGTAGCTTAGATGGAAGAGCTGTTGCCTGGATCGTGAAAGGTAGTGGGTTTGTGTCCAACTGAGTCGGATGTCTTATCAAGTGCTATTTTCATTTTAAATATCAAAAGGTTATTGTAAATTTATAATTACAATTTAAATTAATTAAAACTTTTTACTGGTAAAATCTATAAATAAGCGAGCACTACTTTATTTGATCGTCAACAGAGATTTGAATTTCCAAACTTTAATATAATATAAAACCTAGTTGTTCATTGTTTAACATAATCTAAAAGCATTTACTGAATATCATGTTAAGTAGTAAACAGCCTATAATTATCCCACTGCTGGGCAAAGGCCTCCATCATTGAAATCAAGTCATCGCTACAATTGATGGGTAATGGCTTAATCACCACGCTTGGCAAATGCGGGTTGGTGATCACAAACCCGGGCTATGCATTGAAAAATCCGGAGTACATTTTGCCCGACCTGGGAATTGAGCCCGGGACCTTCAGGTATCGGGCCGAGCGCTCTGCCGCTCGGTCACCGAGGCGTTATCATTAATCCATCATTAAACCTAGACTTAAAACCATAACTATTCTTATTTTGGTTGCAGCTCTATCACTAAGCCGCCATAATATGGTTTAAAATACCACAATTCTTATATCAATGAGAAATAATTTAATTTAAATATCTTAACCAGTCTTCTTTCGTACAGTCTAGAAAACAAACAGCAGTCATGATAATAGAAAATATTTAAATCACTGTACACAATTGATAGTGTGTCATAATTCACTGTAAGGTATTCATTAGAAGTAACGTTAACACTAGAAAGAGGTTCGATAAGATCTTCAAAGAAGAATTGGTTCGCCAGTAGTTCTCGTCTTTCGATGACAGCATAAGTGAGTCTTCCTTATTTTGGGTAACTTCGCGTGGACACGGTAAAGAATTAATAGGCAGGCCTATGACGGCCACTTGCTCTTTCACAAGCGGTTGAACCGTTGGTTCGGGCTTCACAGCCTGATTCGTTTCTTCATACAATTCATCATCGTTGCCATCCTGCTGTACCACATCGCTGCTAGTAACTATTTCAAACAAACTTTTCGATTTGACTTCGTATTCCGTGACGTCATTAGGTGATCTCTCACTTTTATCAGGTGTAACGGGTATGCATGTGACCTCATCCAAGGCTGCCCGCAGTATATCACTCTTCGACTCGTTCCTAAGTATCTGCATCCAAGACAAACGACAATCGCAGCTTATTCTGTTACCTGGAACAAAATGAATAGGTCCATATATATATTTTCCGACTCTACTTTTGTAATTGTACAGATAAATCCTAGATAGAAACTAGATTGTACTTGCAATAAGAAATATATATTTATGTTGAACAATTAATGTGGAACTACGGAGAAGTGGGATTTGCTAAGATTGTTAATTATTGTTCCGTGTTGACAAACATCAGATGATTATGATTGGTTGTGAACAAATTAATTTATGAACAGTGATAAGACCGCCTTTGTACCCACCTCTTTATTATTTTTTTGTTTTCTATTTTCCATGTGTGTAAGCAATAAAGTGTGTTAGCCATCTACCCATCTATGTTATTTTTATTTTGAAAAAATCGCCTTATTGATCTTCCTGTAGGTAACTTTTTACGCAAAACTCTTCACGAGTAATGCAGAATCGACTTTTGAAATTCTTAGCACGTTGTATGAGGTAATAGAAATAGTTTTTCATATAACTCTTAATGTCAAAATCAAAAATAAACTATTATAATAAATTCTATGATAACATTCTATTCTATAACGACTATTCAATGTTATATTTACAAGATTCCAAACGGAACTAAACAAACTAGTACAATGAGACCAAAACGACTCCTGTCATTATCGCCAAACATTACATTCTAAGCAGTCCCTTTACGTCAAACTGCCCCTCCGTGCCAATTCACGTCACCAACGAAAATATAATAACAGTAGTTTGCTTGTTGATTTTTAATAAAACATTTTTTATTCAGCCCAAATCGAGTTATAACTCCATTGTTGACTCACTAAAGGGAGCTGTTACACTCATTAATTGTCTTTAATGTACGAAGGGCGCTCCAAAGGGGGATTAAACCTCTGTAGGGAGCTCTCCATTGTTTGGACAAAATATAGTTATTTATCTTCCCATGAGTACTCTGTAAGTAAATAAAAGCGTGCTATTTACTCCTAAACGACATGTTGGCTTTGTTGAAAGGAAACCTCTTGCAATACGTTCGTACTATAAAAACTATGTAAGGGCTTGGACTATTTATATTATTAGTCCATGGTAAGGGTATTGAAACTGTTTCTTTTCAATGTCGACTGTGGAGTTTGTATTCAGCATTTTATAAAAATAATAATTATTTAATAAAGAATACTTTGTTACAATAAGTTTGTGTTATTTTGAAAAAAAAAAAACACATTTTATTCGTACGCTAAAAGAATGCTGCTTACCGTTATTCCAAGAACTGCGAATGTAAAATTATTTAATTTGTTGTTTTGTCTTTATTTTAAAATGATAATTTAAAAGCAATACAATCAAGGAGCGATTGATAAGGAAAAGGTTTAAATTAAATTCTTAAAGGGGAAAATGGAACAAAACGACAACTTACCGCTCAAATAAAGAACAGATGTCTTCATTTTCAAATTCTCAATTATCGGCTTTACGTTGTCGTACGTAAAGAATTCTATTTCGTTGTTCCTCAAATCCAATAATTCAAGCCCTCGAACACCTTCTAAAAGCCCCTCATTAATGGACTTCAATTTATTTCCAGTCATTGATAATTTTTGTAAGAGAACGAGTCCATCGAACGCCCTTTCAGATAAATATTTCAATTCATTATTATCCAAAAGAAGCTCGTTTAAATTCCACAATTCAGTGAATGTCAAGTCCCCTATCATTGACAACTTGTTAGACCTCAGATCCAATCTCGTCAAATTAGCCAAGCCTCTGAAAGTGTCTCTAGTCAATATCGTAATTAAATTAGCCTCTAATATCAGATCGTTGAGCACAGTCAGATGCTCAAAACACCCATCGTGAGCCAGATTAATGCTGTTAAACGACAAATCGAGATGTCGGAGTGAAGGTAAATCGACGAAAACGTCTCTCTGTATCTCGGTCACTTTATTTTCTTTTATAGTCAAGTTTACGAGCGCTGTTAGATTCGTAAACGAGGAAAAGTCTAGCTCTGTTATTTTGTTGTTCATTAGAGTTATTTCTCGCACAGTGGACATGTTTGAAAACGTCTTTTTCTCTATTTTATTCAGCGTCGCGTAATGGATATAAAGCTTTTGTAGACGTTTAAGCCGGTGTATTACTTGTAGTGGAATAAATTTCAGAGCTCCATCAGACCTGACGTTGAATGTTAGCCTTTCTAAATAAGGTTGAGAGCTAAAACTGGACCATATTGGATCACTTTCGTCTATTCCCCCATTGAAAACCCAACAATCAGCTCTAGTAGCTGTTTTCACCTCTGTATTTTCACAGTAGCAATGCACTTTGGATTCCCTGTCTGTTATTTCACATATATTGTTCTTTAGCTGCGTCGCGTGGTATCTCCTTTCAGTTTTATCTCTGCGTTTTTCATTTAGTCGGCTTTCAGTGTAGGATATTTGCACTGAAGTCAACGCTAGAGCTAAGAGTAAATATTGGACGACGGTCTCCATGTCCCCTTGGCTTTTCAGTAACCTGAAACAAGCAAAGAAATACGTTTAGCTAGATTGCTTTTAGAAAGTAATTACTTGTCTTATTATTTTTTTAAAGATTGTACATTCACAATTTACTTAGTTTCAATTAAGTATTTTCAGTTAATTAGACTAAATTATTTGGAAATAATATAAATTTTTCGATAATCCCCTGACTACTTAATGCTTGAGCAACTTGAAAGTTTCAAATACCTGGCGAGCACAGGAATCTCAAACGTTTCAGAAGTAATCTATTTCTGCTAAAAGGAATTCGCAAACATTCCGAAATATCAACATTATACATGTAGTTACTGAACCGCAGTATTTCATTATGCGAACAATAATGAGCACATTGGGTGTTTTAGTAAAGTTTAACTTGAAAGCTAATCGTTCACTATTAATAAATTAATAACGCGCAGCGCTGGACATGTGTTTTATTACTGTCCAGGTCGTTACTCTACCAGTACATTGACGCAGTGTAGTAAATTCGGGGCAAAGTTGTAGTTAAGGTTGCTGCCAGATGTTTAGTAACTATAATTGACGGTCAAATATGGCTTGGTCAGAACATAATTATTATCATCGGTTTATCAACCACTCGATGCATAAGCCTCCACTCTGGCCCAACGAGTATTGGGCTTTGTTAGAACAGTGTACATTTTTGTTTTTATATCAACTAATATAAAAAATTAATTGAGTGGTTCTAAACACACCTGTCTAGTCCACATATTTATACTATAAGGTATCATATGACCATGACATATTAATCGTAAACAAATTATTTTGTATTAAGAAGAGATGTTTTATATTTTAAACAGGCCTCCCTAGTGCTTGACTTTCGTAAAACGAAACTGCTCTTTTTACACAAAGTAAATTAAGTTTTCCCGTATAATTTAAAAGATTTTTTTCAGTTTCTATTAGCAAATAAATAAAATAAACAAGATTTTAGTGGGTTTAATGGTTTTGTTGGTGCAGATTTTTTTATTTATTACCATGTGTTCCAGGTTGGCGCTTGTAGTTATTACTTTCTTATTAAATTAGTAATATTTAATAAACTATATACAAAATGATATATTAAAAAAAAATCAAACTTATAAAAACACATGAGTCACCTTCAATAAAATAAATCCAGACCAGCTTTTAAGAAAAGGCCCAGACACTTAATTGAACAGTACCTGGTACTAGTTCTCGTAATTGGAACTGTGTCAAACTCTTTTTCAGTAGCAAAGGTACACAAGAATAATCTTGTTAGTATTTCTGACAGCCCTGAAAGCGAGCGTGTGGGTTCAAACAAATTTGTGGCCAATACGCGCTATCTCGTGACAACGACCCGTTTGTTCTATCCATCGGGGGTCTGTTTTATCAATTTCATAGCAATAATGGCTGATACCACTTGATTAATTATCTTAAATTACTGTGACCGTGCCAGAAGCAAAACCAAATTAACTTTTAGGACTAATTATGGGTGGATAACAACGATAGAGTGTGTGAAAAGATTGGTTTTGTATTATTCTTTGTTGTGTGTCAAGAAACAAAATTGTATCACATGACAAATTGAAGTATCTACTTATATTATTATGAAGTAAAATAAATGATATTTATTTCTTTATTTGGAAGATATTATGTTACAGGATTAAGTTTGTAAATACTGTTGTATAGCATAAACAAATTTAATCTCTATTTTAAATGTTATTTCATGTAAACAGAGATATTAAGATGTTAATTTTAATTAGTACTTATGATGTACGTCTTATTACGTCATTCAATTTTATTAAGAAAACAAAAACAGTTTCAAAGGAACTTAGGTAAGCCTTTTAAAAACGTTAATGAAAAAGTTTCTTATTGAGCTCAGAAGTCACGTTAATTAGAACGATTTGACCTCTCTTTCCGTCAAACGAGTTTCCCAATGACACAGATAAGGACAGAAACGGAGCGTTAAGACTTTTTGTTTCGTCGAAATGATTATTAGGCATTGCATTTTAAGGGACGGTCCTTGCTTTTAATTAAAACAAAGAATGGTTTATGACGGCATTAGTGAGTTCGACAGTTCTTTGTTTTGCCAAATTGAAAAGATTTGAATTACATATCTACTACTTGACCTTTTTCTTTGTCAGTACTCTAAATTGAACTTTAAGAACACGAGACGATGAAACATTTAACAATGTTCTCGTTCTTAATCAGAAATAATGAAATAAAATAATTTTAATCTTTGTATTCTTTTGTCAAGCAAATAATAACATAGAGGTTACTCTGTTACTATGTTAATAAACAGATACAAAATAATCATAAAATACTTTTTTATGATTGATGATTGATGATAAGTGTGTTTCGGATTTTTCGATGCAAAGCCAGCCCGGGTTTGTGATCACCAACCCGCATTTGGCAAGCGTGGTGATTAAGCCAGTACCTATCAATTATAGCGATGACTTGATTTCAATAATAGAGGCCTTTGCCCACCAGTGAGACAGTAAAAGGCTATTTGCGTTGCTAAGTAAGTAAGTATTAAACACTTTGTCAACTAGTTTATGAGTATTAAACAATTTCTTAATTGTAACAGTAGTATAAATGCAGTTGATGTTTCAGGGGTTTAAATGTGCAGTTCACTGGAGATAACTTGCGCATCGAAGACCTTTCCTGTCTTCGGAACACCGGGAACTTTACTAAACCCTTCAAACTGAAATACAGCAATGCACAGATAAGTACTGCTGCATAGCGGCAGAAATTCAACTATCTGTGCGCCTATTATGATTTCTCTTTTCTCCTCCTCCACGGCCCGGTCTACCCAAGCCGAGGTCCGTGCCTTTAGAGGCGCCCTCGGATAGTTCCGCTCCCCGATCCGATCCGAACCCTTCGGAGAATCTAGTAGGGCACGGGGACGCGCACTTTTAAGTGTGCGATGCCGTTCCCTCTAGAAATCCTCCAAAGGTGATTCGTTTCAATACGGCTTGAGGTACCTTTTACGTACCTCACCGCCCCCAAAAAAGCCCGGTGACGCTGAAAATGCCGTTTGAGGCAATCAACAATCTATCTCAGAAAAAAGTTATGATTTTTTTATTTAAGTGATATCTTAATCTATACTAATATTATAAAGCTGAAGAGTTTGTTTGTTTGTTTGTTTGTTTGAACGCGCTAATCTTAGGAACTACTGGTTCGAATTGAAAAATTCTTTTTGTGTTGGATAGTCCATTTATCGAGGAAGGCTTTAGGCTATATAACATCACGCTGCGACCAATAGGAGCGAAGCATCAGTGAAAAATGTTGCAAAAACGGGAACAAGAGCCTAAAAAATTAAAAATGCTGCCGAAAGTCACTATTCCACGCGGACGAAGTCGCGAGCACAGCTAGTTAAATATAAAAAAGTTTATTTACTACTACTAGACTGACAACTATATGATATGTTTCACATAGTAAGTAAAGTAAAGTAAATAGCCTATGACTGTCCCACTGCTGGGCAAAGGCCTCCATCATTGAAATCAAGTCATCACTACAATTGATAGGTAACCTGGGAATTTCGAGTATCGGGCCGCTTTGCCATTCAGCCAGCAAAGTGTAAGTGTCACATAAAATTACATTAATTTATTATGATGAAATCAGAATGTGAAAATCATAGAGGTTACTACATCCAACTCACTACCTGTAAATAATTATTTGAATTGGATGTTCCATTGAATTACCTGAGTAAAACGTTGACGGTCCAATTCTGAATCGTTTTGGATATTGTAAGCTCAATCGCCATGATATAGTTACATTTTGTCCCTCATTTTATCCATTAAGCATTCATTTGGTAAATAACATACTAAGTAATTTTCTTGAACCTAGTTTAGATAAAGCACTTATACAATCTTATGTAATAACAGTGTCAAGTACAGTATAATAAATTTAGATTTATATTCATAAGGCCGCTAAACAAAGTTGAAAAACTAAGAAGACTTCTAAGAAACTTCAAAGTCTAGGATTTCAAAGGCTTTGTTTTATCGTGCGTCATATGATATAAACACTTTTGTTATTAGAAAATTAAGTATGCATAAATTGTTCATTAGTAAAAACTTTTTTATCAAAGTTACTTTTTATAAAAAAATGCCTAATTTATTTCTTTTCTCTGTCCTATTCGTCCGCTCTTACAACACCTTCCAGACAAGCAAAATTAAACGCATCAGACAAGGATCATAACTGAGGATTGTAACGACTTACGACCCAACATAACACAAACCCTCAGATAAGGGCATCTAAACGTTTCTGTGAAACGTACTTTTACCATCGGCGTGGAAATAGTCGCGTCACGTGTCACAAACGTTGGTATTAAAACAATATGAGCGTCGGTAAAGCTCCTTAAAACAAAACAAAAGCGAAGCGGCAAAGTCGCTACTCACGTGTTCTATTAGCTAATTAACAAAACGAAATACCCTATCGAAAGAACATCGAACTAGAAAAATATTAATATGTGTATGTATCGGATACGTATGTGTAGAACGAAATTAATAAATGTATTTAATAATAAAGAAAAACACTAACTTTATCTTTGCCTTTAAATAAGTTGAGGCCATGCTTTTTTGGTGAATAAAGACTCCTTAATATTTCTAATTTATAATAACTGAACATCTTACCAACTTTGCCTTAAAATTGATTTGGAAAAAGTAATCGTGTATTAGTAACCTAGCCTACTAACCTAGAGCACTTGGCTTCGATTCCCGGTCTTAGACATAAACTGTGTAGTCTTGTCCATAAATTTTATATTCAAGTATAAACTTATAAAAATACCTTATTCCTAACAGAACTATTTTAGTAATATTTAGTTTATTTTTAAACAAAAGTCAGGTAATGGCTTAAAACGTGGTTTCCCGATCCTGCCAACATAGCTAAGCAAAAAGTTTTTAATTTTAAATACAAACCGCCCCAGAAATACCTGCCAAAAATTTGTTTTAAAGACAATCTGCTTGCGCTACGAAATAACCATTTTGGCCCACAATTTGGCGAAAGGGCTTCGCTACCTGCGCCTAATGTACCTGTTTCGATGGCCTTAGATTTTTTCTATGAGAACCTCGAATCAGCACGTCTCCGGACCCTTTTGTTGGGTGGTACGTGCAAATTTTTACCTGAAACCCCCAAGTTTGATGTAACGGCTTTATGATGTAACGAGCTCGGGGTGCCTATTATGTCGAAGTTAACGAAAGAAAAGAAACGAAATTCCTCGACATACCCGATTACCGAAAGTTTATAAAGGTTCCAAGAAATACTGCCACTATAGTGAAAAAATTAGACTCTTTAATGGACAGTAAATCGTTAATCTGCTCGACACTATTGAAGCCTCTCTACACTTTGTGGAAAAACAAAGGCCGACAACATACACTTCCCAGGCTTACGTCGATAGCGAAACCGCCCGTGTTTATTCCACCGTCTGAGCCCAAAAATGCTTGCTCAAATATTTGTACACCACGCCTTATAGGCCGCTATTATCGAGAGTTCGAGGCGAGATAAGATCGAGAATGCTTGGGCATCTTCGAACAAATATCTATGTAGCTGAGAGATCTATGTGTAAATTTTTAATTTATACAAGAGTACAAAATTTAATGTGGAAAAATGGTACTGATGTGGACCATATTGATTTGAATCGTGGTGGCTGAGTAGGGGAGTAAATTAAACTTTGACGTAAACTACTCACACTTATGTAAAAAAAATATTTCAAAAAGCAGGATCCTTACTCAATATATAACAAAAAAAAACAGGATCCTTAAGCAACTAATAATAAACTTGCCAAAATAATAAAACAAAAATGCTTTTGTCGGTGTTGCCAACCAGCTACAAACCGATGTAAGATATATTTAAGATACTTTAAACTGATTCAAGCACGTAGCAAAGCATTTCTATCAACCCAACAACTTGATAAAGCACTCTTCATCTTCCTAGAAACAGATAGTAGTCGCATTCAAGATCACGTGCCTGAGATCTTGTCAACTTGTCAGAGGTTTTTTGACTGCACGAACAATACTAAGGTCTGCACATCAAGCTATCCAAAACTGTCAAATTTCTTCAATAAATGTTCAACTGTACCTATATATGCATAAAGTTCAAATTCTATTGAGGAAATTTGACATGATTGCAGGCGTGTGTAGGTACTGTAGTGATCGGGTCTCCTTGCTCAGGCAGCTCTATGGCACACGACGTGATCTGAGAAAAAGATATGGAAGAATCTAGAAGAAACCAAATTAAGAGGAGATTCGGTGACAGCCCGCTGAGAAGATAGGGCTGATTTGTAATTTTGGTATGGTTGTTTGAGCAAATACATAATTTAAGTGATATTTATTGTTTTCATTATCCTCGGTCTTGACAGTACTATACTTTGTGTGTTACCGTTTTTGTGAAAGCAGTTACAAAGGTTTGACAGGTAAACAGGTGTTTTATTCACATTGTGGGCAAGTTGGGACTAAGTCCACGAGTAAAAAAATATATTTTTGTTTTGGAGTGATTTTGTTGATTGCCTCAGGCGGCATTTTCAGCGAGGGATGTCATCACGCACTAGTGTGTGTCCCCGTTCCCTACTAGATTCTCCAAGGGGTTCGGATGAATATATCTATCACACACACAGTATACAGTATCTATACACAGTAATCTATACACATTATATCTATCTATCTAGTATATCTATGGATAATGTTGATAATGAAATAATTAAAAAAATATTAATATTGTTGTGCCATTTATAATTTACCATTTACAGACAATACTTGTAATATTAATAAGCTAGACTTGAAAAAGTTACTTCGGTTTTGGTCAACTTTACAATTCACCATAACTACTTCACTAATCTAAATCTTAAATAAGTACTTATTAACTGAATTCACAAAATACGTCGGATAAATTAAAATGGGCCATAATCAACAATAAATTAAAGTCAAGCGACGTTTTGAAACAACCGGTCTGGAGAACAAAGAGATTATATTCAAATTATGTAAATACAAAATATCCGAATATTTAGCCCCATCTGCATAATATCCGTTGGTAATGTAGCCTTTACCAAGGCCCATTCACTGATGTACCCCATCAGACTGGCGAGAAACATTTTATCATTTGCAAAATTAATGTAAAGTGAGTTTATCTTAAGGTTCCGGGAGTTTTGCTAAGTCGCTACTAAGATAAATTTGAGCAGTGGTCCGCAAAAGCTGTGTAGTGATGGAGCAGTTTATGTTCTTGGACTAAGTAGGGAATTACATAATTAAATTATATTTCTTTATATCTGATTATTTTATGTAAGGCTTTTGTTTTAAAAATGTCTAATGTCTTCAAGTTAGATCGAAAAAGGTTTATGGCGACGCACCTCTAAACAATAAAACTCATACGGAGCGTTTGCGTTTTTTTTCCCTTCAAATTAAAACTACAAATTATTTAAAAAAATGAACTACAATATTGAAGTGTGTGTTAAGACTAATCTACTAAGAAAATTTACATGCTTAAATCGGTCTGGTTAGCTTGTAAAATGCAAATCTATGTTTTAAAAGAGGTTACTTAAAGGAGGTCAATTAAATAAAAAATCATGTCATCAAATATCACTTTTATATGTTTTGTAATTGCTGGGAAAAATCAAGATCCCCGCCACGTAAATTTCCAATGCGTCGCCTTAAACTCTAGCGCGACAGTGAGTGACTACAACTTTGATACAACTCGGTCGAAACGTCGGGTCTTCTTAAAAGGTAAGTATACCTAGAATTCCCATACAAAGTGGCTTGCGTTAAGCCCCGTGTTAAAAAATAACTATAATATTATTAAGTTCTTTAGGAAGAAGGAAAAACTACAGAACGTGTTTATATAAAGTAATCTTGACACGTCGTCGTACATTTGTAGACCTAGTATTTTTGACATAATATCGACAATGTCGAGGACGTATTTTAATAGATACGTTGTTTTTATACAATTAAAATACATTACACATTTATACACATATGTTACACATACACATAGGTACGTTACACATACACATACGTTATATTTATAATAATGACGACCTCCGTAGCCGAGTGGCTTGTACGCCGGACTTTGGGTGGCGCTAGCTCTGAGTTGTGTTGTTGTGGTACCGTAGTTGTTTCTGATTTCCGAAACGAGTGCTTTAGTTACTTTTTTATTTTTATTTATTTATTAGATTTACCAACGTTTGCTTACATTTTTTCCAAACAGATAACAGTTGGGCAAATATATGACTAAATGTAACAAACACTTACAGGTAAATACTACATGAACCATATTATTAGAAAACTAAGTTACTTTAAGATATTTAATTAAACATGATTATACTTATCTATGACGAAGCGCTTCCACACAATAAATACTATTTTTTAACTATGACACAACTTTCATGACGGTGCGACGGAGCTTGTTAGTTGAGTCCGAGTAAATATCAGTGATGTCACTAAATTCATTTACCACTTTACACACTCTGAAAACAGGGGAGTTGGGGCCTGACATTGTTCTACGAAAAGGTCTTACAAGAGGGGTTATCTTATTACGAGGATATCTAGTTGGGTCACGCAAATTAAATTTACTTAATAGTTGGGGACAGTCAATACTATTCTTAAAAATTTTGGATGCAAAAATTAAATCATTAAAAACTCGACGATTTTCCAGAGAACTCATTGGGATCAGAACAATATATGTGATGTTATCTAATATTAATACACGGAAAAAAATCGTAACATAATTATCTACATTTTCTGGACTAATGGTCGCCCAATGGTCGAAATTCGACCGTAATTTTGTTAAGGCTGCACGGATTGTATCCTAAGCAATGAAAAATTAAAAAAGATAGAAGGTGAGTTTGGATTGGCATTGACAGATTTCAGCCGCTCCTCTTCCATTTATGAAATTTTTGAAAAGAGTTTATACGTGTGTGTCAAATACATATGCGTGTGTGTCAAATACATGGAAGTGTGTGTAATGTTTGTTTTATTGATTTAATGTATTTTTAATTTTTTTATGCATAATTTAAAAAAAAATATTAACATTCGGATAACCTTCTCTAGATAAACTATAAGTGTGCGAAATTTCACACTCCTCCGTCCGCGCAATTATCGTAAAAAGGGGTACAAAATTTTTGCTTCACGTAATAATAATACATAGATACTTAATAAAATTAAAGTATATAATTTACGCAATTGGCAGCTCTAATAAAACTCTTCCATTAATTTATTTTCGGTCAACGATAGCTATCAATTCGAATTCGAATAATTGTTACTGAAGATACAATTGTATCAAATTTAAAAAATCTTTACATCACTGAAGTCTACTGAAATTGAATAAAAAACACAGTACTTGCTTATTACCATAATGGCTCGTATAGATTCCCAAACGTTTACACACAATAACTTAAAATGAAAACTGGCAGCCGTAATTCGTATTAGACAAAGTAGTAACAACACAACTTGTATATAACATTTCAAAATTTACAAAACAAGCTATCATCAAGAGTCAGTAACAAAGCAAAATTATCTCATTGTAAGAGACTATAATCTTTAAATTCAGTGCAACTATTTTAAATAAATCTTTACATTGCTGAAGTATGCAGTAGTTGAATAAATACACAATAAGTACCTATTTTGCTTATTTTAATAACAATTCGTATAAATTCTCAAACGTTACATGAAAACACAAAACGAGTTCAGGAACTAAGTAGTAACAACACAACTTGTATAAACCATTTCGAAAACAAGACAAGCATCTTCGAGAGTCACTAACAAAGCGAAATTATCCCTTTGTAGCAGACTGGAGTGGCAATTTAAGAAATATCCGTTGAATTCAGAACAACTATTATTATGTGGTTAAGACAGTCTAGTTCGTGGAACAAGGGGCTTACAGCTTACATCCGAAGACGCTGCAATTAGAAAATTGAAAAGCTGGCTTTAAAGAACTGATACTCTCAACTGCTTTTGTTGTTATGGACTCTTGAACGATTTTCGATAGTAATAGGTAAGATTTTTTTTAAAACGATAATGTTTTTAATATACAATTGCCTTTGAAAAGTATTTGAAATGGGAATTTGTTTTACTTTTCCTTTTAAACTTTAAGATCTACTTTTATTTTTCCATTTTTAAATTTTTGTTAGAGATCTTGATTGTGTATCGTGTATTATTTGCAAATAAATTACATAAAAAATATGGTATGAATAATTAAAAAAAAAAAAAACAGTAAAAAAGGTTTGCAATATCAATTGGTAAACCTTTTATTTCGGTCTTTACACTTTACTTTTAATAATTATTTAGTTAACAAAAGAAATAATATTTTAACAAAAATAAAAATAAAACTTAGTAAGTACCTTAATATTTTAGATTTTTAAATTTGGGCCAAGATGTTTTCTTTTTAAATTCCTCTTCTTTGTCGCTTCGTTTTATTAACAAGAAGGGAAATTCTCAATAAAAGTTGGATTGGACATCAAAATTGGTAATACAAATGCTGACTCCGAATGATTTATTTATTTATTTGATGAATAAAACTTAATTTCGTGACGTGCCTCAAAAGGCCTATAAAAGGCTTGACCAAAAGTTACGGAAAGCATTCTTTAAAGATATCTAATACTGCCAGCAGGCACATGGGAATAAAATAACTCGTGAATTACCAATAACAGAGGTCGCAAAATCTTACGGCAATCTTCCTTCAGCAATGTCCATAAAAAGATGCCTAAAGTTTGGGAGTGAAGTCTTTGAAACTTGAGAGATAGAGTCGAGTTTGGTTCGAGTGAGTCGTTAAGAGTTATCTGTTCTGCTTTTACTAAGAGATATCTTTTTAAGACTTTCAATAAGTCGAGTTTGATGGATTATGCCGTGCTGCGGTCAGTCTGCCGATGAAATGTGATTGCGGCGTACGGAATATATGCTGCGGAAGTAATAATATCAAAGGACCCAACTGTTTTGCGTTTGTAAGCAAAGAGGGGTATTAAATCGAATATTTAATAGATAAATCTGATGGTCATGTTTTACTGGTATTCTGTTTCAATACAACGACTACCAAAATGAATATGTCCTATAATAAATCAAGTATCATACAAAATATAAAAAAGTTTATTTCAGCAACTTAGTCTAATACAGGCATAATGTGGTTGGTGCTCCCATTTGAGCTAAAATAACTTGTTGTAGGCAGCACCGCTCTTCCATAGCATGGTTACAAATAGACTAAACCACTTTAACAGTCATAAAATGACTGCTTCAAATACCAATCAACGACTCTACAAAATACAATAAAACAACAGTAGTTCCTAATAAAAACATTTAGAAAACATTTTATGTGTGTGTGTATGTGTGTGTGTTTGTGTTTGAAGGTGTTTGTGTTTGAAGGTGTGTGTGTGTGTGTGTGTGTGTGTGTGTGTGTGTGTGTGTGTGCCGTGAGTTTCAGTGTGTAGGTAAAATTTAGGAAAGAAAGTAATTAACTTAGTAAAAGCAGTTCAATATCAGAATAACTTTTTGTTATCAGCCATTCAGTGAGCACAGATTTACATGCTTTATAATTCATATTGTATTTATTGTATCATGCTTTCATGCATACCCGCAATACATGGGCAATATACAAAACAGGATTTTGGAACATATGTGGGTTGATAGGTGTTAACAAGGTTAACGGCATTCGACAACAACCGGGACCAAGTTTTAGATCATTTAATTGAGCATGGCTTAAGTTTCTTAGCTTTCACGATAGGAACACGGACGTGATAGAATAGAATGGAATAGAATATTTTATTATTTCCTTAGAATATTTCAATAATTTTGCTGCGCTTTATTAGTGGTATCAATGGTAATAGATAGTAAACATTATAATAACAATGAGAAAAAACTTAAACGTCACTTTCTAATGGACCTTTGTCCTTGCAGTCTTTCGTTTCACTCATCCAACCCCTTCCTATCTACGAGAAAGCCATTCAACCTCCTCACAGTTCTATTTATTCAGTACACTAGTTTGTTCATGATTAATACATTTTCCGTATTGAAATACACAACCGTTACTAATCGTTCCACTATTAATCATCCACGCTTGCCTCAAAACTGTTAATACCTATATCAATGTCAGGTTTAAGGTTAAGATTTTCATTTGCGTTATACTACGACTGTAGGTGGGGCGTAAATCTCCTCATAAACATGTTAAAACAATTACAAGTCACTGAAGAAGTAGCGGGAAAGTTCGCGTGAAAAAGGGATGAGAGTCCATTTTAGTTTACGAATAAGAAATTATTTATGGAATCGGTTTTCGCTGAGACATCTTATCTGCCAGCCTGGTAATACTGTCTTTGCCGCAAGAAGAGAGAGGTCAAATTAATAATGGAACATTCATGCCGCAGTGACCTAAAAGGCAGTATTTTACGTGTAATTTGAACCATATTACCTAATTACGCTGTGCGATCCGACGCTTTAGTATCATTATTGCTAGCACTTAGTTGGTGTTTACGTAGGTACTGGTCATCATAACCTTTATACCCACTGCTACGCTCAAGATTTCTAGTATGAGAAGATAGGACCATAAAATGATTGTCCCCGTCAGCGACAACTATCAATATTCAATGTATTTATAAATACTCATTTATTATAGATTTTATTATTTAAGTATAGGTATCGGACAAGTAAATATTTCACGTTGCATTCAACATTGCTCAAGCTGAATCTGGGAACGTTGATCTTGTTTTTTTTCTTTGCAGTCTGTTATTTTTTATGTTAGTCCGGATTTTACGAGTATATAAATGTTTTTTATATAGTTGTTTTAGCAGTCGGGTTTTTCGTTTTATTTTAATAATTTGTTTTATTTTAAAGTTTTTTTTTAATTAAGTATATTCCGGATCTACTTATATCCTATGTCACTCCCACAGTCAAAACAAATCTAACGACACCGCATATGTTAAAATCCACCATGCCGTTTGGGCTGTAGGGCGTGCCAAAGAAATAGACATACATACATACATACATACATACACACACACACACACACACGCACACACACACGCACGTACACGCGCACGCACACTTACACACACACACACACACACACACACACACACACACACACACACACACACACACACACACACACAGCGTCACCAGGGTTTTCAGGGAACGGCATCGCACACTTAAATCTGACGCAGTCGGGTAAAAATACGCTGCTGGCTCAATGCGGGTTGGTGGGTTTCAACGACTACCAACCATGATCCCAATCCGATCCAAACCCCTCGGAGGCACTAGTAGAAAACGGGACCATGCACTAATGCGTGATATCATTCCATCTATATAGAAATTATCTGACGGTGTTTCGTTTTCACGGCTCTTTAAATTTCTCGCCGCCCCCAAAAATTACCGGTGACGCTATTATAACGCCGATAGCTAGCTAAAATAGTATAGCGATTCAGTTCGCCTGATAGCGCAAGTGGACGTCTACTTTTAGCCCCATCAAGTTTTTACACAAACCCTTAAAAATTATTTTCCGTTTCTCAGAAAATGTGTCTGAACTGTTTCTATACTAAAGATAGTTAAAATAAAAAATACAACTCTATCCAGAGGCAGAAAAACAAAAGGAAAAATAAAGTTGTTTTCCTGACTACAGGATTTCAGCGCGCCAATTTTACACAAGAACCAATGACCTTATTCATTTCACTAACTTGAGCCAGGGGCCCTCCAACTAATAAACGAGTGACACTAATTGGTGTCGCGCCTCCCCCTCCAATGAATTCAGAAAAAAAAGTCACACGAAAATCCCGCGTCGTATTTCTTACGGCATTTTTATTAGACAGATAGGGATATTCCTTGTAATTTAAGCACGGAGAATGGCACGCTCCAAATGTCTCCGCGTAAGGATGGTACCAAGGAGTTTGATAAAGCGAAGTGGTTTGGAATGAAGCGGGTGCCGTGTGGGGTGTACTCTTATGCCCTATCGATGAAACTTTTTATCCGTACATCGGTGCATTACGGAGACGCTCATAGAAGCAATAAGGAAAAAAACGTGACACGTGCCAGGCATTTTATTATTAAAATGGAAAATGGAAATGCATTGCATATGCCTGCATGGAGAATGTACTTACTTAAATGATTTATAAAGTGAATGTACGCTACGAGTAATAATCCTTATTTAATGCTGGCAAAATCTGTATGTGACTTAAAATACGGTTACTTTTTAACTTTTCGTCAAATGTATGTTAAAATAAAATGTATGTTATCCATATTATAAAAAAGGAACATCATAAATTTCTAGTTTTAAGATAATCTTAATTTTGTGGTTCCGTAGCCTAGTAGCACTGGCACCGAAAAATATGTTTGTGGTTCCAAGAAGCTTGGGGATAGGCCCAAAATAAAATACATACCTTTTTTTTTTATTTTATTTGAAATCACGCGTCATCTCTTCGCCTCAACAAAGTAAACAAGCAACGGTGAAATTTTTAATTTTTTTTACTAATTTCAGTACTTACAACTATCATTACAGGAATACCTTAATGCAATAGCGAAGCCAGTTACAATAAAAAAAATTATCAAGTAAGTATATCAATCGAATTATACAATTTTAATCATACAATAATAACAATAAAGTAAATAAATTCAAATACAATCAAAATATCACATTCCGAATTACATTATTACATTTAATGCATTATATACTTAAATAATACAATTATAGAAATACAATTAATTAATATATTTGGTAAATATTACGTACACTACATTACATTATATTACTTAACTTAACTTGAAAAAAAAACAAAAATAATTAGAAAATTAAAAACTAAAGACCTACAAATAAAAGATGTCTTCCAACTGTGGGCTCATGGGATCAGTCCTAAGAATGCTGGCAACATTGCCCCTTTGGATTGCCAACCTAATACGCTGGCAGAGGTAGCTGCCAGCCTAAAAAAAAATTATACATACATACAAACATACTACATATACATAGAGGTATACAGTCTATCCAAATCACCAATTTTAAGTAAACTCGGAGTTAGAGACCTCGACACCACATTAAGGATAATCAATTAGGGCTCTGAGTTAGAAAAGATACCATCAGAGGTAGGTTGCTAGCGGATTGCCTGATGTGCGAGCATTTGGAACCCTTGTCCCTTAGTCGGCTCTTACGACATGTACGGGAAGTAAGGCAGCTAAAACATTATTTTCAACAACAACAAGCAACTTTCGCAAAGGCCGGTCATCGGATGGGTGACCAAAAATTTATCATCTCAAGCTTCTCCGTGTTTCAGAGGGCACGTAAAGCCGTTGGTCCCGGCTGCATTAGCAGTCGTTAACAACCACCAATCCGCACTGGACCCGCGTTCTCCCTATCCATCCATAAGGAAGGCTCGTGCCCCAGCTGTGGGGACATAAAAATGAGCTGATGATGATACGTCTCCTCCTAACCTCTACAAAGAAAACAACTGCGAAATAGATAAAAAAAAAACAAAAATACATACATGAAAAGGCACAGCGAATCCATAACTACGAGTAGGTAAATTATACCTAAGAACATTGCCGAACTCAGACTGAAATAAAAAGCTATTTTCCGTCACCACATTTACGTTGCTTTAATTAACACGTTAATAATTCCAGTATCCGTCGTTAGGCAGCAAAGCGTCATCTATCTTTAGGTGACGCAGTGGACCTCGAACAGAATCGCGTATTGAGTAAAAGAGCGCTGACAACATTTTATTATGGACACAGAAAGTTTCTAACCAACCAACATACGACCAACAAAAGTGCAACCTAATGTATTCGTAGATAGGTATTTATAAATAAACAATAATAAAGTATAGAATATTTATTTTTTTAAATATAGGCAAAATATTGTATTTATAATTCTACATAATGGTTATAGTCGGAGCAAAGTTCTTTATTTTTTCATTTGTTTCTTTAAATATTTTTAACGAAAGTCGAAGTAAAATAGGTACCTAACTACGTCGATGCCGATGTGCCGACTATGCCGATGTCAGCTATCTAGATCTTACTGAGGAGCAACTGAATTAACTTGAGCATCTCCAAAATTTTAGTATAAGATTTATATTTGGACTACGCAAATATGACACGTATCTGAATTTCGTACTAAGCTCAAGTGGTTGCCAATTCGCCTTCGCCGGAATGCACACATTGTTTCCCTGCTTTACAATATTTTGTTTCATCCTCTTCCACTGCCTTATCTCAAGGAACGTTTCCAATTCCTTCACGACACGCACTCTCGAGTTTAAAGATCATCGGAGAGCTTGAACTTGGCGATACCAATGCATTCCACAAAATTCCTTGACAAATCCTTTTTAGTTCACGCTGTCCGTCTGTGGAATGCATTGCCTGAAAAAGGCAAGTGTGCAAAATCCTCGGATAGTTTTAAGCAACAGGAGCACTATCTATCTTTGTTAATATAATTAAATACTTTGTCCATAAAAAGGTTTTTTGTTTTGTTTATATAATTTTTAACGCAAATTTTGTTGCGAACAAATTACAAAAACACAAATGTTGAAAAATTTCCACGAGCTCAACTGGGAGAGCACCTGACCCGGTATGTCAGAATGTCATTCGTACTTCTTATTGTATTGTCCTATCTAAGTATGGTGTACAATAAAGTGTATTTTCATTTAATTTAATTTCATTAATATAATATATAAATACAAACAATGTGAAACAAAGTATAACAAGTAATGACGTGATTCGAGTTGTCACGATCAAAAGGTGTCAAACCGTCACAGAGTCTGGTGTTTTATAAGGATGTTGACACTTTTACTATTAGGTACATGCCACAGAAATCGAAGGCGTGGGACAAATTGGTGCGGTCAATCCTATTACTGAGCTAGTCCAGAGAATAAACAACCATATACTTTGATCGACAAGGTTCGTTACACCTTACGTAGCTGGAAACTTCCGAACGCTTCCGAATATCAAAAGAAATTGTCTCAGTAGACTGTTGCATTTGACAGCTAGAGCGTAACAAAGGCTATTTGATAGCGTTTCAATATTGCTACAGTGTTCAGCAATAGAACGGTGCGGGCGGCACGTTTTACTAACACATCCATCCTATATGATACATTACATACAATTTTATGTGTAACGCGAATGATACAGACTCAAATATCTTGTAAGGTAAACGGCAAACCAGCTTACGGCCCACCTAATGGAAAACGACACCGCAGCTTTAGGGCGAGGACATACGAAGTAATGATAAAAAATGTATACACTATTTATAAATAGGCTCAGAATACAGTAACGAGAGGTAACTTATTTTTGTTTGTTTGTTTGTTTGTTTGTCGGGGCTTATCTCTGGATCCTGGTTTAATTCCAAAAATATTTCACTGATGAAATGCTATATACCTTGTGAGTAACATAGGCTATATTTTATTTTGAAAAAAGAAAACTTTTTAAAATGATTTTGTTACAAATCGACTTGAATAAAGTCGCGGATAAGCTGCTAGTATCTTAAAAGCACAAGTGCTTTTGGAACAGATAGTATGTGACAATAATAATAGATAATATTTAGAGATAACTGCATGAACAAAACAATATTACTAACTAAATACGAAGCGTCAACAAATCAATGAGTATAGGATCTATTGTTAGAAAATATATAATAGAATAGAATAGAAATGAAACAAAAAACATTTAATGATTTATTGTTTTTCCAAAAATTATTTATTTATTTATTCATTTGGTTTACCAACAATTATAAATAAATAAATTAAATATATATATACTATAAATATATATATATTACTAGCGGCCGCTCGCGGTTTCACCCGCGTGGTTCCCGTTCCCGTGGAAATATCTTGATAAAAAGTATCCTATGTGTTATTCCAGGTTATAAACTATCTGTATGCCGAATTTCATCTAAATACATCCATCCGTTGCAGCGTGAAGAAGTAACAAATATACGAACATACATACACACAAACTTTCGCATTTATAATATTAGTAGGATTATTCATATTGTGTTTTGTGCATCTGCCACCTTTTCTTGTCAAATAGGTATGAGCCGACGATTTACAATCACATGCTTAAGGCAAGCCAACCTACCTAAACAAAGCCGGCGTGTTTATCAATCATGATCTTCGGAAGATTCATGAATGGTGTGCCAGCCATGGCGTGTCTGTAAATGCCAGTACGTATCAGGCGATAATTATTGGTAGTTCCCGACAGATATCTTAGGATACAGGTATCTTTGGATACAAAGACAGCCAAAGATCGGATCGGATTAATTTGTCTGATGCTTCAAAACAAATTGTAGAGGGTTACAACATTTTCAAGATCGGACGGCAGAAAAATAATAATCAAGGAATTTTTATCAGTAAAAAAAGGTTAACTTTGATAATTTAAAGTTTTTGATGCTTAACAACTTACTGCGACCACTTGAGATTCTCATAAAAAAGTTTCAAGATCATATTATAACGCAGTATAAAAAACCTTTTGAAATTCTAGACTCCGAAAGCTTTCTAAAATTCTATTTTCAACTTTTTAAAAGTTGCGTTCATAAATAATATTCTAAATTTATAATGTTGTTCACAACTCAGAAGTGTTCATACTATAAAATCCCTAACCAAAAACAATATCTAAAAATAGCATTTTGATTAGGTACATACCTATACGTAAACATCGCTTATTACGTAGGTAAATATTGCTTTTCTAACCCCATTTAATTACAATCATTTTTTTTTATATATCCTGCTACTTAAAAATCTGTTTCCTTGAAACAATAATCTAATATGTTGAAAGATTTTCATCAGTAAATATATCGTCAGGCGAGTTGTATGATATGTAGGTACCTACATATCATACAACTCAGCTGATTTGCCATTGATGTCATTCTAATCTTTTGTCTGCAAATCTTGTTGCTAAATCTGGTATACTAAATATTTCTCTTGAGGCGAGAGTGTCTCATACTGTCCACTCAGCAGCTAACTGATTGATGTCTTGGTCTAGTCTGGCTTGATAATTCTTGCTGTATGGCTCAATTTCTTCCTTCACTGTTCGCAGTTTCAAATCTAGGTTCACATATTTATTGCTTATGTAAGATGGAATATTGAACATAGCTCTCATTGTTTTACTTTGAAACCTTTCTAGAATTTCAATGTTACTGTGACTGGTTGTGCCTCTTAACTGTATGCCATACGTCCATACAGGCTTCAGTATAGCTCTATAGATAGCCATTTTACTGACGTCTGTCAGCTGTGACTTGCGTCCGATGAGCCAGTACATGCTTCGGAGTTTGCAGTCCAGTTGTTTCCTTTTGGTCCATATGTGTTTGCGCCAATTAAGGCGTCTGTCAAGATGCATACCTAAGTATTTGGCGTCATCTGATTGTGGGATTTCTGTATTACAAAGTTTTACAGTGGGCAGGTTTTTCTTCTGAGTGTAAAGGTTACTTGAACCGACTTATCTGTATTAGCTATAATACGCCACTGCTCGAGCCATGCTTCGATCAGAGTCAGGTGTAGTTGGATCCTTTCGGATGCGGATTCGTGATTCTCATGTGTTCAAAGGATTGCGGTATCATCTGCATATGTCGCTGTGGTGGTATAAGCATGAGTGGGTATACCTGCTGTGAATATTAGGTAGAGAACTGGTCCCAGTATGATACCTTGTGGTACTCCTGACTTAATTTCGTGCATTTCAGATGTGTCGGAATTATATTTTACATAAAAGATGCTTAAATAGATGCTGCGAGCATCTATTTTCAAGATAAGATTTTATTAATGAAAAGAAAGAGTGTTTTAGCGTTTTTTTTAAATTTTGTATGTAGCCCATTAAGCCACACCTTATCAAATGCTTGGCTAATGTCTAGGAAGGCTGCACAACAGTATTATTTGTTTTCCAGCGCTCTACCAATGCCATCGACCAGGCGATGCACTTACTCGATTGTACCGTAACCTTCTCTAAAGCCAAACTGGTGAGTTGGTATTTCTCTGCTAGATGTTCTCGCATTCTATATCAAATAAACTTACGAAAAGTGCTTTTGAATCGTCCATACATTTTTTACCTACTACCCATTCAGGACGTCTATTTTTTAGCTGTGGAGAGGTATGGGCGAAAATCTACAGCTTTAATACAAGTAACGACATTTACACAAAAAAATGTAAGTCGTTACCAAATCATACAATATTTACAATTAAAAACTTTAAGAGCCCGATTATATAAATAATGCTTACCTCTATACATTTACTTAACATTACACTTTGTTCTAAAAAAACGTACTTGTGCACTAAGTATGTACTAATTCAAAACTATAGAATGACGCTTTTTACATACAGTGTGCGAAAATTGGAGGGATATCAGTTCCATGCATTCTTATTATGAACATAATCATTTACATACATTGTAATAGCTCTTTATTTCAAGTGTTTCCTTAACCTTAACCTTGTATTTGACAATACTTAATAAAAAATAGGTTGGTTGTAGTCGAACTCCCAGATAAGAAGCATACAGAAGGTAGCAGACATGTTCACAATCATTACTACCAAGTATGTATGTATGTATGTATATGTATTCAGGCAAACTACTGTTCTTGCCATTCTTGACTACGCTGACGTTCGTTACACTGTTGTAACGGAGTAAATACTTTTTGTTAATTATACTTCTTTATTTTTTCAATAAACTGTCAAAGCTCTTTGTTTTTTTTTCGCATATTTTAAATTGAAAATGTTAATCCTTATTCAAATTCACCTCAATATCCAGAACGTCTCCATAATAACTGCATTGGTTTATTTATGGCCGACATAAACGGTCACCATCACTCATTTCCGCAATCAAGTTAAATGGCTTCCTATTCTTAAGCGCGTTAAAGTGGGAGTTGTTTGTTCTCTTATCAACATTCCTTTCGATTACATGCTTCGGAATACTTGAAATCTAGGTTTCAGCTTTTGGGTGTCTCCTAAAAACGTATCATCTTATTACAACCTCCTTCTTGAAAACCCTGCCCACCATTCTGGAGTTAACTCCAAGGGGGTAACCACGAGCTCTTAGCAGTATTATTGCAATTGTGAAAACGAGACGCGTGTAGCGGCGAATATACACGCGTCTCTTTTCTACAACTGCAATAATACTGCTAATAGAGCTCATAGTCAGTTCTTTTACTATTACGACTTTGAACCACGACCCGGTCAACTCAAGCCGAGGTCTTAGTTGTTATCGCCCTCGGGTTGTTCCGCTCCAGAACCCCTCGCAGAACCCCTACTAGAGGGAACGGGGACACGCTTACGTGAAGCCATTTCCTCTAGTAACTATCTGACAGAGTTTCGATGACAAGGCTTGGGAACCCTTTAAATTTCTCGTTACTCCCGAAAAAAAGATCGGTGATGCTGTAAAGGACGTCTGAGGCCAAAAAAAACGTTTTTTAAATCTTATTATTAAAAACCTCCTTAAAAAAGATCGGTGATGCTATAAAGGACGTCTGAAGCCAACAGCAAACTCTCAAAAAAAACGTTTTTTTAATCTTAATAACTAAAACCTCCTTATAAATGGTATGCTCAAAGTAGGTATCTAGTTTAGTAAAGTACTGACACTAGCTTCAATCTTAAATCTATACCGTCCTTTTGTCGCCTTACTTTTACAATTGTATATACTTAATTTTTATGAATTAGGCTACATGAGAATTTATACTTTCGTAAGTATTCTTTTTGAATTTTATAAATCTTATTTGCATTGCATGCATTTCTTCCTTATTTCCCTTACAGATCGACTGGTAAAGAATTCCTTGAAGCATTAAATTCGCTGTGTTCTTAAGATTTGCTGTATTAAAATAACCGGCCAGGTGCTAGTCGGACTCGCGCACGAAAGGTTCCGTACCATTATCTATAAAAACGGCAAAAAATGTCATGTCTGTTGTATGGGAGCCCCCTTAAGTATTTATTTTATTCTGTTTTTTAGTATTTGTTGTTATAGCGGCATCAGAAATACATCATCTGTGAAAATTTCAACTGTCTAACTATCACGGTTCATGAGATACAGCCTGGTGACAGACGGACAGACGGACGGACAGACGGACAGCGGAGTCTTAGTAATAGGGTTCCCGTTTTACCCTTTGGGTACGGAACCCTAAAAAAATACTATTGGAAATTAATATTTATAGGTTAAAATTAAATTTTACATAATGTATTGTTCAAGCGACTCTAGATTGGTATAAAATGCAGGGCATAAATGGCAGCACGTAATGTTTGAGATAAATCATCAAAGTCACCATATTTCTTAGAGAATATATAATTATGGAGTGCCAGTTCAGTATATGCTTTATATGATTCTCAGCAAACGTAATGTGCTATTAGCGCGAATTTAGCGCATAATATATCTTTCCGAATGAAGTTAAAAGCCTTCAAAAGGTCAGAAAACTTAATAATACATTGAAAACTTTAGCACTGGGAACGTTTTAGTCTGGTAGTTTTGTTTGTAATTTCTACGACTATTTGGATAGGTCACAATACTCGAAGTTATTTTTTTTAAGATTACATCTTACAATGCATACGTAGGCACTGTACTGATGTACTCGTCTAATACATTCATAAATTAAAAATGTCTATCACGTAAGCACTATTTTAATTCATGGCTGCTTTTTTTTTAAAATTACATCTTGCAATGCATACGTAGGCACGGTACTGATGTACTCGTCAAATACATTCATAAATTAAAAATGTCTACCACGTAAGCACTATTTTAATTCATGGCTGCTTTTTTTTTTAAATTACATCTTGCAATGCATACGTAGGCACGGTACTGATGTACTCGTCAAATACATTCATAAATTAAAAATGTCTACCACGTAAGCACTATTTTAATACATGGCTGCTTTTTTTTTTAAATTACATCTTGCAATGCATACGTAGGCACGGTACTGATGTACTCGTCAAATACATTCATAAATTAAAAATGTCTACCACGTAAGCACTATTTTAATACATGGCTGCTTTTTTTTTAAAATTACATCTTGCAATGCATACGTAGGCACGGTACTGATGTACTCGTCAAATACATTCATAAATTAAAAATGTCTACCACGTAAGCACTATTTTAATACATGGCTGCTTTTTTTTTTAATTACATCTTGCAATGCATACGTAGGCACGGTACTGATGTACTCGTCAAATACATTCATAAATTAAAAATGTCTACCACGTAAGCACTGTTTTAATTCATGGCTGCTTTGTCATACAAAAACACAGAAGAAGTTAAATAACATCTTAGCAGCTTAGAGAAATGCGCTAAAATCCAGGAATGCTTCCATACAAACTAGCGTTATTTTCGGTTGCCATCCCAAATAGTACTTAGGTATAAGATTTTGGACATGTTATGCATCACAAAAATCACATTCAAGCATTAATTTGATTTAAAAAAAATAGCGTGCTAATTATGACTTGGATCACCGTCTTATAATACAACAGCAACGAGAACGCATCTTTTGGAATTTACTACCCACCTCGAGTCAAATGTTCGATTTATTGTATTAGGTATGTTATGTTCTCATGTAAGTGACGGTTGTCTTAATGAGAAATAAAGTTCTTTAAACCGAAACATAATTTGTAACTGTTTAAAAATCAGTGTATGCTTAAGGTTTCTGGTTCTTCTAAAGCGCTATACCTACCGTATTTATTTATTATTTTCCAAATAATTACAAAAAAATATATAAATAAAAACACTAACCTAACAAGTAGATACAACATAGTGTATAACAATTAACAAATAAAATCAACACAGTATAAATGTAGCCCTAAATACACGTTGACAGTCTCATCAAACAAACAACGAAAACATTTCCCTAAAAACAAAAAACGGTACAAAAACTCCAACTCACCTAAACTCAGAATCCAAAAGTCCACAACACAAACACCACGAGCTTGCAAAAGTTCAGTGCGCGTTACCGCGAAGAGAGCTGACACAACCCTCGGTTCGGACGCCCGATGACAACTGAGTCAAACCACCCTAGGTGGGGCGTGGAATCCACAGAGAGGGAGGCGGCGGTAAGGACGCCGGCCGGCCAGCCAGTATTTAATTGTGCCAAATGAGGATTCACTAGTTTTCATACTAGTGACAGTCTGGGGAGCTTTCATTGTTGTTTAACGTTCTCCAACGGGTACAGTATGGTTTTTTATACAAAGTTTTGTTAAAAAATGTTTGTGAAATGACTTCTCACTCTTTATTTAAAATAACCGTGTTGTCCATAGTTTGAAAATACATGAGAAAAAGCGTTCTGAATTAAGCTTTGGTTATTTAAAATTTTTGATGTTTTATTCACAAATGTGCTTATTTATACCGGCGAATCATACGAAAGGTTGTTGGTTTGAGTCCCATCACCACTCTAGGTAGGGCGTTGAATCCACAAAGAGGTAGGGGTGGCAAGGACGCCGGTCAGTATTCTTGTGCCAAATGAGAATTCACTAGTTTTCAGACTAGTGACAGTCTGGGGAGCTTTCGTTGTTGTTTAACGTTTTCGAACGGGTACAGTTATTGTTTTTTATTCAAAGTTTTGTTTAAAAATATTTGTAAAATTTATTCTAACTCTTTATTTAAAATAAACGTGTTCACTAGTTTAAAAATACAGGAGGAAAAGCTGCTGTGGGTTAATAACGTTCTGAGTTAAGCCTTGGCCATTTTAAAGTGTTATAAAATAACATAGGCATTCTTTTGAATTTAATCCTTCCTAATTTTATTACTCTTACATTGCACCAATAGTTAAAGATGATCATTTAGAAATACGTTTTTTCCAATGGATATCGCAATTTGTTTATACCAACGAATCGTACGAATTGTTTGTTTGTTCTAGTCTCGTGTTGTTGAGTTCTAGTCTCATTTTGTCTTTTTTCATGTGTTTTTCTATATAAGAATAAACTTTGGAGCAATGGCAAATGACTTAAAAACAATAAGCCTATTTCACTTGTAAATCCACGGACCGGCTAACAATTCGCTACATTGTACAACTTTTTAGTGAGTCGCGTGTCAGGTATAATTTAAAACCTATAATTCAATGCTGTTAAGTAGCTTTGTTGTGTTCCGCCATATAAGATTTAAAATGTTTTTTTCTCAGTATTAGTCTGTATTCGTATTTACTTTTAAAACAGGTAAAATATATTATACAGTGAGTCTCTTCTATAAAAAACATGTCGGCCTAATCACCCAAAGCTAAGAATAACAAAATATAGTACTTAAAATGTAGTAAATTTTTTTGAAAGGGATAGACGCTAAAATGATATCAAACATATACCTGGGTATTTCAGAATTAGGTTGCGATAACATTCCTAAAAATACTTATGTATCAAACATATTAGATATTCTGGTTTGGTCTGGTTTGGCTCAATCCCTACCTCCCTTTTTCAATATTATTACTCAGTTTCTAAATGTTGAACTTCATCAACTGTCTTATAACAAACTTAATATAACGAGGAGAATCGGTTTCCGTAACGTTCCGTAAAATAGATCATCATCATCATCATCATCAGCTCATTTTATGTTCCCACTTACCGAGCCTTACCTATGGATGGATAGAGTGAACGGGCCATAAACCACCACGCGGGCCCAGTGTGGAATGGTGGTTGTCAACGACTGTTAATACAGCCGGGACCAACGGCTTTACGTGCCCTCGGAAGGACGGAGGAGCTCACCACTGAGCCATCGAGCTCCTCTTGGGTTAAATGTGAGAAATCATGGTTCAATCCGTGTTGCTCGGTTAGATTGCTGAAGTGTACACACTAGGGTGGGTCACTTCTGTATGGAGAAAAAAAAAATGTTTCTTTTGGCATGTAATAGCAATAAAAAGGTGTCTTAGGGTTGTAAGAGCAAATACAGAAAAAACGATGACAATCGGGTAACATCTTTTGCCTCCGGATTGACCATGAAATTTTTAAAAATTGAAAAAAAAAACGTGTTATTTAAATTTTTTTTAAATCGATATTTTTATATAGTAGGATAGATATCAATAATAAAACTTATTGTTAGAATAAGAATAAGTACAAGTAATTAAGTTTTTTAAAGATAAGAAGTATTATTTAATCTACACAAAAATCTTTTTTGCTATCAAATTTTAGCATAAGTTTACGAGATTTTATCTTGGCTTTGACGAAACCCTCACGAGCTGATTTCGAGCACAGACTTCCTTAAACTTCAGTTACAGTCTTTACTGACCTCTCCACAGCTTGAATGTGGCAAGTTAAACGCAAAAAATCTATTTTGTTATTCTCTTCTTGAGCAAAGAGAGATCCTAGTTCTTCAGTAGGGATTTGCTTCAAGATAGGTGGTTCTGTAGTAACTTGATTTTGCCAGTACATCAGGTCGTAATAAATTTTTGCATCCATGTTTACTTCTGGAACTTCAAACAGCCTCAAATTTTGGGATGCTTCATTACGTGCTTTTAAAATACGACGCAATGCCAATTCTCTTATTTGTTTTTCAGGGTCTGTTAAACTGTCAAAGCGGTACGAAATCCGCCGGAACATTGCCAGCAGTAGATTTCCAGGATGAGCGAAATAACTATTGCGTTGTATTACTGGATCAATAATAGATTGTATGTGGTTTTTATGTGGTATTTTAGGATGAGATTTCGACAATTTTTTGAATTTTAGGTGATAAGCTTTCAGCATTTGTTGCACTCTTACTTGTGATAAAATTGGCAGCGATGCTTTCTTCTATATGTTTTCTATTTTTTCGATGACAGTATCAGCAACTTCTTGAAAATTTGGCTCCTTTTTAGTATTTTTGGTGATTTTAATTTCAAATCTCGTCCACTCGTAGCACTTTATTACTTCTTCGTAAGTCGGAAGCATATTATCTTTTAAGTCACTTGTGTCACCAAATACAGGACATTTAAAACCTTTCCGAGTACGATTCATTTCACAGAAACACACCTCTTTCGTAGCAAAATACAGCTAAACTGAATCACTAAACAAAACACTTTGCGGCTCTCGCTTTACTCAAATGTAAAAAAAACTTTTATATGTAATTACCCTCAAATGTATACGTTTCGGTATCATTTGTAACAGAAGACATCATTTTAATACAAACAAACGTAATTTTAAGACTGTGAGTGGTGTATATTTATTAATGTGATTTTTTGAAACATCAGGTTTTTTATCGAAAATATCGAAATTTAAAACCCGATCCGGAGGCAGTTATACTACACTGATTGTAAAAATATTTTATACACGACATACTAGCATCAAATGACAACTAATTATCGCTATTAGAAATCATAATTTTGAAAAAAAGTTTTTTGACCCACCCTAGTACACACGGCGGCAGATCTACCTACCCAAAACTGTCAAATTTCTACAATCAATTTTGAACTTTATTATTTTTTTTTTTTTTTATTTATTATCGGAATCAAAACATACATTACTTTTATAATATGGGGTACTACTTAAGCCTCTTGGGTTTGTGTGTAGTACCTAACAATAGTATTCTTCCACGTTATCAGAAATAAGGTAATCAATAAATTCTAAGAATCGACAATGTTCTGACGGTACGATCACATTTCCGAACACAACATAGAATTATTATTTTAAAGCTGACAAAAAATAACTTTTTAATTGGTATTTAATATAGTGTTCATTAACTACATCACGCGTGGAGGTAGGCAAAGAATTAATCAGACGTGGAATTTGGAATGCGCTCGTCCGTTCCCCGTAGTAGTTGTTTGCCGATACGGTATTTGATTATAAGGATCAATATTCATTGGAGACATTTGACAGGTTTGGGTAGGTTGATCTGCCGCCGTGTGTACGCGTACCTAACACAAGCGTATTAACTTTCTGAATAGGTTAACAAGCATATATACGATGTGTTCATTATCCATCAACAATATTATTATGATGTTCATCAAAGAAAACTTCGTGATTTAATATAATTCATGTGTACTGTGATTTAAAATCTGTATTATCATAATCATCATTGGAGGATAAACACTCAAGGTTAAGTACCTAAGTTTATTTTCTGTGATGCAGTAGGCAGTTGAGTCATTGAACCCGGTTGTCACCATAAGATAGCAGTCGTTAAAATCCACTAATCCGATTTGACCCGCATGGTGGAATTTAGCTCAGACAAGGAATGAGCCCTGTAAAGGTACGTTTCTAGACTGATCGTTAAGTAAACCGTGGACAAAGTGATTATAATACTATTTGCTGTCTGTATAGACCAGAAATATTATATTTTTGACATATAAATTTTAAAAACCTTCCTCTATAATAAACCAGAAAAATGTTAAATGTTTGCAGACCCTTATAATATTGGTTTTCTCTTAACGAAACTCCAATTTTACTCCATATTTGTTTTATATTCACAGTTAAACATGTTATTATTCGTTAAACAAAATACGTATTTGGTTTGGTTATTATTTATTTTTTTCTGAAGTTTACGCGAACACTACACATTGAAATGAAACAACTTTTACGGATTTCATCATCATCATCATCATCAGCTCATTTTATGTCCCCGCTGCTGGGGCACGAGCCTTCCCTATGGATGGATAGGGAGAACGGGAAATAAACCACCACGCGGGCCTAGTGCGGATTGGTGGTTGTTAACGTCTGCTAATGCAGCCGGGACCAACGGCTTTACGTGCCTTCCGAAGCACGGAGGAGCTCGAGATGATAAAGTTTTGGTCACCCATCCGATGACCGGCCTTTGCAAAAGTTGCTTAACCTCAGCACTCGCAGACCGGGCGCGTTAACCACTGCGCCATCGAGCTCCTCAACGGATTTACTCGCGTTTATTTTTATTGTTTACACATTACTTATTTAATGATCTTTTGGTCTGGCAGTATGGTGTTGGGGCTGGGATTTAATATTTTGTATGATGGGATCCCAGGCTTGTAGTAGATTCCAACCATCTTTTCTATTGAAATTAGGATGTTTTTTAATTTCAATAGCCTCGCGTTTCATCAAGGATGAATCGTTGTTCTCTAGCAAGTATTTGTGGCTTATCAAACCTGATGTAATGGTTGGTTATTATTATAATTTTCATAATCAAATTGCCTTTGAAGACTATCGGGTAAACCTTGTAATCTCTACATGATGGATTAAAACAATTAATTGATTAATTCACGAGCAAAATATAATACAATTTACATGATACCAATTCCCCTTAAGCATAATCAAATATAAAAGCTTGTTACTATATTAAAGCGCACTTTAGTAATTGTTTTGAGTCTTAAGTGGTTAGCTATAAAGGCTAAGTTTGCATTAACGTAAGTAGTCGGTTGATGTTATTGTTTAATAGCATTAGAGTAGGCAGGTGCAAAGAGTATGAGTCATCGTTTGCATGACTGAGGGGTGTAGCAAGTATGGCATAATAAAATCGAAAGGTATACTTTTTTGTATGAATGTGTTCATAAAAGTTAGAGAAAAAGAAGTGTTTATAAAATAAAGAAAGTATATAGCTCATATACCTACTATCACACAGCTGGAAAAGGCCTGCATCATTGAAATGAAGTAATCGTTACACATGATGTGATGTGCTTAAAACCACGCTTGCCAAATGCGGGTTGGTGATCACAAACCCGGGCTATGCATAAAAAAAACCGAAACCAGGATCTTACGGTATCAGTCCACCGGCGTTCTATGACATGAACCGAGAAGCGCATGAATCTGAAAGGACACGGATTTTACGCTCGTTGAAAAATAATCTAATCAATGAAGATCACAATGTTATACAATGTTTTTAAGACGCTGTACTTAAAAATGTAACGACCGATATCGACCGATTTTTAAATTATTTATTTATAAGTGAGTATATTTATATATTTTTTTAAAGTTTTGTATGTATTAGTAATTTATAGAATATTTATTTATGTACGTATCATAAGTTGAATCTTTTTGTTACACTGTTTTCTACTTTTGTTGTCTCTCAAAATTTACACCTCCCATGTCATTTCTGCACCACCCTATGGTTGACTGGTAGAAAATGCCTGAGGCATTAAGTCCACCATGTTGCAAAAGTTTAAAATAAATAAATAAATAAATATGCTAGTAGTAAAATGTTTTTGTTTTGTTTATATAATTTTTAACGGAAATTTTGTTGCGAATTTTGTTGATGATAGTAGTAGCTAGTCAGCCGAACTTATGACAATTAGTCATAACTCGTACAACTATACTGATTGAGCACAAAATAAAGATACAGTAAGAGGAAAACTTCATGCAAAAGTTTTATTTTTAAGAGAATTTGCTGATTGCCACTGTACATTTTCAGCTTCACCGGCCTTTTTTAGGGGCGGCGCGTGAAACGAAGTGCTTCAGAGGCTTCCTAGAGGGAACGGCATCACGCACTAGCGCGTGTTCCCGAAGTCCCCGTGCCCTACTAGATTCTACGAGGGGTTCGGATCGGATCCTCATAGATAGACAACCTCTCACGGTCACACTAAGACTAATGCTCTCGAGCCCCTGCAATTGCGTAGAGATATAGCGTCACTCAGCGTCTTCTACCGCTTATACCACCGCGAGTGCTCTGAAGAGCTCTTTGACCTCATCCCACCTTCTCCCTTCCTCCATAGGAGTACGCCTGCTGCTCTCCGGAGTCACCGCTGTACTGTCTCGAACATTCCATCGCGCACAAAGAAATTTGGTGACTCGTTTCTTTGTCGTACTTCCAAAAGATGGAATAGTCTACCAGCACACGTTTTCCTTCCTTCCAATGACATGGGGTCCTTCAAACGAGGCGTGAAAAGGCACCTTGGGCCGGCAGGGTGAGGGTGACTGATCCACTTAACATCAGGTGGAGTGGAGTCATTTGCCGAGCTATGAATAAAAAAATAAAAAAATAAAAACAGAGGAGAAAGAGTGAAAGGGTGGGGTTGCACAAAAGATCCCAATGAGTCGAAGTGTTACTAGAAGAGGGAAACCTCGGCAGGCCCCACTAAGCTGCGCTCGGACTGTTCCGAGCTGTTCCGAGCTGTTCCGAGATCCGTGACCGTGCAAGAGATCTACGTGTGCGTTGCTCGTGCGCGGCATTGTGTTGAGTTTACCTCCTGGCTCTCCTTAGTATGTATAGTCGACCATGAAATTGCTTTATTACTTTTGACAAAAACTTTCATTACAATAAAATTTCGCTAAGGCTCATTGTCAGGAGCTCAATGGCGCAGCGGTTAACGCGCCCGGTCTGCGAGTGCTGAGCTTAGCAACTTTCGCAAAGGCCGGTCATCGGATAAGTGACCAAAAATTTAACATCTCGAGCTCCTCCGTGCTTCGGAAGGCACGTACAGCCGTTGGTCCCGGCTGCATTAGCAGTCGTTAACAACCACCAATCAGCACTGGGCCCGCGTGGTGGTTTACGACCCGTTCTCCCTATCCATCCATAGGGAAGGCTCGTGCCCCAGCAGTGGGGACATAAAAATGAGCTGATGATGATGATGATGAAGGCTCATTGTCAATAATGACAACGTATCTGTCACTTGGACTTTTAAACATAAATAGAACTTGTTGTTTTATTATATGCAAAAAATTCACTTGTAAGGTGGTAAAGCAATTTCATTGTCAACTATTATACCATGAGTCTAGACTAGTGGTCGAACAACTAGACTGTGTGTGGCGGTATCTATAAGACAAAGACGAAGAGCTTTATAATTTTCTTGATTATCTTGATAAGATATACTATTCATTGTCAGAAAAGAATATAACAATTACCAAAAGTTTCTTGTAAATTATACAAGGATCTTAAGGTAAGACTACTTAAAATTCCCCCGAGTTTAAATAGAAGGTGTTACCTATAAACTTAAGAAAAAGTTACAATAAGATCTTTGTGAATTGTCTTCAATGCATTGTTTTCAACGAGAGCTTTTACTACCTAATTTTGTATGCATAGAAGTTTTTATTTAACAATTTTATTATACTTCGCGCCTCGTCCTCGAGATAAGTAGTTAATTATTTTATATTGTTACTTGTAGTATCGCATAGATGTCACCACTCCGGCACTATCGTTGAGATTTAGTTTTTTTTTTTTTCTGTTGTGGGTATCCCTATCTTTGTCTATGGCGCCATTGCCTCGCGTTCGTCATTCGCATTTTAGTGCTCGACCACTCCAGTCACTTTAAATTTCTTCCGTGTTCAATCGACTGTTTTCGTACGCAAAATGCCGTAACGTAAAAATCCTAAGACTTGTGAAGAAGAACTTGAACATATAATGAAAAAATGCGCAAGCTACAGTGCTAAATACGTGACAAAGAAAGCCCGGCGAGTGACTCGCCGCCGTTAACACACAACAACGGACTCGTAAACTCAGGTAACGAGTGTTTTATTAACTTATCAGTGTCTTAATTTTGGTACATACAGAATGCAACCAGAGTTAGCCGTTGGGGCTTCTTCGACGCATTCAAAAGTAACGGTTGGCGTTGAATCCATTGGGGATTTTTACCTAACCTTGACAAGATAACAATCGTTATCTAATATAAGTGCAATGCCATTATTTAATGTTTTTCCAAATACGCACTTTTTGCTCGTACCTAGTTAAGTATAATGTATTAACGTTGTCTTATATGTATGTAACTGAACTAATTTTGGTACATACAGAATGCAACCAGATTTAGCCGTTGGGGCTTCTTCGACGCATTCAAAAGTAACGGTTGGCGTTGAATCCATTGGGGATTTTTACCTAACCTTGACAAGATAACAATCGTTATCTAATATAAGTGCAATGCCATTATTTTATGTTTTCCAAATACGCACTTTTTGCTCGTACCTAGCTAAGTATAACGTATTAACGTTGTCTTATATGTAACTGAACTAATTTTGGTACATACAAAATGCAACCAGAGTTAACCGTCGGGGCTTCTTCGACGCATTCAAAAGTAACGGTTGGCGTTGAATCTATTGGGGATTTTTACCTAACCTTGACAAGATAACAATCGTTATCTAATATAAGTGCAATGCCATTATTTAATGTTTTCCAAATACGCACTTTTTACTCGTACTTAGTTAAGTATAACGTATTAACGTTGTCTTATATCCACACCTATGCCGCAATTATCTGATTGATTGTCTAAAGAACTCGATAATGCCGAGCTAGTTGGCTTTACCCATGAGGTACAGGCGCCTGCTGACGATAGTCTTGTAGATGCAATGACTCCCCCAGAAGCGCCCTGTACGTCTTCGAGGGCTCCAGCCCTTGATACTACCAACAAAGATGGTGAATTGGACACTGATGTCCTTGAAATTCTGTGTGACGATCCGTTGCTCACAGAAAAACTTGGCAAAGACATTCGGCAAGAGCTTGCTTGCCTCTTAGGGTCTTAATAAAGAGGGTCGTAAAGAATTGATTTCGAAATACTCGATACCCGCCAATTGCTTGCGTATTAACCCCCCAAAAATAAATACCAAAATCAAAGTGGCTATTCCTGAAAACACTGTTAAGCGAGATAAAGGTATAGAAGCCAAACAAAAACAGATAGCAAGTGCTATTTCCTGCCCAGGAGAAATCATTACTGCCCAACTTACGTCAAAGGCCATGGACAAAGAAACGCTTTAAAAGCTTATGGATCTCAGCCGATGGCTATGCGATATTCATCATGGGGTCTTCTTAACAAGAAGAAACTTCATCCTTTTTCATTAAAAAAGAATCTTAAGAACACCTTAGCAATACTAAGATTGACACCTTTTTATTTAGCGAAACGTTAGCTGAGACTAATAAAACAGCTAAATCGATTATTAAATCAGGAGTCAAATTAAAGGCTGATGCATCATACCATAAAAATATACTTAAGCGGGCGAAGACACTAAACCAGAAGAATTTAAACCGCAAAGCTCCTGGTCCAGCATACAGGCAGCCGGGCCCACCGCCGAGGAGCTACGAGCCTGTAGGCCCCCGCGCACCACCTCCGCCACCGCCGCCCGCGCACTCATGGAGACAGCCGTTGCGTCAGCAACAGCTGCCGGCACTGATGCAGACACAGGCACGTCGTCGCTACTAAATTCAGTTGAGTATGCCGGCCGTTTACATTACTTTAAAACCCAATGGTTCCTTATTACGAAAGACAGAACAATTCTTTCTTAGATTGATGGTTATAAAATCCCTTTCTCGGCTCCAGCATTTTAAGATTCGATCCCACACACTCCGGTTAAAAGTAATGAAAATAATATTCTTTTTTACGAAGCTATTGGTGATTACGTAGATATTGAACTGAATGCGAACCTTGTAAAAACCAGTTTATATCAAGTATATTCCTTACGCCGAAACCTAACGGTAAAATGCGGTTTATCTTTAACCTTAAAAAATTAAAACTACTAAGAACTGCAGGATTAATTTCCACACTTTATCTTGATGACTGGCTGCTATTCGGTCAAACTTACCAGCAATGTATAGCAAACATAAAAATTACTAAAACCCTATTAACTTCAATTGGGTTCATTATCAATGAGGAAAAGAGCGTTCTTAAACCTTCTGTAACTTGTAAATTTGGTACGATCATTCAATTCGCACGAAATTAATTTAAGCTTACCTTTAGATAAAAGATTGCAAATTATAACAGAATTGGAAAACTTTTTGAAGATAAGAAATTGTAAAGTCCGGAAGCTCGCCCAAGTCACTGGCTTGCTAGTATCAGCATGCCCAGCTATATTGTATGGGCTACTTGACACTAAGGATTTAGAACGCTGTAAATTTCTTAACCTGAGAAATGACGACGACTATGATAAAACAATGAATATTCCTGTTACACTGTATCCGATATTCAATGATGGTTAAACAACATAGGTCACTCAGTGCGCCGCATTAGGAATGACGAACATAGCACTGAAATTAATTCTGACGCCTCAACGACGGGGTGGGGTGCGGCCTGTCAAGATGAAACAGCGAGTGGCCAATGTTCTAATGATGAGCGGTTAAAACATCTACATTATCTCGAACTCTTGGCTGCTTTCATTGCGCTGAAAACGTTTGCAAAAGGCTTTCAAGGCTGCCAAATTCTCCTGTTCATAGACAATTCTACTGCAATTGCCTACACAAATCGAATGGGTGGGATCCAATTCCCACACCTTACACAGATAACCAGGGAAACTTGGCAGTGGTGTGAAGATCGTAAGCTGTTCATTTTCGCATCTTATAACAAATCAAGCGATAACGTCATCGCAGATGCGGAATCACGCAAATCTCACCGGGACATAAAGGGAGTCAGCAAACTGGACTTTTCAATGCTTGATAGAATCATTTGGTATTGCTGATATTGACCTGTTCGCAAGCCGCATAAATAAATAGTGTGAAATTATATCTCATGGCATACAGACCCTGATGCTTTAAATATTGATTCTTTCACCATAACATAGAGTGGTTTGATTTTTTATGCGTTTCCTCCCTTCTCTATTATATTAAAAGTATTAAAGAAAATAATTTCTGACAAAGCAAAAGGTATCATGGTTGTTCCTTTGTGACCTACGCAAAATTCAAAATCATTTATTCAGTTTAGGCTACAAGTAGCTCTTGTGAATGTCACTATGCCATCATACGCAACCATGGTATCCCGTATTTAAAGCCCTTGTAGTCTCCAGAATTATAACATTTCCACCTCATAAACGCACGATAATTTCTCATTCCAGCTCTCGGTGGATACATTAATCCATTAACCTGGTGCCAGCAGTCTTATCCGAGACGCGCTATCAAAAATTTGCTTAAGTCCCTAGCCTGTCAATATGGCACCCTGAACTCATGCCGATCAGCGTTGTCGCTGTTACTGGGTCCAAACATATCAAAAGACTGGGTGTATTTCGTCTCCGACCACCGTTACCAAAGTATAATGTTACCTGGGATACAAATTGCGTTTTGGATCAATTGAGTCAATGGTCAACCAAAAAGACAACTTACATTACTGTCACTTACAACTGCCCATAGAGTTCAGACCTTGTCAAAAATAAATATTAAGAATATACATTCATCATCCAGCCGTATTACTATTACAATCTCCGATTTAATTAAAACATCAAAACCAGGCTGCAAACTGCCAACACATTGTATACCTTTTTTTCAATAATAAACCCACTATATGTCCTGGTATTCCCTGTGTGGTGCCGGGGATAAAGAATTGCACCACCCCATCTCAACCCGTGGGTGTCGTAAAAGGCGACTAAGGGACCATTCCAGAGGATGGGCAGCAGCATCTCTCTGAGGTTACTTTCAACCTACTGCGATCGCCAACCCGCCTGCCAAGCGTGGCGATTATGGCAAATACTCCCCATCTTGGGGGAGGCCTTTGTCCAGCAGTGGACGTCTTTTGGCTGAGATGATGATGATGATGATGATGTCCTGGTAAAACTTTGTTATGTTACTAAATCCGAAACACCGCGGGTTGGAGCGGCAACTCCACTGTGTTTGCACGGTTCTATAATAGACCTGTTTTGAACGACGATTGTACATCTTTACCTCATTCTATTTTGATGCTTAGGTATTTTATGTAGCAAATTACAATACTGATTGATTTGAAAAATTTAAATTAGGAACTGTTATGATTATTACAAGAATAATTATATATTAGTTAAATTACTGATCTACATCTACATAATGTTGTTTAATTAAGTATACAAATAAACCTACATTAATTCGTAAAGTTATTCCATTGATGATATTTCCCACATTATTACTACTCTCAAAGTCTACAAGTAACAATATAAAATAATTAACTACTAATCTCGAGGACGAGGCGCGAAGTATAATTGATGATTAAACGAACTTACCTGTAAGTGAAGTTCTATCATAATTATACGAAGCGCCTCGTCCGAAGAGATTAGTAACTCCCACCCACCCTTACTCTGCCATTATTCCCGTTACTAATCTCTAGGGAAATACATCAAAAAAAAAAAAAAAAAAAAAAAACTGAATCTCTAAACTAAATGACGAACGCGAGGCAATGGCGCCATAGACAAAGATAGGGATACCCACAACAGAAAAAAAAAACTAAATCTCAACGATAGTGCAGGAGTGGTGACATCTATGCGATACTACAAGTAACAATATAAAATAATTAACTACTAATCTCTTCGGACGAGGCGCTTCGTATAATTATGATAGAACTTCACTTACAGGTAAGTTCGTTTAATCATCAATTATACTCTTTTGTGTTTCTTTGCAATAATGTTTTGTCTAGATCATTTTGTTCACAGACAATAAAGTATTAAACCTTTTTGAGTGGTACCTGAAGTGCCTGTTTCGTAAAATGAATAATAGAATGGATCATGTTATAAGTTTTACAATAATGTTACATATTTATAAATGTAACATTCATAGCGTATAATTAACAAATTACAATTTAAAATAGTTTTGAAGAGGTGTTTTTTTAAAATATTTTTTTTTTAAACATTGCATCCGCGGAAGGCCAGGGTCGTGGTTAACACCCTGAGCTGAAACCAATTTGTTATATGCAAAAGTGATGTTCCTATGTTTTGAATTTGTATGTAGGTATTGAGCTTACAACTCCGCCACCAAAGAGGACATTTGGTAGTCGACCTTAGAGTTGACGGCCCAAGCAGTGGTACACTGCGAGTTGTGCTTTTAGTGCAACGAGAAGTGAGCGCGCTTACAGCTCCGTATACCTATCTGGATATTAGGTAGTGGACTATACGTGTCCACGGGGCAACTAGCTCGAGACACTAGGACACTAGTCTTAAAAGTACTGGATGAAGGATGCGTACCGGCGTGTTCTGATCTGGCGTTATGACCTGACGTAGATGGCTTACGCTTACGCTTTCGTAAGGATGTCTGACACCTACTTTGTAACCGGAAGGTTGGTAGGGGGTGTCATTATAAACTTTAAAGTAGTGTGTAGCAGGGTGTACCATACAAAGATTTTTCTATTTCTTAAAAAATTGCACGGTTTTGACAAAGCCATGATAGCATAGTTGATAGTGCACCTGACCTGGTATTTCGAATCCCGTTCATGGATTCTTTTCAACACTTTTCCAAATTACATGATATTTACTATTCATGTCAATATTGAATTTCATTTAAAGTAATGTTTCATTTAAAAAAAATGGTTTGATATAGGTATCTACAGAATCCAATAGTAAAGTACCGCACCTATACAAACTCCGAGCTGTCAGTATCAGCCGGCTTATTGCGTTGTTTGAGTCATATGCGTCGCGCGATAAGTCAGAGAGTGCGCTACGCGAACAATATACATGCCACATGCTTGAAATATTAGGTAATTAAATACAGCGAAAAGAACGACGCACTCTAAAAGATGTAGGGTAGTCGCACCAGTGTACCACACTAGTCACTAACCTTTAATGGGCAGAACATGTTGAAATTTTTCACTGGTTTTCGATTTTATGTTAAGGTAATAAAATTAAAATGATGGTGTCCAATATATCGACAGAGCCCTATTAAGGGTTAAGCACTGTCACCACTACTCTATGTACAGAGCCTTCTTTTGTTTTATTTTCCTTCTTACTTAATACGTGCTTACAGCGGATTTTATGAGCGTTGAGAATATTAAGCTTTCTCAAGCAGTAGCCACCGATTGTCGTGAGCGAGTGGAAAAACGAGGGTTTTTAAAGGCTAGGACCTCGGATCGGTAGAACCTTGTGGTGCGAGTTAGCACTGCCTGAGCAATGTTGACATTGCCCAGATTCTTTAGACGAAGTTTTATATAACAATAAAAAGCATGCTCAATATACTGTTTGGCTATTACTCTGTTGAAACAGCAAATCTTGAATTATTTTATCAATTTGAACCTTTGCCCAACTCAAATTGGGCACTTCTGACTTAGCTAATTAACATGTGCAAGATGAAGTGTGAGTAAAGATCTGTGCAAACTTAACACTGCCCGGGCATTTCTAACTCCGAGGACTTTTAATTTAAATAGTTAAAATCTATTTAAGAGAAACATTTTTTTAAGCTTTTGAACTTTGCAATAGATAGCACGAAACAGAAAGCTTCAAAGTTTTTTATTGCTTGAAAAAATATCAAACAGTTTACTTCTGTGGGTAATTACAGTATCCGTGTTACCGCATCTCACTACAGCTCAAAAGTCGTGTTCAATTTTGGTCTGTCTTCGAATTTATATAGGATCTAAATTGAAATGTTTCATTTGCTCACCCTAATTCTTTATTGCTCTGAAATAATCCATTGAAGTAAAAATACATTTCAAGCTGTCCTTAGAGACAGTTGTAGCTTTAGATTGTAGATAAATAAAAGATAGTAAGAGCTTAATTGCTACTCCCTAAAGTAGCAGTAGCAACGAGTAAATTAGAAAGAGTTTTTTAATCTGCACTTTGGCGCATATTGAATGACGTCACGGTGTCTAACTAGAAAACACAGAACTGTTTAAAATAAAGTATTCGATTAAGAACATAGCATTTAATCGATCCGTATTTGTTTGACTGTAAGATATCATATACCTATACCTACTCGTAATAAATGAAAATCGTATCTGTTGGTCTCATTGAAACGGACCGACGACGGGTCAGCGTGATTTTTTCGTGATATAGAATTGGCTCGAGAGTGCCATAAGTAACTTTATGTTCCTATCAAATACAATGATTTTTCCGACCAACCAAATTTATGATGTGAGCAAAGCCGTAGATGAAAGCCAGCCGTTATAGCAATCAAATAAGATAATATTTGATGATTTACAAAAAACAAAAATACAGAACGTCAAAAGTAAATTTCAAGAGACTAACTACCCGTTTTTGTTATCATTGCTTTCTAAAATTAGAGACCTCTCGCGACTTTGTCCGCCCAAACACCTGTATCGCATGATCCTGAGAGAATTTCGGAAACCCCGCCTTATCTGTTGTCTACGCAAGGGACCTACCTGCAACATTTTACCTTTGTAGGTCCATATATTTAGGCTGGCTGGAAGTTAATGACTCAGTAAGTGAGTCAGTACATCTCTTTTTATAAATTATTGATGATGATAATTGATAATACAACATTTCATAGTTAGAAGAGCTGTCTCCGTAGTTGCATTGCATCTTAGCATCTGTTCGTTCTCTGCTTGTAGAACCACATAATCCTTTGTTAAACATCACATAAAATGTGCTTACAACATCTCAAGATTCTCAAGCGAACTGCGCTCAAGGCATGTCACTCTAGAGACGTTTAAAGCAGAGAATAGACTGTGCTTTGTTTTGTTTTAACTTAGATTCTATTTGTATGTGATTTAACCAGCTACTTAAAGAGAGGAGCTTGCAAGATAGCTTTCGCGATACAAGATAAGACTTTAAATTAAAATATCTGAAGTTCCTTCACGCGTCGGAAGGCACTTTAAACCATTGGTCCAGTTATACACTATACACAAAGTATTCACAATGTAGTGTCAGTTACTTAAAGTAAATCTAGTAACAGACAGATTTTTACTGCTTGATGAGCGACACTAGTCTTATAATTTTCGAATTCGTGGTTTTTCATAACTCTCTCTAAAACCAGTAGGTTTACATTAATCGTTCTGACAGCAGGTATCGGCATATAGTAAGCATTTTCTTTACAATAGTTCTAGATTAAATTGGATTCTTTTGTGTTTCACCGTTACGATTACAAAATCATATGCAGAGTAAGTAAGTAAACCGAGGACGATCTCCGTAGCCGAGTGGCTTGCACGTCGAACTTTGGGCGGCGCTAACTCTGTGGTCCCGGGTTCGATTCCCGTTCGGGTCATAGTCGAAAACGAACTTTTCGATATTGTGTTGGGTCTGGGTGGTTGTGGTACCGTCGTTGATTCTGATTTCCTTAATACGAGCTATGCTAAAGCAAGCTACTTACCTGGGATCAGTAGGTACAATGTATGTGATGTTGTCTATTTATTAGGCCCCTCCAGAATACCAGCGCTGCAGCGGCCTCATGTCGTTGTAGCATGTGCTGAGGTTGGGCCTAGTTGGCCACACTTCGTCTCCTGTTTTTATATTTTTTATTGTGAAAGTACTTTGTTTTTCAATATGTATATTTTTTATTTTTTTTAAACCCTAAAAAGTATATTGGAAGGTGGAGGATAACTTTGAAGGTCACTTTTACATTACTTCCTTCTTACGATTTAATAAAAGCAGATAATAAAACCAAAAATGTGATTTAACTGTACAAACCATTATTACATTACTATGGGTACTTTATAGTATAGAATCATAAATACAATAGGGAGTGAACAACTCCCACCATGCCCGAATGATCCCACACATTAGTGCGAAATATGAATCCCGACAAAGGCCGTAAAAAATCAAAATATGTGTAATATTAGTAAATCCGTTCACCCTTAGTTATGATATTATGATAATGCGGTAACACCGGCTTTGGTAACACTCCTTATTACAAGGCAATAAAGCTCATAATTACACTAAAGGAAGGGTCACGCTCTTCCTCTTCCCTGTTCCATAAAGAGATTATTATTATGGTATTTTTTCTCCCATACACTCGCATTGTCAGTGATATTTGCTCAAGTATTATTTGAAAATTTTGTGGATGGGGTAAGTTTTAATAAAAATGTGACTTGAAATTTATGCCTGTCCCAAAGTGTACTGTAATATTATGAGTAGGTACTTACGTGATTCAAGTTGAGAGATTTTTATTTCTATTTTATTTTAAGCCAATACCTATCAATTGTAGCGATTACTTGATTTCAATAGAAGGCTTTCCCTAGCAGAGGGACAGTATACCTACCTATAGGCTATTTACTTTTAGTTTTTTATCTTCAATTAAATTTTTATTAAAAATATATTATTTAATTATCACCAAAATAGCACTGTCAAGTGTTAAAACACAAAAAATAAGAAAATATGTTAGAACCGGATCACAATATAAAACTGTGTCAATACCGTTAATTCCGTTGTGCGGCTACCAAATTGTTTACTTTGACAAGGATTTGAAGGACTTATCTACTTTTCATGCACAGCCGTGGTCCTTCTGAGAATTATATTATAGTCCAGGTCAGATTAACCCTCAAGATTGTAGCCGTCCTTCAATCTCAAAGCCGTCCTGCCCGAATATTAATTTGTAAGGCCTTTTGAGAAAAAACTTATCTTCATGTAATGTTAAAATTAAATATACCTAGATATACACATCTTAATCCTAACTTACCGTTTAAATGTATCATTTGTAAGCCTGACGTTTTGGTATACCTACCTTATGTGGACAATAAAATGTATAAGACATATTGTTTCCTAAACTTTACGACAATACTAAACTTAAATAAAACAACTTTTCGCTCTCTCTATATGACACGGATCCTGCAAAGGGTTTAAAACGTCATCGTCAAGATAAAATAATATAAAATCAATGTGTAGAATAAACACGAGTAGATCCGTAAAAGTTTTTATTTAAATGTATTAGAAATTGAATTCAAAATTCGAAATGATACTAAATGCGATGATTTGGAGATGTTCAATGCGTACCAAAAATAATATAATCATGAATTATAGCTCAAGTACTTACCACTATTCTATCAATTCTGACGACCCCTTGGTCGAGTGGTTTGTATACCGGTTTTCATGGTGTCGCCATCTCTGAGGTCCCGGGTTCGATCCCCGGTCGGGTAAATTTAGAAATTATTGTTTTTCTAAATTGTCTCGGGTCTGGGTGTTTTCTATATAATATGTATGTATTTAAGTATTTTAAGTATGTTTATCCGTTGTCTAGTAACCATTTTAACGAGGTGTGAGTGTAGGAAAGTTTATTATTTATTTGTTTAATTAATCTGTGTTTTAACTATTTTAGAATTATAGACCTTATTTAATAATAATAATAATAATATAGAAAGGAAGAGGAAGAAGGAAAAACGAAGGTGAGGAAGTTCATGCAACTGGAAGATTCAGTCCGATATCCGATCCGAACCCTTCGGAGAATCTAGTAGGGCACGGGGACACGAACTAGTGCGTGATGCCGTTCCCTATAGAAAACCTCCGAAGGTGATTCGGTTCACACGGCTTGAGGAACCCTTTAAGTTTCTCGCCGCCCCCAAAGAAGCCCGGTGAAACTGAAAATGCCGTTTAAGGCAATCAGCAATCACTCTCCAAAAAAAAAAGAAGGAAGATTCAGAAATAACCTTACACCACACACATCACACCACATCCTGTAATTACTTGGTTTATGATTATTACTGAGAAAAAAAAATTCTTACGCCTATTATTCTTTAATTATTAGCCCTCACTGTCCCACTGCTGGGCAAAGGCCTCCCATTTTTTTCACCTATTTTAACTAAAACATGATATAATAACAATATAATGATCAATATAATTACGAGGTAAATAAACAACGGATTATTCTATTAATAAGACTTATTTAATAACGCCCTGTGGAACAGGATACACCGCACCTCTAAAAGATACCTACTCTAACTAATGAAGCCTCTAATTAATACACATTTACGTTTGCTGGACCATCACTGTACTACTTACTATTTGTAGCAAATACGGTATTTGTATTGATCTTATTATTTTTCCGCTACGAACAACTGGTTTTTTTTTTTTTTTTACTGCTGATTGCCACTGGGCATTTTCAGCTTCACCGGGCTTGTTTTAGGGGCGGCGAGGTACGTAAAGGGTACCTCAAGCCGTGTTGAAACGAATCACCTTCGGAGGATTTCTAGAGGGGTACGGCATCGCACACTTAAAAGTGCGCGTCCCCGTGCCCTCCCAGAGTCTCCGAAGGGTTCGGATCTGATCGGGAACAACTGGTACTCATACTGGTAGTTACTCTGTGAGGGATTCTTTGGTTGCTAGTCGCTTGGTTGCTATTCGAACAGTGTCTAGACAGAAGTGTTTAGTGTGAGTTTTGTTAAGGTATAGACGCCTGCATATCAACCCATTCAAAACTGTCAAATATCTTCAATAAATGGTCAACTATATTGATACACATACGGTAAAGGCCGGCAACGCATCTGTGATTCCTTTGGTTTTGCGGGTAAGAGTCAGCGCCTCAGAGTTAGCGCCGCCCAAAGTCTGGCCTGCAAACCACTTGGCTACGGAGGTCGTTGAAATTTTTAAAACTAGACTAATTACAAATCAGTGCACAAACAATATTTATCAAAAACCACAGTGCAATATCGAATTATTGACAGTGTATATCGGCCTGTGCGCCCCATAAATAGAGTAGACTCCCATCGCAGCAGGCTGACAGAAATAATCCCCATGGAACTAATCCTCATAAATCGAAATAGCCGATCGCCGTCCGCCGCCGTCTGATAACGTTTGGTGCGACGCTATTGTTCCACTGACGAACGTATATATGACTGCTCTCTTTGCGAGGCTGAAGTATCTATATCGTACAGTGGAATAGAATAATACTTAATTGTATTTTTGGTTATGCGCAAAAAAAGAACAACAGTTAGGTATATGGCAGGCAACAATGCTAAACATCTTCAATGAGTGTATTGATATTTTAAAAATACAATTGGATGCCGTTTGAACTTTATTTTAAATTTTCAATTAGCCTGATTCGTCCCACTGCTGAGCAAAGGCCTGCCCCACGTCTTCTATGCATCTCTATCTATGGCGATTTTAGTTTCGTTTGTTTTTATAAACTTAATTGAAGAATAATAACTGACATAATAAAAAATATACACACCAGCTACGCTAACTGTAATTATAACTTTGGGGTAAAAAAGTAAGGCAAGCGATATACAATTCATCAGTAGCCTCTATCTCTTTAAAGGTGGTCACAAAAAACTACTGTTAATCGCCATAAAATTAAATAACATGCTGCCGTACAATAAGCTTAAAATATTGCTATTACGATTTAAAATCAAATAATAATATGCTACCGTAATATAAGCTTTAAAATGTTAAAGCTCGTAATGACGACATTAGTACCAATATTAGTCTGCATGCGTATCACGTAAGCGTTTACTGTGCGCGTTTACCACTGCGTCTTTGAGCTATACGAGCTACTAGAAGGCCACTTTTACTGATATCAAATCATCGCTACAATTTATAAATAAGCTGTTATCGCAAAATTTTAAGTCTACCTAAAGGTGGATATCCATGTTCGCGCACATACTGAGCACCGCGCTCCTGGAACTGTTCCTGGTAATGGTTACTGAATGAAATGGCATTTCGTCGTAAAGTTTAGAGCTCTGAAAGAATTCGATGCGGTTTTAGTACACACGCCAGCACATCCAGACTGCCACATACTGCCAAATGTCCTCAACAGACTATGAACTTTATGCCTATGTAATATGGTTGAACTTATAATGAAGATATTTGACAGTTGTGGATAGGTGTTGATGTGCAAGCAGGCGTCCGTCTGTACGTCGATACGTGGTTCGGAGGACAGCTTAAAACTAGCCACGTTTAAATATAGTTAGAGTTCCTCATTCTAGATTTTAAACCAGTCTTCTAGTTTTAGAGTCAGCTTATCATTTTAACTGCTCTTATTATAATATTTCATGAGCAGAAGGAATAGAAGAATTGGTAAGAAAAAGCCCAAGACAAACAAGATGGCGTGCCTATGAGGAGGCCTATACTATACAGCATTGGGTGACTATAGGCTGAAGAAGAAGAAGAAGGAATAGCGGTTTTTGAAAACCTTATGAGAAGCATTATTATTAACTTTAGTTTTCCCTCGACATGGACAACCCAAGTTGACATCCAAACGTATAAGTCCTGAACTATAGAGACGCTCTCGGAACTATTGTCCATTTTTTTAATTAAAAAGATGTTTATCGGATGCGAAGTCCAGTTCAGGACTCTGAAGTACTACACACCCTCACAATGGCCACTCGCAAGTGCTTGTTGAAACTTTCAGAGTTTTCGAATTGCAAACTAAACTAATAAAGGGTCTTTCAACAAGGACGGGTCGATGTTAAAATTGAATAAAACTAGATGTGTGTGAGATATTAACGAATTTTTTTTTTTTATTTGGAAGGCCCATTAATGCCATTATGAATGGAATATAACATCGTTCAAATGTCCGCCGCGGCTTTGAATGGTGGCACGAATCCGAGAGGTCCAATTTTTAATGACTCTGCTGCATTGATCCGGCTGAATCTGAGCGATGGCCTGCGTTATGTTGGCTTTCAGGGCAACGGTCGATTGTGGGTTATTGGCATAGACCTGTGACTTCAGAAAACCCACAAGAAAAAGTCTAGCGGGGTCAAATCACACGATCTTGGTGGCCAATTCACGTCACCTCTGCGAGAGATAACCCTACCCTCAAACCGTTCACGCAGAAAGTCCATTGTGTCGTTCGCTGTGTGGCACGTAGCGCCGTCTTGCTGGAACCACATGTCGTCCACGTCCATATTGTTCAATTCAAGCCAAAAGAAATTGTTAATCATTGATCTGTAGCGCTCGCCGTTGACGGTGATGGTGTTTTCGAAGAAGTACGGACCAATGACGCCGCCAGACCAAAATCCGCACCAAACAGTAACTTTTTGTGGATGCATTTCCACCTGGTGAACCTCATGTGGGTTGTGGTCATCCGATATACGGCAATTTTGCTTATGACCAAAACCATTCATCCAAAAATGTGCCTCGTCGCTAAAGATTATTTTTCGGCCAAAATTGAAAATTGGACCTCTCGAATTCGTGCCACCATTCGAAGCCGCGGCGGAAATTTGAACGATGTTATATTCCATTCATAATGGCATTAATGGGCCTTTCAATTAAAAAAAAATCGTTAATATTTCACACACATCTAGTTTTATTCAATTTTAACATCGACCCGTCCTTGTTGAAAGACCCTTTATATGGGAAAGTCTGAGCCCTGTAGTGGGACGTTTAAAGGCGTTTGTTGATACTTAGTATCAACACAAACACACTTAGTGCATTTCCTACCGGCGCATCATGTACCGTCTGCAAAGCGAACGTTAGGGTAAAACCACCAAAGATCACACACTACCAAAAAATACCTCGTTCTACTAATTATTAACAACTAGCGGCCGCTCGCGGTTTTCCCCGCGTGGTTTCCGTTCCCGTAGGAATATCTGGATAAAAAGTATCCTATGTGTTATTCCAGGTTATAAACTATCTGCATGCCGAATTTCATCCAAATCCATCCATCCGTTGCAGCGTGAAGAAGCAACAAATATACGAACATACATACACACAAACTTTCGAATTTATAATATTACTAGGATATATTATTTAGCAACACTACTTGCTAGTCCGCTGCCTATGACTGTTATTTATATATTTATGTTATTGATTCCAGCTACGAATACAGCTAGTAGAGCAGGATTGTGCCTCACTAGCTGTCCTTACCTTGACGTCCTACGAGTAACGTCTTGACACCTCGTTTAAAGGAGCCCATTCTTGTAAGTTGCCAATATTAATAATATAATAATAATTTAATTAACTTTTTTTGTCAACAATTGTAGTGGCAACTATTGCAATATTGTGCTCTCTCTCTTTCTTGTGCATTATTGTGCTATCAACTCAGAAACAGACGCTGCTACATGGGACACCCATGTTGTGTAAAGTAGGGAATACGTGTGCTGGAAGAGCATTCCATCATTTAGTAGTGCAACATAGGTTTAAAACTTAAGGTTTGCATGGAATATCTTTACGCCGGACCAGTGGCGGTAGCCAAAGTAATATTAAGAAAACGATAGCAAAGTTCGAAAAGAATTTAATGTATGGGATTGACATAAGATTGAACACGTGATTTAGCGTGGCTTATGTCAATCCCATACATTTTATTCTTTTCTAACTTCGCTATCGTTTTCTTAATGTTACTTTGGCTAAGCCTACAGTTGTGCCTTTTGTACAAGACACAGGTACGGTCTTGCGTGGAGTATTGCTTGCACATCTGGGACGGTTCCGCAAAGTACCTTCTCGATGCCTAGGACAGATTGCAGCGTCGTGCTGAACGCATTATCGACAATGCAGAAGTGGCAAATACTCTTGAATCTCTGCAATTGCGTAAAGATGTTGCGTCACTCAGCGTGTTTTACCGCTTATACCATGGCGAGTGCTCTGAAGAGCTCTTTGACCTCATCCCACCTTCTCCCTTCCTTCATAGGAGTACACGTGCTGCTCTTCGAGGTCACCGCTTCACTGTCTCAAATATTCCATCGCGCACAAAGAAATTTTGTGACTCGTTTCTTTGTCGCACCTCCAAAAGATGGAATAGTCTACCAGCACACGTTTTCCCTCCTTCCTATGATATGGGGTCCTTCAAAAAAGGCGTGAAGAAGCACCTTGTGGGCCGGCAGAGTGAGGATAACTGATGCTACGTTTGTTTTCACGCTGCACCAGTTATCTACGCGTCTGGACTCCATTTCCACTTAACATCAGGTGGGATGGAGTCATTTGCCAAGCTATCTATAAAAAAAAAGTCGTTTGTACTACTTATTAATTCCATGAATCTGTGTCTTTTAATCTTATGCGTACTTTTTGGTAGTGCGACTCTTCGGTGGCTTTACCCTACACAGATCTGTGTAACTGCAAACAAATTCCTCACACAGCCTCGCATTAATCCATTTCAGTGCTGGGCTTGACTGCGATGGATGCACATCGTACTGAACTCATATTAGGACTAGTAATTTAGTAGAGCACTAACTACGAGTTAATCTACTCGGTTTCAAGACTAGAATACAGGTAGGTGTTTATCAGTTGAATTCGTAATTTGTTTCGAATTAGCAAAAATATAAACAATCTTGGCTTTTTTAACCGACTTCAAAAAAGGAGGTTTCTCAATTCGACCGTATATATATATTTGATGTGTGTTCGCGGATAACTTCATCGTTTATGAACCGATTTTGATGATTCTTTTTTTGTTGAAAAGGAGATATCCCAAGGGTAGTACCATGATAAGGAAACCAGGATCTGTTGATGGCATCCCAGAGAAATCGAGGGGAACCATCGAAAATCGTAGTGGCGACTAGTGCGTTTGTTAATGTTTTTATTAAGTATTTTAAAGCACTATTATTTAATGAAGGTCTGGAGTCGATCTGATGATGGAACCGAAAGACAGTCGAGGGAACTCCTCAACCATTTACAGCAATTACATGGTGTTTGGGCTTGATTAATTTGTATTGATGAGAAATTTACACTTAGATGGGTTGTGACTGTCATTAGGGGTCTGATGATGAAGACGAAGGACAGTCAAGGGAAATCCTCAACGTTTTACATTAGCTACCTTGTGTTTGGTCTTATATCATGTAAAAGTATTAAATACATGATAAAATTTTAAACTGTCGCGTTCTATTTTAATTAGGTTTATAACATCGCGGGAGGAGACAGCCCGATACCACACCGGCTGAAATAACTCGGTCAAAACGTCGGCTATATTATTTATAAAGGTATGTCTATGATACCTATAAAAATAAGTTTCCGTTAATCCTTATTAATTATCTGAACTGATTTTTACTATGTTATTTATTATCATTTTTTTTTTACTTAAAAGTCATTGTCTTTATTTCTTATGTGTAAGCTCTTGGCCTCTACCCAACCTGACGTTATGTGTAAGTTGTGGGCGACGATGAAAGCGCATTTAGCCCGGAGTCCTCAACCGGGAGTCTCACAGAATATCGGCGTGAAACAATGGCACTCGTTGCTGTTGTGTTTCGCCCGGTGAGTGAAAGTACCGGAGGCCCACCTCTCACCCCTCCCCCCTCCCAATTCCTACTCCCTCCTCAAGATGCAACTCCTTTTTTCAAGGCCAGCAACGCATCTGCGATTACTTTGGTTTTGCGGGTGTCCATGGGCGGCGGTGATAACTTTCCATCAGGTGACCCGCCTGCTCGTTTGCCTCCTTTTAACATAAAAAAGCCACTGACGACCTGGCATTCTAATCTCTAACTGGCGGAATACAACAATGCTGATAACATTGCTGTTATGGTGACATAAGATGAGACGGTGATAGCCAGCCAGTCGGACTTGTATGACCAAACAAGCCCACCACCAACCAAACCAAGTACAAACATGTACCTGCGACCTCTAAGTCTGGAACCGGTGGTCTTAACCACTAGACCACAAAGGCTAAGAAATATATAAATAGTAGGCGTTTGTTTAGCTTGCTAGCTCTATATCAGTTTGATGCCATCCAATCATTATCGAAGGATCGGAACACAATCGTGGTCAAAAATAGCTGAGCATTGAAGTAAAACAAACTTATTATGGTAAGATCAGAGTATGTTATTGACGAACATTTTAAGACTTATTTTTACTTTAATGATTCGATATTTTTAACCACAATGTTGTTTCAATCGATTTCACGCTGACAGTACAGGAAACGCTCGACAAATAATGAGCTTTTGTTCTTACTTAGAATAGAAGTTCAATACTCAAGAAATGTTGTTTAAGTACCTCTAAGTGATTGTTGCATACTTAATTACAATATGTTGTCCTTGATAAGCATCGAATGGGGTATTTGACTGGTTATATAGTCAATAGAGAAACTTTTTAGGTACTTTAAAACGATTTTTTTAATTGAAATCGTATGGGAATAAACTATGACGTCACTATTTTGTTCCGTCAATTCAGTGTTTATTAATAACTTTTTAGGTTACAGAAGTTCATCACATCACATCACCAGCTCATTTTATGTCCCCACTGCTGGGGCACGAGCCTTCCCTATGGATGGATAGGGAGAACGGGAAATAAACCACCACGCGGGCCCAGTGCGGTTTGGTTGTTAACAACTGCTAATGCAGCCGGGACAACGGCTTTACGTGCCTTCTTCTTTACCGGCCTTTGCGAAAGTTGCTTAACCTCAGTACTCGCAGACCACATCGAGACACCGAGCTCCTCAAAGAAAAGAAGTTCATGCTTATGTCAAATGAAATTTGGTCAACGTCTTAAAGAACTGTTACGTTATTTCATTTATTTGTTCTGGAATTATTTGTTGTTGTTGTCAACATCCCTATTGTCTTTGTATTCAACGTGTAACAGAAAGGTATGGTCAAAATTAAAAGGTCTAAAGCGTATCCGATCTAGATCTTGTATGCAGAGTTACTAAGGCATAATTATTAGCTTTAACTTGTTATGTAATTTTTAATTTAACAGTTCTATTGTGACGTCACATCAAAATAAACAAGTTACAGCCCTAGTGGTTTAGTAACCTTTGTGTTTTTACATTTATGTTTACTGCTGCTTGGTTATGCGCGCCTGACGTGCATGACTTCACTATTATAAATATTTAATTTAAAATTGCATGACAAATTAAAGTTAACTATTTAAACTATCATGGTCACTTGCAATAGAGTAATTATCAACGGGATTCTTACCATGTTTATTATTTATGAGTATGTCGGCACAGTTGCATGCGCCATGATCACGGAATTACTAATCCGTGATCATGGCGCATGCAACTGTGCCAAAATATCCGGATACTCTTAAATAATAAACATGGTAAGAATCCCGTTAATAATTACTCTAAATTAAAGTTAATGATTCTGTCTCAGTAACAACACATACAAGATCTAGATCGTATACACTTTGGATCTTTTTATTTTGACCACACTTTCTGTTACACGATGTATAGTAACAAGAAAAAAAATTAAGTAGAAAAAATTAACCAGCCTCCGAAAGCTCGATTGGGAATCGAACCCACGACCTTTGCATAACCAGTCCAATGCTCTGACCGCTGAGCTACCGAGGTCCCAGAAGAAATTTCATCCCTATTGTTGGTAAACCAAATTGATTAAAAAAAAAACTTTCTTACACTCACACCAATTATCTAAAGCCTAAGAGAAGTATCGTTATGAAACTCGTTAAAGTTACTAGACAACGGATAAACATACTTAAAATACTTAAATACATACTTATTATACATAGAAAACACCCAGACCCAAGACAATTTAGACAAACAATAATTTCTAAATCGACCCGACCGGGAATCGAACCCGGGACCTCAGAGATGGCGACACCATGACAACCGGTGTACAAACCACTCGACCAAGGAGATCGTCAAATAAATAGATAAAATAGTTTGGTTTACGGTTTCTTCGATAGAAGCGTCTCTTATTATTAACAATCTTCCCTTAGTTAAATTTATAACTACGCTCATCTTTTATTAACTCTCTACCTTTAAGACCCATGTTAACCGAGTCTTTGGAACAAAGTTTGCTATTCTCACCCTAATTCACAAGAAATAAAATAAAATAAACTAGACTTGTCCCATCACTTTCAATGATTCAGTTCTCTAATCGCTGATGTAATCAAAAACGTACCAGATTAAAATGTGAACGGAGCATTGTGTTGGCAAAACGATATTTCGCTACAGATGTTGAACGGCTTCTACACAGTTTATTTATTATATTATTTACAATTTGTAATACGAATGTTTCTGAATGGAAAGTTGCAGATATGAAAGATGATAATAATCTTGCACGGAATGTAACAAACAGACTATACTTATAATGGTATACCACTGTTTTCTTATTGCACGAAAAAGACCAAATAGAGTACCATCAACCAAAATGTATTTTACATTTTGTAATACATGAAGAATTGAATAACCACCGATGTCAGACCTAAATGTCCCCGGTTCTATTCCGACCGGGAAGTATATATTATTGTACGTTTTGAAATGAATCAACTTTTATCCGATGATCCGTAAAAGTTGTTTCATTTCAATGTGTAGTGTTCGTGTAAACTTTAGAAAACAATATTATTGTACATGATTTGGTCCGCTTTGGCTTCTGGTTCGGTAAGGCTTGTTTAAATTCCGTCTGGTTTGCTACCACCAACTTATCAAAGTCTATCTACTTAAATAAACATTAGACAATATCACATACAAAGATCCCAAATAAGTAGCTTAAGCACTCGCATTTCGGAAAATCAGAATCAACGAACGGTACCACAACCACAATATCGAAAAGTTCGTTTTCGACATTGACCCGACCGGGAATCGGGTCCCCAGTAGTAAAGGATTCCGAGTGAAATGCGTGATACTTACCTTTAAGAGACCCCCTCTTAAATCACGTAATTTACATAAGATAAATCACGATTTACCCGAAAAAAATATCATAGATACTACAGCATACTTGAAAGAGACTCGACTAAAGCATAAATTATAATTAAATTTTACCGATAAAAAAAACACGAACTTACGTCTACTTTTCAACTATTATCAATTTATTTTCAATCAAATTATAATATTACCAAGCGACCCTATTAGCCATTTGAAGAAGAAGAAGAAGACTAATACTAACTAAAACTTATTCGGCGTTTACGACATTCTTATTCCGCGCAGAACGCTCCAGTCTGTCGCACCTGACCTGAGGTAACAGGCATGCTTTGTTTCATCAAACGTTGTGGTTTATCTTTTAGTGTTAAAATCAAATCTACGATTGGCGATTTACCTTTATACCCGGGTCTTAAGTACGACGAAGGCCAAGCGCTTCTAACGTACCGAATAATATCAAATATATTTTCTCAAAGTTCAAAAGGTTTGTCACGAATCTTTCGTCGCTTCAAGTAATCCGTATATAAGAAGACGCGTGTGTTCCTGAACTGGATTACGAGAGACAGCAGCGTAAGTGACAAGCATATAGCCCGCACAAGATACAACTTTTAGCATGTGATAGCATCACAACACAATTTGATAGGCACAATGGAACTACTCACGTAGAAGCTAGGGTGTTTTGTACAAACCCTTAATAGTTGAGTGCAAGCCACAAGCGGAAAGATAACTTGTTTAAAGTAAACAATGTTCAGTTAAAGATCTTAAGTAATTAATTTTGTTCGATTGTATTACATAATCATCGGGCGAAAAGAAATAAGTGAACTCTAGCAATAGTTTTACTACATAACAGATGCAAATTATAAGCCCCCTAGACAAGTGGCATAGCGCTAATTTTAAAGAGGTTAAATCGAAGAAGTATTGTTATGGGTTTGGACTAAGTATAAAAGACGTTTAAGTCAATCGCATTCAATAATCATTATAATAAGTTTCTATTCTTTTAGTATTTTGCCACCTTGTCTAGGGGACTGATTTATTTTGCTTGCTTGCTAAATTTCACAAAAGCTATTACGGTTATTGGGTAAAAAGATATAAAATGTGCAACTCTAAAAGTTATCGTTTTAATCCAAAAAGAAGAAAATATCAGCTTTAGCATGGCAGTTATTAATTTACAAAAACACAAATGTTGAAAAAAAATTCCACGAGCAGGGTTTGAACCTGCACCCTTCTGACATACCGGGTCAGGTGCTCTTCCAATTGAGCTATCGTGGTTCTAACCAGCCCGCCGAAATTATTCAACACTATTTACTTTTTACTTTGAAAGCCAAAGGCGCCCATTCAATGTTAACAACTACCGTCATTAACATCCGATCATAATATTTTTACAAATACTAAAGATCAGTTAAGAAGTAGGCAAGCTATTTATAAATGTTTATATAATTTTTAACGCAAATTTTGTTGCGAACAAATTACAAAAACACAAATGTTGAAAAAAATTCCACGAGCAGGGTTTGAACCTGCACCCTTCTGACATACCGGGTCAGGTGCTCTTCCAATTGAGCTATCGTGGTTCTAACCAGCCCGCCGAAATTATTCAACACTATTTACTTTTTACTTTGAAAGCCAAAGGCGCCCATTCAATGTTAACAACTACCGTCATTAACATCCGATCATAATATTTTTACAAATACTAAAGATCAGTTAAGAAGTAGGCAAGCTATTTATAAATGTTTATATAATTTTTAACGCAAATTTTGTTGCGAACAAATTACAAAAACACAAATGTTGAAAAAAATTCCACGAGCAGGGTTTGAACCTGCACCCTTCTGACATACCGGGTCAGGTGCTCTTCCAATTGAGCTATCGTGGTTCTAACCAGCCCGCCGAAATTATTCAACACTATTTACTTTTTACTTTGAAAGCCAAAGGCGCCCATTCAATGTTAACAACTACCGTCATTAACATCCGATCATAAAATTTTTACAAATACTAAAGATCAGTTAAGAAGTAGGCAAGCTATTTATAAATGTTTATATAATTTTTAACGCAAATTTTGTTGCGAACAAATTACAAAAACACAAATGTGTTCTAACCAGCCCGCCGAAATTATTCAACACTATTTACCACCACGATAACTCAATTGGAAGAGCACCTGACCCGGTATGTCAGAAGGGTGCAGGTTTAAACCCTGCTCGTGGAATTTTTTTCAACATTTGTGTTTTTGTAATTTGTTCGCAACAAAATTTGCGTTAAAAATTATATAAACATTTATAAATAGCTTGCCTACTTCTTAACTGATCTTTAGTATTTGTAAAAATATTATGATCGGATGTTAATGACGGTAGTTGTTAACATTGAATGGGCGCCTTTGGCTTTCAAAGTAAAAAGTAAATAGCGTTGAATAATTTCGGCCGGCTGGTTAGAACCACGATAGCTCAATTGGAAGAGCACCTGACCCGGTATGTCAGAAGGGTGCAGGTTCAAACCCTGCTCGTGGAATTTTTTTTCAACATTTGTGTTTTTGTAATTTGTTCGCAACAAAATTTGCGTTAAAAATTATATAAACATTTAGTTATTAATTTGTTTTAACATAAAGTGACGAACCTCGCTTCCTCTTAAGCATTATGCCACAAAATTCGTTCGTCCGGAAGAATTGATTTCTTTGTAAAACTTCAATATGCCCGTTTCATTTTAAACTTATAATAATAAAAGAATTCCCCTCACATTAATTGTGTTATTTTTATAAGAGCGGCTTTTAAGGACCACTGAGGCGATGTTAATATGCTTTGTAAATATTTTTTCAACTTCAGTTTGAGCAGTCAGCGGTGATTTTAAATAGCTTTGAATTGCTCTGTAAGATGTCAGTCAGTTCTGTGAGATGTGTTGAGGTTTTTTACATTATCTGTTGTGTGAAAATAAACTGATATTGTATTGTGATTCTTTCGAATAATGCAAGTTTTTTTAATTTTATTACTTTCTCCAGTAAATAGGTACCTACTACTGCTAAGTTAACACAGATAACTCAATATGACAAATTATTTGATAATTACCTATATAACATGTGACAATATCTACATAATACGTGAAGAAATAACTTCGTTTCCCTTTATAAGCACATTGCGCGCTCAGAGAAGTGTGAGATATGGCATACTTTAAGATTATGTGGAGAAGGAGACACTAAATAAAAAAAATATAGGTATAATTATGTGTTACATTACATTTTAAAAATATTATTGAATATTTTGTGCACTATGGTCGATTTTCTACCACTAGTTAAATCATCCGGTGTTGAATTACATTTTAACACTGATTTGGACAATTATAACTTAATAATTAATTGTTTAAAATGTTTCGACGAGTGGGGTTCAAACCCGCAACTCATTAATAAACGGTTTAATTTTATAAGTATTCAAACAGTTCAAGGTGTCGATGTTCATGGTATCGTAACAATTTATTCTCAAATATATACCTAAAATGTCTCTTCTGCCGAATATTCTAGAAGGCGTGTGCGTGAGCTACTGGCATAAAGAACAAGCGTGAACATTTAGCCTGCATTACACGATCATAATTCACCGTTGGAATTTACTGGATAGATGCGTGCTACGTGATAAATGGGTTTGCCATACGTGCTGGTAGCTGGTGCTAGGAGCGAGCCTGGCCCTGAACGCTTCCGTATGAAGTTATGATAGTGGAATGATTATGATCTGAATATATTTATTTGTATTAGAAAATAACAACATTATTATTAGTCCATGTTTATAGTAAACAGTTTTATATTTGTTTAACTGTTATAAATGGAACCGTTATCCGTTTCGGCCTGGTTATTTCATTATTTGCCTCGTATATTGCCTCGGTTATTTTGTTTTATTTTATTTTTTTGTGTGTTTATTTGTGATGGAAAGTGTCCTTTTATGATAGGGCACTTTCCAATATTTTTGACGCTGTAAGGGAGAAAAGAGCTGGACACTTGCTGAGTTTCTTGCCGGTTCTTCTCAGTACAAGATCTCCCGCCTAGAGCAGACTTACGAACCGATGGCATAATGACGACGTTCATAAGAGCTATTTGTAGCCTAAACTGAATAAATGATATTGAATAATTGTTTTATTGGTCGTTTTAACCGTGAATAAGGCCAAGAAAAAAGTCTTTTAAAGCGATAAAACTCGTCATTTTTAAAAGCATTTATTGCCTACTAGTATGTGCATTTGCGTATGTATACTTTTGTGTGTGCGTGCGTACGTGCATGTGTAAGTGCATAGGTACAGACGCCAGCACATCAATCTATCCAAAACTGTCAAATTTATTCAATACATTTTCAACCATATGGCTGAGACATAAGGTTGAAAAACTATTGAGGAAATTTGACAGTTTGTGTTAGGGTGACGTGCAGGCGTATGTACGTTCCCGATCCGATCCGAACCCCTTGAATAATCTAGTACAGGCACACGGACACGCATGATGCCGTTCCTTATGAAAACCTCTGACGGGGCTTCATTTCACACGGCTTGAGGAACCCTTTAAGGTTCCCGCCGCCCCCGAGAAGCCCGGTGAAACTGAAAATGGCCAGTGGCAATCAGCAAATTCTCTAAATAAAAATAAAATGCATACGTACGTGCGTGCGTGCGTTCGTACGTTCGTGCGTGCGTGTGTTCGTACGTTTGTACGTGCGTGTGTTCGTACGTTCGTGCGTGCGTTTTTTTTTGGACAGAGGTTGCTGATGGCCCCCTATGGCACCTACAGAGGAACCGCGTAACGGACGTTTTGTGGGCGGCGAGAAACTCAAAGGGTTTCTTAAGTCGTGTGATCCACAGAGGGTTCCAAGAGGGAATGCAAACGTGTTTCCGTCCCATACTAGATTCTCCGACGCGTTAGGACTGTGTGCGTGCATACGTGCGTGTCTGTGTCTGTGAGTTTGTGTGTAGTCAATAATATGTTTAGCAGATTTACATCTTTATCTTTACTAATATTATAAAGAGGAAACTTAATATTCGAATAGTTTATTCGAATCTTTGTATGTATGTATGTTTGCAACGAATAAACTCAAAAACTACTGGACCGATTTAAAAAAATCTTTCACCATTAGAATGCTACATTAGCGCTGAGTAACAAAGGCCATATTAAAAAAAAACCACCCGTGCGAAGCAGGGGCGGGCCGCTAGTCCTTTCTTAATTCGTTTATTGGACGTAGTAGTTGTATTTGTAAAAGAACTGGGAAAGAATCAATGACTAGGAAAATTCTTCTGCATGATAGAACTGTAACAGCCGCCAAGATGTTAGTGTCCTAAAGAAACATCTTTACAGTGCCTGTCAAAGCACTAAACTGCACCCGCGGACATTAGACAAAGTCTTTGAGACTTAGTTGTGTTGTAAGTTATTGTTCTTGGGAGCTATCACTGCAACTGTGGTGTTGGGCCAAATAAATTTCCTAAGATAGATATCGTTAAAGAATAATTTATATGTTTTAAACTAAACGGTGTTTGTTCAATTGGGTTTATCCTACTAATATTATAAATGCGAAAATTTGTGTGTATGTATGTTCGTATTTTTGTTACTTCTTCACGCTGCAACGGATGGATGGATTTGGATGAAATTCGGCATACAGATAGTTTATAACCTGGAATAACACATAGAATACTTTTTATCGAGATATTCCCACGGGAACGGGAACCACGCGGGTGAAACCGCGAGCAGTCGAATTTACTTTAATTGGAAAATTACTAGAATTTATATATTTTAAACTAAACAGTGTTTGTTTAATTGGGTTTGAGTTTGCTTTGTAGGGCTTAATAGAATCATGCTGAGCAACAGCATTGCTGAAGCTCTGATGCAGTTGTAAGGACAGAGACTTATCATTAGTTCTTTGGTTACCCAGGGGAGCCCTCACCCCTCTCGATCCTCAAATGCCACTACACATTTACACTAAACTTGCACAATCGCTTGACACCGTACCCGTAGAACAATGGTACGACGAGCCGGTTCACACGCGCTCTATACCAGGTACTGGCATGTAGGTACCTGGGTGCCTAGTCTGAGTTTGTTTACTATCCGTATTCATTCGATTACGTTTACGAAAACGAAAATTAGATGGCATTGAAGCAGCGCCTCCTGGCGACATACGAGAAGAGTAAAAATGTTGCCATACAAACATGTGCAGGGTCTACAATGAGACGGTTGCTAAATACTCGGAGATTGACATTTTTGGGCAACAATTTCTATCCTATAAAAGATTTATCAGTTTTAATATTTTGAGTTGTTGACTACTCGCTCAAAGTATTAAATTTGATGAATCAAATCAAGTCAAAATCAATTTTATTCATATTTAATTTCCATGTAGTGTCTCCTTTTTTGTCGTATGTTGTAATGTAATGTATTTATTTTAAATTTAATTAATTTAATGTTTTTTTTCTATATTAATTGTCGAATTTGGTCAATTTGTGTACATTGTTTGGGGTTGCATCCCAGCTCTATACTTTCGATATTAATTTTTGTTATGCAATTTTGGATGTGACCTGTTAATGTACCTAAGTAAATAAATAAATAAATAAATATGGTATATGCAAAAGTGATGTTCCTGTGTTTTGAATGTGTATGTGTAGTTATACCAAATAAAGATTTTTTCTATTTCTATTTTAACACTTGTTTTCGTAAACGTGATCGAATGGCGAATGAAACTCGCACTAGGAACCCTGGGCGCTTCTCCCCACCCCCACAACCCGGTCAACCCGAGCCGAGCCGAGCCGAGCTTAAGGCGACGCATTGGAAATTTACGTACAAATACAAATAATTTATTTTTCAAAAATATGTTACACCAAAATTAAAATTAAGTATCACATGGAACAACAAAACAAAAGCAAAAGAACATTGTAACAATACAGGAAGCATAACTCGTGGGTCCCACACCAGGAGAGCCCCGTATCGTGGGCACCCACTAAAGTTTATGCGACAGATAGAAACGTATGTATGTGTAGTTATACCAAATAAAGATTTTTTCTATTTCTATTTCTAAATATAAACAAAAAATATAAACACGAAGGCGTGTCTGCGTATGTTTGTGTGTACGTGTGTGTGCGTGTGTGTGCATGTGAGTGGTCGTGTGTGTGCGTATGTGATCGTGCGTGAGCGTGTGTGTGCGTGTGTGTATGTGTGTGTCCATGTGATTTGTAGGCTAGATTAGATTATACTCATTTAACGTGGCGGGGATCTTGATTTTTCCCAACAATTACAAAACATATGAAAGTGATATTTAATGACATGATTTCTCATTTAATTGACTTCATTTTGCTCGTTGCAGAAACACGATTTGTCAACTTTTATAACAGAGAAAAAAAATATCAAAGTAACCTCTTTTAAAACATAGATTTGCATTTTACAGGCAAACCAGACCGATTTAAGCATCTAAATTTGTTATGGTGTCTGGCACTGATGCATGAAGACTTCTTAGTATTATGTGTCACTATAGTTTATGATATGATGCTAGGCAACCATTGTTATTGACTGTCTGTATGAC